>OZ038397.1:26506259-26953367 GCA_964036045.1 Eutreptiella sp. 'Long Island Sound 2002' | reverse complement strand
CAACGCACAGGAACTACTGGCCTTCATCACCCCTCAGGGGAGGGTGTTCAAGTGGAAGGCCATGCCGTTTGGCGTGGCTAACGCACCCGGTCTTTTCCAAGAGCTGATGAACAAGATCTTGTCCATCCTACGAAGGAGACCTAAGGTGCAGGAGCTCATATCCCGCGGTGCCCAGATGGAGGCTCACATCGACGATGTATGCCTCGGGACCAATACCCAGGAGGATCACCTAATCCTCTTGGGTGAGTTCTTTGCGGTCTGCCAGGAGAACCACACTCGACTTAAGCTGGAGGAGTGTGAGTTCATGCAGGAGACCATGCGGTACTTGGGGTTTGACGTTGGCTATGGGTGGTGGACCCCAGTGGCCTCTAAGGCCAAACCCCTGATGGATGCCAAGGTACGACACGAAGACCCCAAGAAAGGACTTCATGATGTACGCAGTTTCATTGGGGCGTGCAACTTCTATCGCCGCCACATCAAGAACTTCACCTACACCAGCGCCGTACTGACGGACTTGATCAAGAAGAGTACTACTTGGCGCTGGGGCCCACAAGAGCAACAAGCGTTTGACGAGCTCAAAGACAAGGTAGCCAACGCTAAGTGCTTGGGCGTGCCTAGGGCACAAGGGGAGATTATCCTGGTGACCGACGCCAGCAATGTGGGCGGTGGTGGAACGTTGTTCCAATGGCAAGCACTAGAGAAGGAGGAGTTCGACTCGGCCATTTCCCAATGGGGGACGGAAGGTCTCAACCGAGATGGAACCCTCAAGCACAGCTACCCTGACGACAAGTGGGTCCTAGTACCTCTGGGCCACTGGAACTGGAATTGGAACCAGGCCAGGGGGAACTACTCAACCTATGAGCAGGAATTGCTCGCGGGTATGCTGGTGCTATCCTCACAAGCACGACTGTTGGGGAGTAACCCTGTGGTCTGGCTGTGCGACCAAGAACCGGTCCGCAGTTTCCAGAAGGGTCCCCCACCTGAGAAGGCCAGGCTACGACGCTGGTGGACCTACCTCAGTCAACTACGGCTGACGGTACACCATATCCAGGGAGTGAAGAACGAGTGTGCCGACTACATCAGCCGCAACAACTTCGACGCCCTGATTGGTGCCCGGTCTGAAGCGCTGGCTAAGGAGGCGTTCAGCCGTATGGACGTACACCTGGACCTGAACATGACCATGATACGCCCCCTGGATGGACTCCAACAATCGGAGTTCGTACAGGAGTTTGGGGATATCTACCGGCGCCTGGAGAAACGCCTTGAACCCCTCCTGGTCGACCAAGACCAGCGGAAGCGGGACAAGAGCTACCTCTGGCACGAGGACCGCATCGTGGTGCCTAGTGACCGAGTCCCAGCGCTGCTGAAGTGGACCCATGAGTCCAGTGGTCATGTGGGTGCTGACCGTACCCTGAGGCTGTTCAAGCAGTGGTTCCACACTACGTGGACTGACGACCAACTGCGGAAGACACTCCAGCCTATCCTGGACAAGTGCCCGTGCAGGTCCTGTAAACCAGGGGATATCAGGGACAGAGGTCTCTACTCGACCCTGCCCATCCCACACTGTGCTAACAGTGTTCTATACGTGGACTACACGGAGATGCCGAAGTTCGGGGGCTATGACTTCGCCCTCGTGGTAACCTGTGGGTTGACCAGGTTTACCAGGGTGTTCCCATGTACCAAGCACATTACCGGAGAGGAGACTATCAAGATACTCCTGGAGGAGTGGTTTTGTGTCTATGGGGCGCCCAAGGAGATCAACTCCGATGAGGACGTACGAGTACGCTCAGATACTGGCTGGTACAAGAGGGTCCTGAGATCCCTCAATGTCCAGGTGTCTACGGGGATTCCCTACTCTCACACGAGCAACCCCCTATGTGAGCGACAGATTCGTGTCCTGAAGGAGAACGTCAGGATATGGTGCAAAACTGAACGCACCAGAGACTGGGTGAGACTACTCCCCGTCATATCCTTGATGATGAACTCCCAAGAGAGTTCAGCTACTGGCTACTCGCCACATGAGCTATTCATGGGGCGCCCGGCATGGTTCCTACATGCCCCCTATCCAGAGGACACCCATTCTTCTGTGGGTGAATGGGTCCAAGAGCAACAAGCGAAGGTGGACAAGGCCAAGGCTATGCTCCAGAGAGTGAGGGAGCGTCAGTGGAACAAGAAGAACAAGCACCGTGTACCGGCCACCTACCAAGAGGGGGACTGGGTGCTGGTGCACCACAGTCGACTACCCGCCTGGCCACGCTCTACCAGCGATGACCCATACTTCGGGCCGTACAAGATCCTATCTGTGGATGGACACCGTATCACCGTGCGGTGTTCTCCCCGTCTAGGGGGGACCCTGGTGTGCGCTGCTCAACACCTGAAGCGCTACCATGATCCTGAAGACCTCTGTGGGGAGGAGTGGGAGCTGAACGACGAGGAAATCGCCGCTCTGGACCTACAAGGGGCTGCCAGCCCTATGGAAGTTGAAGGTGAACTCCCCGACATGAACGCCGAGGAGATGGCTAAGGAGGGCTTCTACCTGGTGAAGTCTGTCCTACGCCACCGCTATCGCCAGGGTTGGTGCTTCCTCACCCTCTGGGAAGGGTTTGGAGTCGAAGAGGCCACCTGGGAACCCTTCTCTGCATTTGTTCTACCTGAGGGACGCCTAAACTCAGTTCTGGTTGACTACTTGTCCCAGAACAACCTTGGTGAGTTGTTGAGGCTCGCTGAGACGCTTGCCTCCAAGACTAAAGCTAGGGACTGAACCTTACCCTTACCTGCCTAAGCGTATGTGTGAGTGTGCTAGTCCTAAGGTCCTGAGAGCAAGCCGCAGAAGTGGTGTCCTAATTATACCCAAGTCTGCGCCCTTGCTAAACCTGGAGGGTTGGCTTATTGATGCCACGGGGTACGCCCCGGGTCTCCCCTCCCCTATGCGCCCAATTTCTGTGCTGGCGGAAAACCTTGGGGGAATCCCAGCGTACTAATCCAGGTATTGTTTTCCCTACCTATCTGTCTACTACAGGGAGGGGTGGCCAAAAGCTATGAAGGCATGAAAACGCCGTTTTGCTATGTGGCCAAAACACTGACCTAACCACTGTCACAGCCCACCAACCCTGCTAAAATTGCAGGAAACGGGTGGGACAGTGACACACCCCCTACAGGTCCTACACACCCTACAGTGGCACCATCCTGGTGGGCGAGCACTGGGCAACTGGCTCTAGCCCCCACTCAGGACTACCACTCCTACACGCACCCTCTACTGGGCGTTGCGAAGGTGAAGGTCTCATGGGTCCTAGCGACCCTCCTGTGAAATGACAAGAGAACACAGCGCTACTAAGCAACTGTGGCCTAACAGGGGACGCCACAACGCGTTTCCCCTGCTAGGGCTTGGAGGGAAGGAGTGCTCTCGCGTGCAAGGCGCAGATGTCGATGAAGTCGGACTCCCTGCTCTGCCACAGGCGGACCGGAGTTACTTGTTTGTGTGATCTGCGCCCTTGTTTAGCAGGGCATAAAAAAATGCTGCTGCACCAATCACCCTACCTGCCCACCTGTAAAACAAAGGCAAATGGAAGGGCGTTTGCGACGGAGGAACCAAGCCACACTCCAGGTATTCTACCCTTCTCAGTGTGACCTATAATACACTGTTCGCAAACACGCTGCAGGAGCAGCTACCCTTGTCACGCAAGCAAGCTTTAAGGGACTCCTCAGGTTCTCTTAAAGAACGTACCGAGGAGCCCCTGGGTAGCCTAAACAAGGTTTACCGTGCGCACTTCGCGTGGCCTACCCTTTAATGCGTGTGTGCATGCACGAGTATGCAAGTGAAACGTGGGCAAACCTGCCCATCTGCGCGTCAATCACGACTCAACCAGGGGGTGGCCCCGCCTGGGCTTACTCACCTTACCTACCGCTGGGAGAGAGAGAGCAAGTGAGGGGCGCACGCGAAGAACGTTGCAATGCACTTGTGTGTATGTCTAATCACCCTGATCTGACCGCTAATCATCTGCAATCTTTCTAATCAATCCCTCTATCGCGTTCTATCTTTGTTGGCGCTGCTACAAGGCTCGTTCACGGAGACACCAGACGAGCAATGTGTATGCGGCATACGAGACGAACATACCTGTAGGTTATACCTGATTCATTGAAGTCTTCTCGTTCATTTTCGAATTCTTGAATTTTTGAAGCTTCTATTAGTGTGGGTGGAATCTGTATGTTTATTTATTAATGTGTGTCTCGTCATTTTCAAGACTACGTGAGACATACGTTTATAATTCCAATATTTCCTCCTTTTCCGGCGCTTCGCTAGGAGCCGCTCCTGCGCGCCGCCATTTTATGCGTATGAATTTCTGGATTTAAGAAATCCAGAGATGACTATAATTTCTATAAAAATGTGCTTCTGATGCACAATTGGATTCTGCTCAGGTGTGTCGTTTCAGAAAAATTCTACGCCGTCATTTGACGGATTTTGGTGTCGTCGCTTCGTTTTTGCGTGGATTCGTCCATAATTCTCCCATTCCTGCCTCTGCAGATACCCACGCGCAGCCTCGCTGAGTAGGCCGTGTTCGGGCCGAAACGCAGGTGCCTGCAGAGACTGAGCAGAACCAAGACCCCACCAAGGGGCAAATTTAATTCTTTTGAGACTCCCTTCGCCCTAAGACAGGTCACAGGTCGCCAGCAGGTTTACGAGAACCCATGCGAGTGTGTATAATGTGTCTTGCGTTTGGGTTGTGTCGACGCTGCGTCTTGGAGGGAGGGATACATATGCACATGTTTGGCATGCTCCCAATCTAACCCAACCAAGCCACAGGAGCCCCGGCAGCGCCATGAGCGCTGAGTCTTCTGGAGGAAATGATACAATCAGAGCAGCAAAAGGACGCCAGCCATGGTGAGCGCCCATTTTTCAGTGTGAGGGAAACTGTAGGTATTTTAAAGTAGATGTGGAAACCAAGGAAAGGCCAAGAAAAATTCCCTTTTTCCTAAAATGCGACAGTGGTGGCCACCACAGCACAAGGGGGGAGTAAGAAAAAGTGCTTTTCCATTCCTTTGAGGCATACTCTAGTTGTATTAGACATGCACTGAGCATCCATGCATTTTAATCTTAGTATTGGTCCCACCAAAACTGGTGATAACACATTTTGACCTATGGAACCAAACACCCAATCAGGATATGGAGTGGACCCCTTAATCCCCTTTCAATGTGAAGCCAATCATCTTTTCCTGAGTTGACTGAGCACTGACATACCTAAAGTAGAGCCTATGAATTTATCTATGGTTTTCCATGAATTCTTAGCTATCCTAGTGGTATGCACCCTAGGGGGCTGGGCACCTCTTTTTGAGAGGTCCTGGGTTCAATTCCTGGTCAGCCTAGCTAAGTAGAAAGATCCCATGTGACATGGCAGTGACCTCATCGCCACATACCATGCCACCTCAGCACATATGGGACCCAAAACAAAGAGTGCACATCTCCTAAGATGGCACTATGGAGAGAGAGTGATCCTGAGGCAGTTTTCTAACTCTTTTCCCAAAACATTTCAGCTATCTCTGTGAATATGCATTCATATGTGACCTGAGTTGCAGTTTCTGTGAATATCCAATCATCTTTCACTGTCTACACTGCAGCCCTTCATGCTTTGATCCTGAATCCTCTTCTCTTTGCATACTATTGGCTTGGGCTATCCTGGAGTGACTTGGAGTGACTGTATTTCATCAAAACCAAAACTTTTCATCTCCAAAAACAAGCAGCAGGAAACCCTACACCAACAGCAAGCAGCAGGAGAGGCAAAACACAGTGCTGAAAACACTATAAACTTTTCTGCTCGGCACAGCCGAGACCCGGGCCCAGCACACACGCCCACACTGCACGCCGGAACCGGATACGGCGGGGGGCAAGCGGGGCGCCCACGAAACCACACACGTCCCATAAGCAGGCCGAAACCGAAGCCCAACCACGAACACCACAAACAGCCGACACTAGAGGGACAACACCACAAACCGTGCCCAAACACACCCACCCAAGACCCCAGCCAGGACTGGCGGGGTTAACAAAACCCACAACCAACCGCCAACCGGACCCAAACACAAACGCCGCACAACAGTAGGAAACCCAGTGCCCACAGCCCGGGCACTGAGGCAGCCCGTGCCATGCAGGTGACCCGGCCAAACGAGATCCGGAGACCGGGGGTAAGGCTGCATCCTAAGGCCTGCGCTGCTTTGGGACTCGAGGCGGAGCGTGCGACACCCAAGCGCCTCCGAACCCTAGTACCAAGAACGTGCATGCATGCCTTGGGAACGGGATACGCCACGAAGTCCGGTGAACCTCTAGGGTTCCACCCAAAGGAGGGGACATGCGCAAGCAAGGGGGCACACCCTCCCGGCGAGACAAGCACGTCACGCTGGCGGCGATCAGCCCTCCCGGTGTTGCCCGGGGCCGCTTTGTTTGGGGCCAACAGTCCGGTCTAGCGGGAAGTAAGCCGCCTCCCCTCTTCACACGCGGAGCCTCTTCCTGTTCGTCACAGGGGCGACGCCAGGGGGAACCATGAGGCGCCTCTCCACGACCGAGTGCACCTACCTACCTACCTATATATATATATATATATATATATATATATATATATATACATATATATATATATATATATATATATATATATATATATATATATATATATATATATATATATATATTATATATATATATATATATATATATATATATATATGTATATATCTATATATATATATATATGGCATACACGATTTCGGGGTCCGTCCTTAATTTTTGCCACACACGGGGCCCCAACCCCCCTTCAAAGTACCCCTCCCCCCCTATTTTGGACGTGCCGAACGCACTGAAAAAGCTGTTGCCAATCCAAGACAGTGGGAAGGCTCTGCAAGGCCGACAAGTTGCCTGGTTCAGGGGTTTTTCAGTTGCAGGCTGCAAGCTGCACTGCACAGCTTTCCAGCACACATCCCCCAGCGTGTGCACACATATGCCCCATGTATGCACATATATGCCCATATATGCATACATATGTCTTCATGTACGGGCCTAGGTGCCTCTAGGTGTGCACCACAGCCTACATTATTGCTCTGTATGCCTCCTTGCTCGTTGTGCTGGCTCGACATAACCAGAAGCTGCCAGGTCGAGGTAGCTTAGGCGCTGTGTGGGGTGGGTGGCACCTTATGTATGCACACATATGCCCCATGCATGCACATACATCCCTCCATGTGCACAGACACATGCCTCCCTATGTGCACAAGCGCCTTCCTTGCTCACTTTGGGCCCCCCCGAGAGGCTTCCTCGCTCGCTGCGCTCGCTCGACACAACTGCAGGCTGCCAAGTTGATCGAGCGCAGCGACCGAGGAAGCATCCCGAGCGATCAAAGTGACATACAAAGCAATAGTGAAGGCTGTGGTGCACACCTAGAGGCACCTAGGCCCACACATGGGGGCATATGTATGCATATATGGGCATATATGTGCATACATGGGGTATATGTGTGCACACGTTGGGGGATATGTGCTGGAAAACTGCGCAGTGCAGCCTGCAGCCTGCAACTGAAAAACCCCTGAACCAGGCAACTTGTCGGCCTCGCACAGCCTTCAGAAAGTTTTATAGTGTTTTCAGCACTTTGTTTTTGATGTACTTCTCCTGCTGCTTGCTGCTGGTGATGGGATCCTGCTGCTTGTTTTTGATATTGAAAATGTTTTGGTGATATAAAAGCAATCAAGTGCAACCCAAAGCAGAGTAGTATGCAAGTAGAAGATAAACAGGATCAAAGCATGAAGGGCTGCAGTCACAAAAGAGTAAAGATAATCAGGATATCTACAATGGACTGCACAATTAGACAAACAGTGCAACTGAGATTGGAATATTTTACATGCTTGTGAAAAACTGATTGACAAACAGCCCACAAGTGCACACTCTCATCATTGTGCCATCTTGGTATGTGCACTCTTTGTTTTTGGGACCCATAGGTGCTGAGGTGGCATGGCATGTGTTGCTGAGGTCACTGCCATGTCACATGGGTGCTTCCTACTCAGATAGGCTGGCTGGGTATCCAACCCAGGACCTCTCAAGAAGAGGTGCCTCAGCCCCCTAGGGTGCATACCACTAGGATCGATGAGAATTCATGAGAAAACATAGATAAATCCATGGGCTCTGAATCAATATTAGCGCCTCAGTCAATCCAGGATATGATGTTTTTGTTCACATTGATAGGGGATTAAGCGGTCCACACATTATCCTGATTTAGTGCTCTGTTCTATAGGTCAAAATGTGTTTTCACCATTGTTGGTTAGGCCAATACTAAGATAAAAATGGTAGATGCCTCTAGGCAACTCTAATACAACTAACGTCTACCCCAAAGCATCGGAAAAGCTCTTTTTCTTACTCCCCCCTTGTGCTGTGGTGGCCACCACTGTCGCATTTTAAGGAAAAAGGGATTTTTTCTTGGCCTTTCCATGGTTTCCACATCTTTTTAAAGTTACCTATAGCCTCCCTTACACTCAAAACTGGCGCTGTACCATGGCTGGCGCCTTTTGCTGCATTTGTCGTGACAATTTCCAACAGAAAGCTCAGCGCTCTTGGCGCTGCAGGGGTCTCTGTGGCTTGGTAAAGTTAGATTTGGGCATGCAAAGACATATGACATGCATCTCTCCCTCCAAGCTGCAGCACGCACAACCCAACGCTGAACTCACACAGGGCGTACGCTCTGGGTCTCTGGTAAACCTGCTGGCGGCACCTGTCCTGTCCTTAGGGCGAGGGGGGGACGTAAAAATTAAAATTGCCCCTTGGTGGGGTCTTTGGTTCTGGCCAGTCTCTCTGGTGCTGCTTTTTGGCAAGGACAGCGACCTACTCGGCGATGCGACTCGAGGATATCTTGTAAGTGCGGCTAACCCCCATCTGCTCAGATTTTAACAGATCTGCCCCAGATTGGCTACATTTTGGTCATTTTCTTTGCTTCGGCGGAATCGCCGCCTCGCAGCTCAGTCTCAGGATCAGACCTATATATTTCTGATGTGCCGGATCTGATTCCGCGGTCCATTCTCCGTAAATCCGCCGCGTTCCGATCATTTACCTGGAATCGCCATTTGCCGCTGACGCGCCCTCGCGGGCCAGATCGGCCAAATATTTTTCACAATCGGATTTATTTAAATCTTTTCAGATAGTTTTGGACACTCAGATGTACTTAGAATAATCCGCATCAATTTTCTTCATAGACTGGGATTTTCTGCCGGATAACAATCAGCATGGATCTTGCTTCCGTTGTTGCTGCTCTCGCCTCCGTTGGTGTCTGTGTATCCGGTTCTACCCCCAACAGCAGCGTTCAGGTCGACTCCTCGCGTGCCTGCCCCACTGGTCTTGCCGGCCCCGAGCCCTCCGGCACCTTCCACGACCCAGGGCAGCACTTTCATAGTAGCAGAGGCTACCTGAATGTTGTTCCTTTGGTGTCCCAACCACAGCCCGCTCCCCAGTACGGCCCCGTAGATCCCGCCGCTTCTGGAGAAGTAACGATTACACTGCCTTGGTGCTGCGCGAACGAGGCCTTGAGAGGAATGCCTTGCGCGAGTCCAAGCTGCCCAAGAAGGGCACAAATCAGCAGCTGTGGGGACCCAGATTACCACAATCCCAGTCGAAATTGGCCATCGAGCAGCTGGAATCAGCCGGCCTACGACGATGGCAACGGTCCGGTAGACCTTACGGAGCTGGCAGGTACCAACATTCCTTACCAATGTCCAACATTTGAGACCACGGACGCCGACATCGACGACATTGAGATGGGTGGTCCAGGTGAGGTACCTAGCTATAATCGACCAGCCTCTTGGGCACAATGGGACGACCATTTGTCTCCAGAAGTGACCCGTAACCTTGAGGCGCTTGAGGCCCTTTGTCTCTTAGCCACGTCTAAGCTGATCGGACAAGAAAGAATCGCCTCTGATTTTTTAATGGAATATTTTTTCCTCCTTCAGGACGAAATTGATACCAGGATGTGGTGGCGTTCTCAAGAAGATGATTCTTTTGCCATTTTTTTGCAGATCTGGAAGGCAAGCCCCTTCCCGAAGGAGAAGGGCACGGCACCTGTTCCCGGGCCCTCCGCCCCTCATCCCCCTGTTTCCATCCGCGACGATCTAGCCGCCGCGGTTGAGGAAGGAATTTTAGAGGCGGCCAGGCAGGCAAGCCTGGAAATCAGGGCTGAAGGAGGTCCCCAAGTGGACTCCTGGCTGCGGACCACCGAGATCAGCGGTCCGACAGCCTGCTCAGGCCCTTCAGGACACGGTATGTACTGTCCTGCCGACTGCTCCTGCAGATTCCAGCGAGATGCTGAGCTCCAAACGCTCAAAGATCAAATGCACCTCATCATTGAAACACTGGGAATAAAAAATCTTTTCAAGACGCACATGCGGTCTGAGGGCGCATCATCGGTGGAACAAGCAACAGAACCGTCGGAGGAGGCGACAGAAATTTTTTCAATTGCTCCTTCGGTGGACTCCAAGACCACCGATGCAAGGATCAGCAGGACCAAGCTAAAGGAAAGGGTTAAAATCTCTCGATCTGAGAGTAGGACGGCGAAGGCTAGGACTTAGGCTCAGAATGCCAAGCGAACTGCCTCCCGTACTGCCCCTCCTGCTGCTGATTCCAATGCCTTAGCCCAGCTGTTGCTCGCCCAGACCCTCGCCGGAGCTGGAGTGGCGAATGATGCCGCCAAGGTGTCTGCCATTACGGCCGGTGATGGGCTGGATTCGCTTCTTAATCCTACTTCATTGCGACTTCGTCAGGTTGCCAAGCAACCGAAGTATAATGGAAACCCCCGACGTCGGCCTCAGTTCCAACGGGAATTTAAATTGTGGGTTAAGACTCAAAAACTCCAAGATGATCAGTTCCTGATGGCCCTCTTGGATTGCCTTGAGGGAGCACCGGCCAACACTTGGCTCAGGACCTGGAGTGATCGTGAGGATACAAGTTTCCCCCTTACCTTTGATGAGGTGTGGGAACAGTTGGAGGTACGTGGATCCCGGCTGCCAGAGGACCATTACCACCAAATGTTGAAGAATTTTCCTTCATTCTCGCGATTAATCTTGCACGAAGTGCAAGACAAGAGACAGCGCTTCTGGAACTTAGTGGAAGAATCTGAACATTCAGGCGAAAAATTTTCTAGTGCCGAGCTGAAAAATCTGATTTTTGACAAGATCCCCTCAGAAACTGCCGCCACCCTTCGGAACAAACAGTCCGAAGAAAAGGTCAAGACCTGGTGGGCGGAGGTGGAAGGCTTCGATGCCTCTGCCAACAGGTTCTCCGTCAGGGAGGCACTTCAAAAGTGCTCCCCCACGTCGTATTCCAAGGTGAAATTCACTGAAAACACGTGGAAAATCAAATTTAATGAACACGAGGGTCGGGACTTGTTTGTCCAAGTCCTCAATAAGGGAGTAAGCTTCCATGGCCATCGCCTGAAGGCCAAGAACTGGGTGTTTTCGTTCAGCCCGAAGGAACTCTGGGAAGAGGTTGAGCGGCTCGCCGACGCCGCCAACCAGAATTTCCATGAGGGTCTTGGGGGAAACAAGAATACCCAGCAAAACACCCAAAATGGGGCCCAAAAGGGCAACAAAAAGGTGAATGACACCCGGAATGTTCAGGATCACTGTAGCATCTGCCTTCTTTTAGGTTCTACGAACCGAGCTAAGACGCATTCTACTGGTAATCACCGATGGTCTCCTTATGATCACAAGGTGATTGGTGAAAATATCAGTAATCCGCAGAATTCAGACAGGAATGACAGACAGGTGCATGGTGGGAAGGCTGGAAAAGGGAATCCGACCCCCTCCGGTGGAAACAAAAATACTGGAGGGCCTGGCGGGTCCCAAGGCACAGGAAATCGGACTCCATCCGGCTCCGGTGGGGAGCCGAACGGCCAGAAAAATCCCAATAGCAACGCCGGAGGCGGAAATCGAATTCCAGGCCAAACCCCTCAATCCGGTACAAATAAGGGAAATGCTCCAGGATTCCAGGGTAAAGGTAAGGGAAATCCTTCGGGAACCCCTTTCTCTGGTAAGGGCAGAGGGCGTGGCGACGGTGGAGGTCCATCATCCGGCGGCCGTGGCCGTGGACGTGGAAAGGGCAACCATCGTGTGGATCGGGTCTCAGGTGCAGATCAGGTGTCCGATGCGGATCGAGATTACGTTGAAAATGCCTTGAATCCAGCAGATGATCCGTTCCAAGATGAGTGGGTCGACGAATCAGGGTGTGTTCACAATGTTAACGCAGTCACTGGAGGTCAGAACGCCTAGGGGAGCCACGAAAATCGCCCCTCCCCAGGCGATTTCAGGCATGATCCCCAGATTCCTGATCGACCATTACTTGATGTAGGGTCGCTTGTCTCCTCTCCCCTGGATCCGGCAGCGGATCCTTCTGTTGTAGTGGACGAGGTTGGTGTACAGTCCAAGCACAGGGCCCGTCAGTTTGTCACAAAGCTGTGGGTCTCTGATCGCAAGGGAAATTTCCACCTCGCCACTTGTTTGTGTGACAATGGATCAGAGGTAAATCTTCAATCCAATTCTTTCTTACCCGACGACTGCGTGTTTGAGTCGCCTCATCCTGTTACCCTCGAGGGAGTTTCTGGACATTCTCTCGCAGGTGGGCAACGCGCTTGTTATATATCAACTTATTTGGTCGCTCAAGACCTTTGGGAAGAAGGTAATGTGGAGGAAGTTGTCCTTAAGGATGACTACTTCTATCGTGCCGACATAAAGTATGACCTTTACTTGGGCCATCCTTGGCTTCGCAAGAACAGGGTGGCGCCCGTAGGTCATCGGCGTTGTTTTTTGCTGGAGTCAGGTCCCTTGGAGCGTCCTGAATTTCGTTTTTTGCACGCAGGGTTTAAAAGTGCAGAAGAATTTTTGAAGCGAAAGGTTACACCAAAATTTGGCGAAGATGTCACCATTGCAGAGGTGAATGGGAGTGCCGATTACTCCCGAGAGTTAGAATGTCTTCGTAGGGACTCCCAGCCACGACGCCCTTCGCGCTGGCACTCTTCATCCTACAGAGTTGTCGACAAATGGCGCGATACAATTTGTGAATATTTTTATGAACACCATTCCTTTTGGCCACAGTATGATGCCTTTGCTCACCGCGAGAACAAGCGCTTTGACAAGCATTTTCGCGACGCTTGGACCCATAAATGGGACAAGAAGTTATGGATTAATCCTCCGTTTCACTTAATCCAGCAGGTCATCCACAAAATCAAGCAAGATAAAACCCAGGCGATTTTAGTTGTGCCCTTGTGGGACGACAAGCCTTGGTTTCAGGAATTGCAAGACATTTGTGTAGATTACA
This sequence comes from Eutreptiella sp. 'Long Island Sound 2002', assembly GCA_964036045.1. Lineage (NCBI taxonomy): Eukaryota > Euglenozoa > Euglenophyceae > Eutreptiales > Eutreptiaceae > Eutreptiella > Eutreptiella sp. 'Long Island Sound 2002'. The sequence continues at coordinate 26,940,043 of OZ038397.1, read as the reverse complement.
TCGAACTTCCCAGGAAGATTAAGCTGTATGCCAGGGACGACACAGGTCCCCTGCCACAGCGGTCCTGGAGTTCGCTTGCATTCCTGGTGGATGGAAAGCTTTCTGACTCTAATTCTGCTGATTCTAGTACTGATTCCTGTGTTGGGTATGAATCTGAGGTTGAGCGTGGTACTGATGATGAATCTATTTTTTCTGATTTTTGTCCGTCAGATACCCAAGGTGATCCAACGTCAAATGGATCCGCCTCGTCTCCCTCTTCCCCAATACGATCGACATCGAAAAGAATCTTCAGTGCACGGGCGAAGAAAAATTTTAAATCGCGCCGCAAATTCAGAGTTTTTTTATGAAAAACCCCGTGTGCAAGCTTTCATAGATCCTTTCGAGGAGCTGGATCACGAAGATAATCTCTGGAATGTCGACACTCGACCCACCTATCTTCAAGAGGCAGTTGATACGGACCTGTTTAGGGACATCCGTAAGAAGATTCTTCCTGCCAAGGCCGAAGAAGTCGCCAAAGTTTTTTCGACAGTAATTCCTGGTGACCAGGTGGACACTGAGTTGTGTTCCAAGTCAAGAGAAAAGATTTTTGAGGAACGGAAGGACACAACCCTTTCGGGGAAGTTGATCAAAGACCCCCCTGTCCGTGGGCAGTTCGGTGAAGCCTTCATCGAGCTTCGTGAAGGGTACAAGGCGAAGAAACAGCGTCCTTATGAGAACCATGGACATAAACATGAGATCCTCAGAAAAATAATCGAGAGAAATCTCAGGGAATTTGGTTGGCTTGAGGGTTGTATGACCAGCGAATGGTGCTGTGCACCCTTCACAGTCCCGAAGCCGCCGCCTGCAGACCAGAACATTATTGATGGTTGGCGAATGGTTGTTGATTTTCGCAACCTCAACGCCGAAACCAAGGCGGATTCGCACCCCCTGCCCCTCATTGAGGAGGAAACCGCCAAGAGGGCAAGAGGTCGTTTGTTTTCTGTGCTGGATCTCCGCCACGGCTTTCACCAAATGCCGTTGAGGAAGGACAGCCGACCTCTCACCTGTATGTGCACGCCATGTGGCCCAGTCCAGTGGACGGTCATGCCCATGGGCCTGAAGAACGCCCCTTCGTTTTTTCAAAGAATGATGGAGGATGTCCTTTTTACAGCTCACCCTGAGCTTCGTGCCTTCGTGAGTGTGTACATAGATGACATAATCATCGCGACAGAGGGGGAGGGACTGACCGAAGCTGAGCTGGTGGCCCTACATGAAAAGCAGCTGAACCAAGTTTTGGACATTCTTGATGCCAATCAGCTGATTTGTGGGCCAAAGAAGGGAAAATTATTTTTAAAATCAGTCGAATTTTGTGGTTCTCTCCTTGAGAATGGCACCCGACGACCCAGTCCAGGGAAGCTCGTCGCTATTCAGAAGTGGAAGCGCCCTGAGACGATCACGGAATTGAGAGGATTCCTGGGTTGTTGCAATTTTTACCACACTTTTGTGCCGAATTATGCCAAATTTGCTGCCCCCCTCACGGAATTATTGAAGGTAGGGAGAGATGCGGGCAAGGCAGGTTCAAAGGTTCGTGTCAAGTGGACTGACGAGTGCGAGGAGGCCTTCCATCACTTGAAGGCGGCCCTCTGCGAAGTCGCCACGTTGCATGTGCCGAAATTTGACCGACCCTTCTACATAAGAACCGACGCTTCTAGGTACGCGATCGGAGCTGTCCTTGAACAGGTTGATGAAGCCACAGGTGATCATTACCCTCTTGCATTTTGGTCTCGGAAGCTAGCCCCACGCCAAATGCAATGGTCGCCGCGTGAGCAACAAACATACGCCATAATCTGTGCTTTAAAAAAGTACCAATCGTGGGTTGGCACCAATCGAGTCGAGGTCCTGACGGATCATCGATCTCTGGAGTATTGGGCCACCGAACACATTGATACTGTCGCGAGCCCAGCTGGTCGACGGGCCAGATGGCACGAATTTCTCAGTCTGTTTGACCTCCATGTGTCGTATTTGCCTGGAAAACACAACACGGTAGCGGATGCTCTGAGCCGATGGGCTTACCCCGCTTCAGAGGGGCTGCAAAGTACCAACATCCATGGTACGGAGCAGGACCGCCACGTCGTAATCGAGTGGGATCAAGAGGGAAAAAAGCTCATTCGACGTGCATGCATGCAATGCGCTGTTAAACAGCACGCATTACCGTGCCATGACATCATGGCCTTTTCAGATCCGGCGCATGCTCATGAAATCTGCACCAAATCACTGAAAGTCGTGGAGAAAGTCACCGATCCCTCCTCAGGGAGTGTGAAACGGTTTGACTACACCCGACGTCTAAGTGGATTTCAGTTGATTCAGGGCATTAAGCGTCGAGATGCGGCCAAAACTCCACCCCTGCCGAAAGATTCCCTGATCATCCGTGACTGGACGTCCGATTATCTGCATGATTCTATGTTTAAAGAGGTCTTTGGGAATCTCAAATCCAAAGATGCTCACAAGGATGGAATCTATGCTGAGTACTCGTTGGATGGGGGGAAGCTGTGGATGGAGGGTAAATTGTGCGTACCAGAGGCCCTGGCCCCCCGAGTGTTAAACTGGTGGCACAAATGGGAGTCCCCCCACGCACATGGCCGTAGATTATGGTCGATGATTAAACATAGGTTGTTTGGCTCACGGCTATATACTCATTGCATGAAAGTAGCCGCCGGATGTGCCCAATGTGCTGTCTCGACGCCCCCCAGCGCGAAGAAGCACGGCCATCTGAGGCCACACCCTATTCCGGAGCGCCTCTTTAACAGAGTCACCAGTGATTTCTTCTATCTCGGTGAACTCGACGACGAAGAGTGCCATTGGACCAACAAAAAAATCAATGGTGTGCTCCTTATACAATGCCGTCATTCTGGCTACATTCAGGTGTTGCCCTGCAACATCGAGTCAATGACTGGCAAGGCTGCCGCCAAATGGTGCGCGCAGACCTGGATGGGAGGTTGGGACGTCCCATCCGAGGTGGTTACGGACTCAGGCAAAGAGTACACCTCCGAATGGTGGAGAGAATTATGTGCTCGCCTTGGAATCCACCACCTAAGATGTGAAATCCACTCGCATCGAGCGCTGCCTGGCGAAAGAGCCGGCCGCTCAATTATAAATATGCTTCGTAAGGAGCTCGCGAGTGAAAAGGATTTCCATTGGCTTGAAGTTCTCTTCGCATTGCTTCGCCGTTACCACAACACGCCTTTGTACCATGGCCTTTCTCCAAATGAAATTGTCTTTGGACGAAAGAAGTGTTGGTGGAACATGCCGTTGAATAATCCTCGCCCTTGTAAAGATGCTTCGTTGTTTTTGGACGATGTCCAACGAGCAGATAAAACTGTCTCGAAATTAATCGATAAGCATCAAGCTGACTGGCTTTGGGTCCAGAATCAAGGCCGAAAAAACCCCCACAATTTTGAAGTCGATGATCGAGTTTGGCTTCGAAAATCCGAAACCACCCTGGACGGAGATGATAAGCTTCTTCCCTTGTTGGAGGGGCCATTCGCTGTTACAGCGCGTCTAGGTGAGAACAGGTGGAGGATTCGTGTGGATGTCAGCAGGGAGATTGACGTTTCGGGCGATCGCCTCAAGAGAGAGATCCCCTCCCCCAAGGATCGGGTTAAACCCCTTTTTTGGACTTCGAAATTTTTGTCCGATCGGGTCATCGAAGGGGGGAAGTACGAACTCAAGAGGATTTGAGAAGCAAGACGTGACGCCAAGGGCGAATGGGAATTTCTATGTGAGTGGAGGGGCTTTGATTCCAGTCACAACAACTGGGAACCAGCCCATTCTTTTGTCCATGGGTACACCAAGGGGTTCATCGACTTCCTCAAGAAGCACCCCGAAATTGGCGTACTCCTGACAGACTGTTTGTCGAAACCAGACAGACAAGTGGAGAGCGACGGAAAAAGACCTGTGGTGAATCGAGATCCAGCCTTTTACGGCCCTCAGCAGCCACATTCCAGGGCTGATCCGTCGATCCCCCCTCCTGCGGTCAGGCCAGCCCAGGAGCCAAATGAGGACCAAGCTTCAAGTTCGGCCGCTGATTTGCAGCGCCCAAGCCGTACGAGGGCCCGACCAGACAGGTTGGTGGTCACATGTATTCGTGCTTGGCCGAATTGAGGGAGATCCGTCGTGACTTGAGTCGCCGACGCCGTAATCTGGGTAACAGTCGTCTAGTCCAGGGCGTCATGGCACTCGTCGCTAGGGCTCAAGGGTGTAGGTTCGAAACCCTTGCATGTCCAACTCCTACAAAAGCTCCAGCCTCGCCCCGTCGACCACTTATTCCAATGTGAGTGTTCTGACGACTTGAAAGAACCACATTCTGCTCAATCCACTGTTCATTCTTCCTGATTATGTCATGATGTGGAGAACTGCGAATGTTTGATAATTTGACGTCAATCAACTTTTCTTTGGTCTCCGTTCGGCAGCGTATCGAAAGTCGAGAGCCGAAAGCCACGGAGTGTGCTGCCGTGTTCAGAAAAAACCAAACTCAGGCTTAATTCAGGCAGATTCGGGGTAATCTTGTCTCTGTTGGTCTGTGCATCTTTGGAATTTGGCTACTCGTGCAGATGGCAGCAAATGTACATAGTAAAAACGCTGGCCAGCGACATTCACCCCTACAGGCACCCCCTGTAGTACTGGCTGCACCAGATGCGACGCCAGGAACACAGATCTTACCTTCATTTGCCGTGATGCTGACGCCAAAGTCCAGATTCAGATCCAGATTCCTTGAATTTACCTTGAATTCCTCAGGTTTGTCCATCATTCTGCCACTGTTGCACAAAACCCCGACGTCCATTGTTCAGACAACCTTCACAAAGGAGCTCTAGGGACTTCTAACAGCAACCTCTGAAGTCCGTAAGCTTCGCTGTATTTTTGACACACGCCAATGTGAGCCCAATCCGACCTGAAACTGTCGAAATGGTGAATCCAAGTGTCTTGTGGGACTCAATCGAAAGATGGGCCTTGTCCAAGTCGATTGACACCGTCGCCACTGTAAATAAAGAACTATTCGGTGTCTCTCAGTTATATACTGTCAGTAAAGCGCCTTCAGCGAACCTTCGGCGCGTTACATGCCAAGGATCCAGGGCTATCATGTCCCATCATGATGCATCATCACATGATCCACATTTTCAATGAATCTGTTAGATGCTCGCGAACCAACGTGCCGGAAAGCATAACTCAGCTGAATAAACGATAATATATATTAACTCTAGTCTAAACGAAAGTGTTAGTAGTTTTAGTTCTAGACATTCTGCTTCATTTCACCTTCATCTTAGGGAATTTGCCTCATTTTAGGACAATTTAGGTTGATTTCTTTGTCATCTCTTCTCATTCCTCGAAGATCTGTTTACGGCCTTACCTAACTTTGTTGACGCTGATGTTTTTCTATTCACTTAGGGCCTGCAGACTTCATTTGTATTTGTTTTCCCTCTCTGTGATTGGTTCATCTCCTTCATCCCTGCCCAAATTGACTCTCAATCTTGCTGAATATAGTGATCATCCACCAGATGCCCCAAATCTGAAGCACATGCTGCACTTTTCAGAACGAGAAAAGCGGGAGTAGCACGATGTAGAGTTCGGCGAGGACACCGTAGCGTGCCCGCGACAGCGAAACTGTGCCAGAGCGCGGAGATGTCACTCCATTTCTTGTTTCCTCCACTCAATCCACCAATAATCTACCTCATTCTCAACCAATGCATGGTTTGGTATCGATTCTCGATACGTTTACATGCTTTTTAGCCCTTAACCTAATGTCTTACTGCACGGAGGACTGTTCGTCACTCCTCATTCTGTCTCATTTCAGGTTCATTCATCCTGATTCAGTGCCAATTCAGCCCAAATCAAGTCAGATCAAGCAGATTTCGCCCCATCGAGGCTAAATTTCTATTTTTTTTGGGACTTACCCGCACTACGTTCTTCGTTGACGTAGCGACACACCCCAGTGTGTTTTTGGAGGGGGAGTGTAAGTGCGGCTAACCCCCATCTGCTCAGATTTTAACAGATCTGCCCCAGATTGGCTACATTTTGGTCATTTTCTTTGCTTCGGCGGAATCGCCGCCTCGCAGCTCAGTCTCAGGATCAGACCTATATATTTCTGATGTGCCGGATCTGATTCCGCGGTCCATTCTCCGTAAATCCGCCGCGTTCCGATCATTTACCTGGAATCGCCATTTGCCGCTGACGCGCGCTCGCGGGCCAGATCGGCCAAATATTTTTCACAATCGGATTTATTTAAATCTTTTCAGATAGTTTTGGACACTCAGATGTACTTAGAATAATCCGCATCAATTTTCTTCATAGACTGGGATTTTCTGCCGGATAACAATCAGCATGGATCTTGCTTCCGTTGTTGCTGCTCTCGCCTCCGTTGGTGTCCGTGTATCCGGTTCTACCCCCAACAGCAGCGTTCAGGTCGACTCCTCGCGTGCCTGCCCCACTGGTCTTGCCGGCCCCGAGCCCTCCGGCACCTTCCACGACCCAGGGCAGCACTTTCACATCTGTACAACAGAGAATGGGAGGATGAGGGACGAATCCATGCAAAACGCGAAACGCAACACCAAAATCCTTCAAATGACGGCCTAGAATTTCTCTAAAGGCACACAGCTGAGTAGAATCCAGTTGTGCATCAGAAGCACATTTTTATAAAAGTTGTGGTCATCTCCTGAATTTTTAAATCCAGAGATTTCCACGTTAAAAAAGACGGCGCGCCGGAGCGAGTCCTAACCAAGCGCCGGAAAAACAAGAATTAATAAGATCTTAAACGTATGTCACGTGTAATGACGAAAATGACGAGACACACATAAATAGGTAAACATAGGCATTACACCCATGCTCTAAGGCAATAACAAAATGCAAGAATTCAAGATCTAAAGATGATTACAATGAAACAGGTATAAACATGCAGGTTTGTGCTCGTCTCGTATGCAGCATGCACATTGCTTGTCTCGTGTCGCCGTGAACGAGCCTTGTAGCAGCGCTTACAGACGATAGAGGGATAGATTAGAAGATTGCTAATGATTAGTGGTGAGGTGAGGGTGATTAGACATACACACGGATGCATAGTGCAACGTTTTGTTTCGTCACCACTTCCTTTCGCTTTCTAGCGGTGAGTAAGGTAGGTAAGCCCAGGAGGGGCCACCCCCTGGTAGAATTTCTGATCGTTGTGGGATAAGATTAGGTATGATTGTTGAAAACCTTGAGCAGATGTCAACAACATGTGCATGCTCGTGCATTCACACTGTGCATTAAAGGGTAGGCCACGCGTACTGCGCAAGGTAAAACCTTTCTTTAGGTTACCCAGGGGCTCCACCTTACGTTCTTTAAGAGAACAGATGGGGTTCCTTAAGGGCAGCCTGAGAAGCGTATAATACGTGGAGGCTGTCTTGATTCCTCGGCTCCAAACCTAGGCCATCCACCTTTGCTTTACAGGTGGGAAGGTGTATAGGGAACTTACGGTTCCCTCCAATGGGTTTACACGCGAGCAAATTGCAGAATGAAGACAGCCTCAAAGTTCACCGAGTTCCGAATCTCTGAATTTGTCCAAATCGTTCATACCCATTGTATCCAAAAATACCCTGATGTACAAACAGAAATTGCAATACAAAACAGCACTTTTCATCAGCGTAAAATCCTTTCGTTCTGCATGCGCGTGACGCATCCTAAGCTACAGGATCGCGATCTGGCTGCGGGCAGCCCCCTGCTGGGCATAACCCGTCACAGCCCCCCGCCAAGCCCTTGCCGCAGCCACTAGGCCACCCGCAAGGGCTGACAGAAACCCAGGGGTATGCACAGCCTTATGCAAAAAAACTTCCCAAAATTGATTACCAATCGCGACATAAATGCACAACTAATTCAAGATAATGTACAATATCCCTCCCAAGACCCGAAGTCCTGAACTAAGGCCTCTCTACCTTTTTTCGGGTACCTCTACACACCATTCTGAGTGGGGGGGTTCACTGCCACCCAAAAAAACCCGCTGATAAAGGGAAAAATTGCCTGAGAAAGCATGTAAATTCTAATTACAAATCTCTGACTACCCAGAAAATTTCTAACCAAAATTCTAGCCTAAAACTCATGGGGGCAGTGTCCCAGCTTGAAATTCAAAATGAAAACAATGGAGCATCTCTACTCATCCTGTTCACCTAATCTGTCTTAGTCGCCCATGCCACCAGTCCGGTCTAAAAAAATTTCCTGCACCAAAAGGGAAACCCTGCTCAGAAGTGTGAAAAGCAAATTGACACACAGGCACAAAAGCAGCAACAACAGGGCACCAAAAAAAAGACAGTGAATAGACACTGTGCTGCCCCACAGGGTATAGAGACCCTTACTGCTAATATACAAAAAACTTCTGCTGCGGCCTTGTGAATAAATATATAAAATTCAATTACTTCTGAGCATGCTGAAGACCCTTCACAGCTGGCGCCTCCATCACCCCACACTGCAGTGGCAGCGGGTGGCAGAAGAAAAGGGAGCGCTGCGACCAAAGGGAGGGGAGGGGCTGGTGCAGACTGAAGAAAAAAACAGACCTGAATTGGCTTGGGCATCTTGAAAATTTCATCTAAGCAATCTCTGATTGATTCCACTTGTCTCCTAAGAAGCAAAGAACCAGGGAAATGAGTAAAGGTTTAGAAAATCAGAAGGTAAGGGCAAACGAACTTGCAACAATACAATGCCACACACACATGCGCAAGTGTGCACACGTGCGTACATTAGTAAAAAAAAATTCCTGAGCGTCCCCAGAAAAAATGCAAGCAAAAACAGCACACGGGCCAGCTGCACAATTGTGCTGTGGCCGCTCCCCCCTCCCACCGTGGGGTGCCGCCCTCAGGCAAAACCTGCAGCCCGAAATTCTCTTGTAAAAAAAAAACAAAGCAGATCTTTCCCCTACACCCTGGCCTAGAGTGTAGGTGCCCACTGAGGCACGCATGCCCTCAGTGGGGGGGCTGGAGTCACTGCAGGAGCAGTGGCTCTGCACCAAAACTCTGCAGTGGCAGAGTATATGAGTCCCAAACTGGGACAGTGGGTGGGGAGGGTACAACAAAAAAAATATATAATCAGTTTACCCATAGTTTAGATATGGGAGCAGAGCACCGGCAGATGCACAGGCGTGCTCTAGCTCTCAAACAGGAGCAAAGAGTTAAGAAACAAGCAAGAGCCACACTGTGACTCTAAAAAAAAATTCAGAAGCCTTCGAAAAAAGTATTCCTAGTGTCAGCACTCCTATACAACCATGGGTAGACACCATTGAGCGAAAATGCTCAAAAACAGGCAAGTGTGAAACTTGGCCTGAAGCCTTAGATTTAAAAAACTAAAGCAAGGCTGCACATCAGTGTGAGCCACTGAGCACAAAAACAGTGCTTTTTGAGCGCCGAAGGCGCTTGGTGTCAAACCCATTTTTCTCATCTAGCTCATTTGACCTGGGATCTACCATAAAAACTGACGAAGACTGAAAAAACCTTGCGAGCGCACGCAGTGCCTTCCCACCCACGCACAAGGCGAAAGGGAGGCGCGCGCTAACCAAAGCTTCAGAGCTGTCTGGGCCTGAGTCTGAAATCAGGTTATGCCGCGGAAGGCGTCACAGCAGTGCCCACAGAGCACTGCTCTTGAAGCGGTACCCAGAACCTATGGCCCATGGCCCGGAGGCCTGTGAGCCGTCACTCCCGTGCGGAAGCCGTTGACACCGGCTGTCAGCGGGATATCCCCGTTCTCTAATCCGCGGGATTACGAATCTGATCCTTAACCATTGAATCAATGTAGATTTACCATCACTTCTTTGTCTGAGGCAATTTCCGGTCGGAAATCGGTGAAATACCCGATTTGTACCGCGGTTTCCAATTGTCGTGAAATCGCCGCAGTCGCGCCGCCTGTCGTCGCCTGTTCCGTGGACTGCATTAAATTTTTCTGTAATACGATTTCTCTTGAAGTTAAGACTGAAACAGTCTTCGAGTGATCCGCAATTTTTTCCTTGATATAACGGATTGCGTCCCAGATTTTTCCCAGAAAATCTGGGCGACCGAAGGCGCTTTGAACCCCCAAGTGGAATAACAAGGGTTACGAGCGTTCAAGCGCCCAAGGGCGAACTAACGTGCCTCATAGGCACTGTGTATGAGGTTTTGCCCCCCATAGTCATAGGATGAGGCCAAAGGATCCCAACTCAATAGGCCCAAAGGGTTATTCAGTTTGAGTGTTCTCCAAGAAGTGCGCTTTTTCACGTACTTGGCGTCCAAGTACGTGTAGAAGTTTGTTGAGTTGGCGTTTGTCCCACCCTTGCTTGCCTCTACATCCGGGGCATATCACTTGTCTTCCCCGGATAGTGCATATATGATCTCCATATATATATTGGCAATATATTTGGCGTGCATGCTAAAATTCGGCTTTCCGAAAGGAGGTCGATTTTCGACCAAAGCACTTGCATGCGTGTTAAGGGACCAATGTTACATTGGAATATAGGCATACTTTGATTCTAGGCCACTAGATTGGGTGTAGAAGGCGTGGGTAGGGTTGTATGCCATTTTTGGTGTCATATCGCGTGCCCATTTGGCGGGTACACCATTCCGAGACAAACCCGCCAATGGACCCCATATCGCACGAGGCTCTTCATTGTACTCCCAACCAACACTCGCAAGCCTAACCTTCGTGAAGGGACGCTTGTGAGCGCTCCCGAAGCGATGCGTTGCGAGCAAGGTGTGTTTTTGCAATCTTCCATTTTTGCATGTGCTCACTTGGGAGGCAGCGCGCGCGACCTTCCAAAGCGCCCCAAGTGGAGCACATAAGTGGAATCGAAGGTCATTGGTGTCAAGTCATTGTATCTAGAAGGATTGGTCGATTACTCAATCCAGGCCGAAGATATTATAATATATTTGTGCGCCCCTCAAGGCACTTTTGGGTATTTTTCGCCAATATTGCTGTTTTTTGCCCGTCATGATGTCAAGTGGCGACCGTGTATCTCAACGTTGCGCGCAATTGACATCATGACCCAAGTATGTTATGAGGGTACATACTTCCGTGCCCAACATATCTTGGACCCGGCGAATAACTCCTCTTGGGCTTGGCGTACCGTGGCCGCCATGTTGGCGATTTGGGACCATCCCAAATCATGGGCTCACTCGGCGACCCTGCCATTCCCGAAACCAGAGGAGTTGGGCGCCGCCCAAAAGATATGTTGGACACATATGACTTGATACCAATCCTATGGCACACTCCGGTCCAGGTCGGGCATGTGCCTCATTTGCCCCAACCATGAGTGTGCGCATTTTCGGCCATTTTGGGCAATTTTCCACATTTTCTGCCCGCCGTGCACCATGTTCAGCACCCTCGTGCACGCCGGACTCATGGACCAATGGACCATGTATGACCTGGGTGTTATGGACATTGGTCCCCATGGTTCACACACCACGTGGGCGGAGCGGAGCAACCTTCGTTAGGGTGCTAGCCCAAAGTGAATGTGGGCAATTTTGCCACTTTGGCATTTGTGGACCCAATTGGAATTGTCACCACGCCGAGTGGCATGGAGATCCTTGAGAGCCAAGATCATGGGAGTCTTAGTTGGACTCCCGGTGGATCACGTATGGAATGGCGGATCCGATCTCCAAGCCGGCGTGGAGATATACTATTGGGAGCACCCCCAAATTTTGGCTCATTTGGAGTTGCCAAAATGACCCCCTTTTGGGACCCCAATTTCACCCCCCCCGTGTGGTCAATTGGCGGCCCCATCTCTCTATGCCCACAGGGAGCCCGGACTAAATTTCAAGTTGTACACTCAGATATGAGTCCTAGGTCCTGCCTCCTATCCTGTGAGCCATTGGCCTTGCCCTGGCCGGGCGAGCCACGCGTGAGAATGATGCCAATTTTGGTGATTTTGGCATCATGACCCCACTTGACGAACCCGGGGTGCCCTGATGCCGGAATCTCAGAGGGAACCAGGTTGGGTGAGGGCTCCACGGGAGTTCATACTCGAAGGTCATAGGGTCAGTTGCCTCGTCCCTACCTCTGGCGGGTCCAGACGAGGGGTCAATTTTGGAGATTTTTGAGCTAATATTAGTTTGGGCTGAAACAGCCCATTTTCAGCTACCAACTCCTAGGGGATAATGGCGGGGCCATATCTCTGGCTCAGAGAGGAGTTTGGACCTGCCGTTGAGGGAGCATGGGGAGTGACTGTCGGTTGGCCTTAGGGCCTCTTGGCTCCCGGGAACTCGCCTGTGGCTCGGCGTGACACCTCCCCTATTGGCAGGGTTTCAGGGTCCGGACTGAGCAGGGCATGGGGTGTGTTTGAGCCCCCGCCCCCACCAGCCACTGGGAGGGTCGGACCTGGGATTGGGATATGAGTTGGGACTGAGTGTCTATTGTCCTGTGATGCCCTTACCCCGGTCCAGTCTTAACCCCATGTGTACATATCCTGATGTGTTGCTGTACATACTTTTGTTCCCTTGTTTCAGAGTGGCAAGGATGCTGAAACGCTTTGTCACATGACATGAGCGCAATGATGCCCCTGTGAGCGTAGTGCTTTGCCTGCCTGCTCACTTGCGCGTGTCCACCGCAGCGTCCCGTGGCCAGGCCCCCCACGGGAACACGTCAAAAGCGTTTCACCGCCACGGGGTTACCCATCCCTCGCGTGCCACTCGGGGCCATCAACCCCGAGCAGCGCGGCGCAGCAGCTCGCAGTTCGCAGCTTGCAGCGCAGCGCAGCGGCCCGCAGCGTCGCCCAGAGCATCGACCTGAGCGACCACGGAAGCGCCGCGACCGTGAAGGAGGTGGACAGACCAGGACTCCCTCATCAGCGAGTCCTATCGGCCGACCAGCAAGGCCGCACACCCAGTCGCGTCAACCACCTCCACAACCACCGCCGACCAGCACCGGCCGCACTCCCAGTCCAGTGCTACGTCAACCGCTCCAACAACCACCACCAGGACCAGTCCGTTGAGCGGAACGAGAGCCCACCAAGGACTTCAAGACCAAGTACGCCCCCCGCTGCCATGGTAAACTGGCAAGAAGCGGGCAAGACGTGGCCGCGGCCCCACCCCCATGCAGTGCGCCTACTGCGTGGGTTGGTTTGGGACCAGCACTACCGCCACAGCCACCCCCAGTGCGAAGGCGGCATGCCCGGGAGCCTCGAGCTCCGCCAGGACATGGGCCCCGACCGCCTGCAGGCAGTCGAAGACTGGCTGCGGGTGGAAGGGTTTGCCTTCCGCTTCCAGCAGAGGCGCTGGAGGGTCTCGACCCGGCCGGACAGGCCCGGCGAAGGGCTGCGCCCCGACGGGATTGAGGAGGACGGAAAGCCAAACGAATACCCGTCGGGCGCCTCGATCAACGTCTCCATGTGGGACATGATCGAGAAGAACTTCCCGGAACCGGGGAGCGAGCGCAGGCTGCAGGGCAGCAGCAGCAGCGCGTCTCCGGGGAAGGAGAAGCGGTCCGCCGGGGACAGGAAGCGGGACCGGAAGTGGCGGCAGTACCAGGAATAGGGATGCAGATTCGCAGCGAATTCAATTTGAATTCGCCGAATTCGCTGCGAATTCGTTCGCAGCGCGAATTCGCTGCGAATTCGGCTTGAAATTCACAGTACTGCGAATTCGGGGCGAATTCGCACTGCGAATTCGCAGGCGACGGCAAAATGATCACGCGTGCGCCGTCTTTTCCCCAGATGAAACCCTAACTTTGAACTGTGCTATGCAATAATTTTTTTGACTTTGTACAATGAAAACTATGATGATTCCACTTCGATTGAGCTATCCGGTTTCTTCTGCGGTGCCTGCCTACCCGTTTTCGAAAAAAAATTTGTTTTTGAGTTTCGAACACACCGCTGTGTCCGTCTCGCTTCACTGAACACGGCGGTACCCTCCTTTCTCCCCAGAACCCCACCAGTTTGGAGAAAAACCCGCCCGAACTTTTCATTTTCGAGTTTTTTCCACTTTTGACAGTCAAAACGTGTTCTCCCTTGCCTACGCTTCACACTGGTACCCTCCTTACCCTTCACGGTGCCCTGCACGCAGAGAAATCCTGATGACGAGGTTTGAAAAAGTCCAGATTTGACTGTCCTGCACTGCCACAACGACTGGCAGTGGAATAGTGGAATGATGAACCGGAAAAATCATAAATATGAAACAAGTGTGAAATTACACTCCAGAGGCGGCAGCGATCGCAGCTGCAGCGAAGGCGCTCACCGCCATAGCGCTGGCAGCCACTTCCCGCCGCCTGTCCTCCTCTGTGACTTTCATGTGTGCCAGGATGCGAAGATTATGATAAATAAAGACAAGTTTGCGCAGGCGCTCAGGTTTCAATCTATTTCTGTTCCTAGTGTACAACTGTCCGAATTCATTCCAGTTTTGTTCCGTTGCACCCGCAGTGGCTGAAATAGCCCCCAGGGCAATAGCAACATTCTGCAGAGGGCCAGGGTTGGCGTATGCTTTCCACCAGCCATATGAGGACAGTGAATCAACGACCAGCAGGGAGAACAAATTTGAACCAACATCAAATGGTGCCTCCCGAGCACGGAACTTACCATACTCTTGCAGTGCTTGTGCACGCTGCTTCTCAGGAACCATTTCCCTGAGGGCATTAAGGGCTGCCTTTCTTTCGTACTCGTTGGGGTCCGGCACACCATTCTTGGGATTCAAGCAATAGGCCAGGACATGTGCGTCGTCATGCATGTAATCCCATCGGTCTGTGTACAGTTTCTCCACCCGTTTCCTCACGCTTTCTTCATTCGCGCTCCATGGCTTCTCTCTTCCCGCTCGCGTCTTGCTCTTCAGATTTCCTGGAATTGCGCTGAGGACCTTTTCTCGCAACGACTTCATCCTGGGCCAAACTTCTCGGAGCAGCGGCTGATCTCCCTCAAAGTACGTAATTTCAGATCGGATCGGACTCGTAATGGCCACGACAGTTTCAAGCAGTGCAAAGGTTGTAGCAGAATTCAGGACCACTTCCATGTCTTGTGCCTCTTGCTTCACATGTGCCTGCTTCAGAATTTCATCGGCCCACGCATCTTCAAGCTGAATTGCGCGCAGTGCATGGCGATTGAACGCGACGCTCTCCACCACAGTGACCTGGTCGCCCCAGCGCGTAGGAGAAGCGGTGACTAGGTGCATCACCCCTTTTTGGCGCGTAATGTAGGTAGGATCTTTGCGAACTCGTTCAAACAGGGTGTGCACCAGGGTGTGTTGCTTGTGAAAGTGTACAACTTTTTTCGCCAAGTCCAGGGCATCATGGAAATAGGCGATCTGCTCAAAAATGTCTCTCAGCAGCAAACTCAGGACGTGTGCAGTGCAGAAAAAACACAGCAAACAGTGTAGAGTCTCCGGAGTTAATTCTTGATACAACTCCTTGTGCACGGCCTTCATTTTATTTTCAGTCTCGCTGATAAAACTGACGAGCTTCTTCTCGAAAGGCTTCAAGCGTTCGCCGTTCATCCGACATCCAAGAGTCCAGGAAGAATGGTTCCGGTGTGAGAAGCATCAGGTTGGTGACAGATTTTCCCATGACGTCGTTCCAAGTGTCCGATGCCCCAATCAGAACTGGTGCCCTGTCGAAGTATCCCTTGACTTCGGCCTCCACACGGTCGTAGCATGAATCCAAAAGCGACTCACCCACTTTCCATCGCGATGGAGGTGCATACGTTGTGCGCAGCGAAGCCACGAAGTCCTGCAAATAGCCATTGTCCACCATATCTAGATCTTGACCCGTTGCATAAATCCAAGTGGCCAGTTTTTGATCAACAAGTTTTTGTCGTGGTTGTGGTAGAGGAACATCGAACCAACCCTTCTCCCTGAACTCAGAAATGGTGTTTTGTTTTTGGGAGTGGTAGGCCTTCTTGCTCTTCACCATCACCAAAGCCGGATTCAAATCAGAAGTGGGAGCCTCCGGTTTTGCCTCATCTTCCCAAGTGGATGGTCGAACTCGCTTTTTGTAGGAGCCTTCCCGCAACTCAGTTTTCATGGATTCTTTTAATTCGGAATTTGTCTTTTGACACTTGGTGAGATGTTTTTTCATGTCGGTGGCATTGTCACGGGTACTCCAACCACAATGTTTACAATCCCACTTGACCTTGGTAGAAATGACTTGACCTTCATCATTCAAAGTCTCCTCCTTCCTTGCATTGTAGTGTTCCGATTTCACAAACATTTTCTAAAAAAATGAAAGAGTTTTGATGCATGGGATATTTTCGAAAAAAAATTGTGGTTTTGCAAAGGTTGTAAATGTTTTCACTCTTAGTCATGAATATCATTGATGACATCACAATTAAGAACAAACTCCGATGATGTCATACCCTTGTCACAGTTAAGAACAAACCCCGATGATGTTATGCCAATGTGGCCACCACGAAGGATGATACCTCCGCCTACCGGACCACCGGGGTGGAAGGGGTGAACTTCTTGGTGGTTTCACAAGAGTTTCCACTTCTCAGAATTTCTTTGGCCCTTTGTGGCCACCACGAAGGATGATACCTCCGCCTACCGGACCACCGGGGTGGAAGGGGTGAACTTCTAGGTGGTCTCAGTAAATTTCCAAAAATTTAGGTTCGAATTCGAATTCGAGGGGGTCCACCAATTCGTGCGCATTCGGGGCGAATTCCAATTTGACCGAATTCGTGCGAATTCGAACCTGCATCCCTAACCAGGAATCCCTGGCCGCCGAAGCCGCCCAAGGCGCCAAGGGCGGAACCCCAGGCCCCAGCCCCCAGCGGGCCAGTGGCGGTCACCATCCCGGCCACACCACCCTTGGTGACTTCCTCCAAGTCGCCAAGCCTGCCAAGGCCAAGCCCCGTCAGCTTCACCTGAGGAAGTCAGGCCCCAGCAGCGACGTGGAGTCGGCCCACCGCGGGAGGATGCCGGGCGACCAGGCCAGCTCCAGCAGCAGCGTCGCTCCCGACCAGAGGGATGTGGCGCGCGTCTGTGAGCGCGCCTGTGGGGTGCCCTGCAACCTTCGGGTTGCCCGGCAACGGGCCACGCAGCAGAAAGCTGCCGTGGAGGGCGCCGTCGGCATCGCCCAGCAGGAAGCTGCGGAGTGGGCGCATGGCATGGCCATCCACGCTGCGACCGTGGCAGCCATTGCGGCCGGACTCACGGCCGCAGCCGCCCATCAGGCAGCGATGGCCCAGGTCAAGGGTGAGGTGGCGGCAGCCGACGAGGAAGCCCGCCTGACGCAGGAGGCCATTGCCTGCAAGGAGGCTGAGGTGAAGGCGCTGGAAGAGGTGCTGGCCCAAGAGAGGGCAAAGAAGGAGGCGGAGGAAAGGGCCCACGCCGAAGGGACGGCTAGGGCCCAGGCGGACGCCGCCAAGAAGGACGCCATCGAGGCCGCGCGACGGAAGGTCGCTGAGGAGAGGGCCAAGACGGAGGCGGAGTTGGCGGCGTTGGAAGCGGAGAAGGCTCGGCTGCAGCAGGCCCGGGAAGCCGAAGCGGCTCGTGCCCGGGAGGAAGCCGAAGGGCGAGCTGCCGCAGCCACCGCCACCGCAATGGAGGAGGCAGAGGCCAAACTCCGCCGCGAGACTCCCCCGGGAGGATCGGGAGTGGAGACCCTTCGAAAGCTTTTCGAAGGGGACGCCTCCTCCAAGATGACGCTGGAAGAGGCCGACACGGGCAGCAGCGGGAGCAGTGGCCCCACTGCCTACCGACGGAGGAAGGGTAAGGGGAAGACCCCCGAGAGGCCACGGAGGCCAGCGGGCGGACACCCCCAAGAGAGGGACCCCTTCTTCACCGCCAGCGACGGGGATGAACGAGGCCGCCGACATCGCCCAGGAGTGGCTGGTGGAGGAGGCGGAGACGTCCTCGTGGAGCCGGAAGGTGAGGATGAGGATCCCCCTCCTCCCTACCGGGGCTCGGAGTCTTCCGAGACCGAGACGCCCAGGTGGGGCGACATGGACGAGGATGATGACATGGACTTCAACTACACGAAGAAACCCCCATCCTCGGACCCACCGGGACCCCCTGGCGGAGGACCATCGGGACCCCCTGGCGGAGGACCATCAGGACCCCCTGGAGGACACCCACCAAGTGGACCCCCTGGAGGCGGACCACTGGGCGGGGGAGGACCCCCTGGACCGGGCGGACCCGGCGGAGGCCCTCCTGGAGGACCCCCTGGGGACCCCGACGACCCACCAGGGGACGGCGACCCGGATGCCACCCGGCGGTGGATCGTCTACCTCCGCAGGAGGGTCCAGTAGCTCGGGCGCGAGGTAGACACTGGCAAGGGCGAGATGACTCGCATCGCCAGGGTCGCCGCGCGCGCACAGAGAGAGCTGGACATTGCCAAGATCGAGATGGTCAAGAGCGCCAGCGTCGCCACCGCCACCGAGAAGGTGCTGGACATCGCCAGGGGCGAGACCAGGTCGCTGAACAAGGTCATCAGCGGCCTGCAGCAGAGGCTGGACGCGCTGGAAGCCCGTGGGAGCGTCGGCAGCGACCACCCACCCCTGGAGTCTGGCTCATCGGACGACGGCTGGGGACCCGGACCAGGTCCAGGCAGACCCCACGCCCCTGGCGGAGCCCCCAGGAGTCGCCCCAGCGCCAGTGCCCCCTCTCTCACCGCCCCGTCTCACCACAGCGCGGGCTGCCGCAACGAGCGCGTGCCGCCCGGCAGTGGCAGTGAGGATTGGCGTGATGAGTGGCTCAGCGCGGAGTACCGCAACCGCCGTGCTCCACTGCGGACACCGGTACGCCCCCGGCGCCCCGCACCAGCCCCGGAGCCAATCCAAATGGCTGGTGGACGTTATGGTGGACTCAGGGATGAGGTCCCCGGAGGAGACGTGGAGTGGGATGTCGGCGAAGGTGAGGACCTGGACCTGGACCTGGAGGCATTCGACATCAGCCCGCCGCGTGGTGTACGACCTGAGGCCGCTGAACGCAGCCGCCGGCGCCGTGATGAGGAGGCATACATGGAAGGAGTACGGCGTGAACATCTAGGTTCAGCGTACATGGAGGAACCACGGCGTGGCCACGCGGATACCGGGGAGGAGATGGAAGTGGCAGCCGTGGGAGTCCGTGGGAGAGGCCGATGGGAACCTCGGTCAACCTCGCGGCCGGCGTTCATGGTCTCTAAGGCCGCGGATGCCGCCGTGTGGGAAGACTTGAAGGACATCAAGCTCCCCATGTACGATGGCAACCCCCTCAACCTCGACCGCTTCTTGGAGAAGCTGGACGATTGGGGGGTGACCGTTACTGAAGACATGGATCCCGCAGATGCGGAGAAATATGTCTTCAGACGGTTCAGGTACCGCCTGCCGGAAGTGCTCCAAGAGCTATACTTCGTGGCAGCCAAGGAGGGGAAGATCAAGACCCTCAAGGAAGCCAAGAAGTGGCTCAATGAGCAGGAGCGGGTGGACGCTCCGCAGGTGGCTGCCAAGCGGTGGAAGTCCATCAAGCTTCAGCATGATGGACGGGAGATCCGCCTACGGGACTGGCGAGACTTCCGAGGGCAATACACCCTCTTGCGCCGCAACGTGGAGGACTGGAACGAGGGTGACGAGCAGGCTCGCCTGCTCTCCATGCTGCCGGAAGCATGGATCAAGAGGGTCACCAAGGAGGAAGCCAAGCGGGCCAAGTCCAACCACACGGTCAAGATGATGCTCCCCAAAGAGTATCATACGAACGTGGTGGCTTGGACGAGGAAGAACGTGGCCCGGGATGTCAAACGGCACTCCCTGCGGAACGCTCTCCTCATCACCATCTCGGGCGATCGCGGAAAGGCCGCGATGTGGCGCCTCGACGAGTGTGACGTGAGCGGCCAGACCATCCGTCTGCAGGCCATCCCGGCGCGGATGAGCTGCGACGAGATCTTGGAGTGGGTTGGAGAGGAAGTACTCAAGGAGTACCGGAACCTCCACCACACCCACGGGTTGAGGCCCAGCGACCGCGACGTCAACTACGTTGGCGAGGGGCCTGGCGGGGAAGCTGCCATGGACCCAGCGGGAGCTGATGGCGATGAGGCTCTCATCGACGATGACGACGACGATGAGCCCGCCGAGATGGCCGTTTGTGCCTTCGTGGCCCACAACGGCGCGGGGAACAACCGGGGAAGCTGGAAGCCCCTGCAGCCGGGTTGGAGGAAGAAGGCGAAGAGGGACCCCCGCCGCATTGGCGACCCTCCGCTGTCCTTTGGGGAGTTCATACGAGCTCACCCTCAGGGCTGTTTCGTGTGTTATGGGAGGAAGAAAGGCTTCAACCATGACCACCGAACATGCCCCACCCACCAGGCCGACACGGAGGCCTACAAGAAGGCGCACGGGTCGAAGAGGCGTGCACCCGCGGGTATCCGGGAGGCCAAAGTGGAGGTCGACAAGGACGAGCTCTCCAAGCTGATGTCGCAGGGGACCGAGTTGGCCAAGGAGATCCAGGAGATCAAGAGGAACTGGGTCCCCAGGTCGGACAACAAGAACAAGGAGAACAACCAGAACGACCAGAACAAGGACAAGGACAAGAAGCCTAGGAATAGGAGGAGGAAGGGTGTCAACGAGGTTGACGCGGAGGAGAATACCCCAACTTCCACCACAACCGACGCCCCCTAGCGGAGCCCCTGCAGCCAAGAGCCCCAGCTAGAGCGGTCGCAAGATGGTGTCGTAGGGAGCGCCACACCATCCCAATCGGGAGTCGGTAAGCACAAAGGGATTGCCGCGGGCCGAAGGCCCGGTCCGGCACCCAGTCGCGGTGGCGGGGTGAGGGCAAGTGAAGGCACGAACCCTTGCGCCCGTCCATCCTTCGCGACCAAGAATGTGTTTGATGTACTTCAAGATCTATCCGAGAGTATCGGAGGATCACCCGGACCACAGCTGGATGCTGCAGATGGGCAGCCTGAGCCCATTGTCCACGACCTGCACCAGTCGCTTGTTGAGCTTCTGGAACGGCCGGAGATCCTGAGGTTGCACGCCGTGCGCCGTGTCGGTCGCGAGCGGCAGTTGCATCTTAAGATCCGTGCCTTATGCGGGGAAGTGGAGAAGGTCTTCGACGTGTTGGTCGACACGGGAGCACAGGTCAGCTTGGTCAAAGCTGGCCTACTTCCACCAGAGTGTTTGACCGACAGTCGGAAACCTGTCAGGCTGAAGGTGGCGAACGGCCAGTACATGGTGGGAGGCACGAATGAAGCGGCCATCGGGCTGCAGTTCGTGAACCATCGTGAGCTGAGCCGCCCAGACCTCGGCAAGGAAATCCTCCTGCAAGGTCGCTTCTACGAGGCCGAGATGGACTGGGACATGATCGTTGGGTACGACTTCATGATGGAGACGGACTCCAGCGTTCTCCCGGCCCAGGCCTCAATGACCCTGTACCAGGACGACCAGGTCTCGTGGCTTGCGTCACCTGAGCACCATGTGGAATGCCAATGGATCCACCCGGAACGCAATCAGCTCGAAGTAGCCGCGCTGGACACTGAGCCAACTGGGCCAGCAAACCAGGAGTACGGCGTAATGCCGGAAGTGGCGAGCCGAGTGGTCGCGGACCTGGGAGCTTCGGATCTGGCCCTGGATGCGTTCTCTTCAGGAACCTCCGCCCATCTTCGGGTATGTGAGAAGTACTGGAGCGCCCAGGACTCCGCGTGGAAGAAGCACTGGGGTCCGCATCAGGGCTTGATGTGGATCCATTGCCCTCGATGGGACATTCCAAGGGCGGTAGCGAAGATCCGCAAGGACCGCTCCAAGGCAGTGCTGGTTGTTCCTATGGGATGCACCGAGGAGGAAAGTACCCGACATTGGGTAGTCTCATTGACCAACATGACCTTAAACAAGGTCGTCCTACCGGCTGGAGAGAGTGTCTATCAGGACGCTAAGGGACAGCCCATGCCACCCCAGAGATGGCCAACGGAATTCCACTATGTGGATGGGGGCCTTGATCAGGCCAACACCACAGATTTCGTGTGTGTCAACCGCATCATAGCAGAGCCATGGCGACAATGCTTTGCGGTTCCCCCTGTTGACATCGGAGAATCGGAAGACCCCCTCACAGAAGAGGAGTTGGATCTGGTTCAGGGGTATATGGATCAGCCCTTTCACGACTGGGGAAGCCAGCGTGAGGGCAAGGGCCAGGACAAAGCCTGGTGGGAAATGGACTCGATGGTCTCTGGTTCCTATGATGGGAACACCTTCGTGCAGAGGTTGCTGGATCATATGTCCAGCCAGGACGAGCCAATCGGGGGTAACCCACCCACCTACGGCGACCTATTCTGAGGCAAGACCAGAGATGGCCCTTTGGGCCACCTGGGAAGACCACCTGAGCCGAAACCGAGCGGGGTCGCTACCCCTCAAGTAAGTTCAGTGGTCCAGGTGCCCGGAAAGGCCAAGGCGGAGTCCGATGATTGCCCCAAGATCCAGGCATTGAGGGCCAGGCTGAAGCAGAAGTATGGTGATACCTTCTGCAGCGGAAAGCCCGTGTTTCCCCCACCGGTGCGTGGACCGTATGGCGAGGCCAAGATACGACTGAAGCAGGACCCCCGTGTGTATCGGCACCGGGAGTTTGCCCTGAGGGGCGAGAGGAAGGAGGCCATGGAGAAGATCCTCCGGGACTTCATCGAGAGAGGCTGGCTCGAGCCGTGCCACTCCGAATGGGCCTCTCCGTGCTTCGTCGTCCCCAAGAAGGTGGCCGGTGAGTGGCGGCTCGTGGTCGACTACCGCGGCCTAAACGCCCAAACGCAGCATGACAGCTATACGCTGCCACTCATTGAGGACATGCTGCAAAAACAACACCGGCGGAGGATCTTCACGGTGATTGACCTGAAACATGGTTATCATCAGATGCCTCTCGCCGAGGAGTCCCGTGCCTGCACAGCCATGAGCACCCCACTTGGACCTCTCCAGTGGAAGGTGATGCCCATGGGCGTTACCAACGGCAATGCGGCTTTTCAGCGGATGCTGGAGAACCTGCTTGAGCCGGTGCGTGACTGTGCGGACCCCTTCGTAGACAACGTGATCATCGCGTCCGGGGACCCCAGTATGAGCTACGAGGAGCTCCTGGAGGCACATGAGAGGGACGTCACTCGAGTGCTGGACCTTCTGGTTCGGCACAAACTCACGGGCAGCAGTGACAAGGCCACCATTGCGGTAAGCGAGGTGGTCTTCGCTGGCCACGTAGTCGGGAACGGGCAGCGAAAGCCCATACCTGGCAAGGTGGCTGCAAGTGAGCACTGGGAAAAGCCCAAGACGGTCTCTGAGCTACGGGCGTATCTGGGGTTCTGCAACTACTACTCGGGGTATATCAAGATGTATGCCGAGTATGCAGCCCCCATGACGACCATGCTCAAGGGCAACCGAGAGGAGACCAATAAGGGGTCCAAGAAGGCTCTGGTCTGGACTGCTGAGTCCGACCGTGCCTTTGAGGGGATGAAGCAGGCGCTGCTATCCGCAGTAAGTCTGCACCTCGTGGATCCTGATCGAGGGTTCGTCCTGCGCACCGACGCTTCCGACTACGCCGTTGGCGCTGTGTTGGAACAAGTGCTTGACGATGGGAGGCACGTGCCCGTGGCATTCTGGAGACGAGTCCTGGCGGAAGGCCAGAGACGGACGTGGACGCCCCAAGAAAAGGAGGCGTATGCCATCGTCATGGCTCTCAGGAAATGGGCTGGGTACATAGCCCTCCATCCCGTCACCGTCTGCACCGACCATCAGAGTCTGCAGTCGTGGCACAAGGAGCACGTGGACACCCCCTCTGGTCCCGCCTCCCGACGGGCAAGATGGCATGAGACCTTGGCCAAGTTCGACCTTACGGTTGTTTATATTCCTGGAAAGGACAACACCGTGGCGGACTGTCTCAGCAGGTGGGCCTATCCCGCCAGCAAGGGCATGACGGATATCTCTGCCCATGGCGATGAGGCTGAGACCGCTGAAGCCAAGAAGATCATTGAAATGGATCGCCTGATGGAGGAGGAGGGTGTTAAATGCTTCGTCGTCATGGCTGCGGATGCCCCCCTCGGAACGAGGATGGGCAGAGCGGTCAGAGTACTCGCCCCTGATGGAGCTGAGTCCGACAAGCACCTCTTCCCTGAGTCTTGCCTCCAGGACAACTGGACCGACGACTACGCTAAGTCTGAGGCCTTTGCGGCCGAGTATAGGGCTGTGACCGACCCTGATGACGGGCAGAAGTGGCCAAAGGGGCTGACTGAGGAAGATGGCAAGCTCTACCGGAATGGTAAGCTGCTAGTACCGGAGTCCCGAGTGCTCGAGCTGTGTGAAGCTTGGCACCACCACATGCTGCACCCAGGGGTCAAGAAACAAGCCCTGGACATGCAACGCCGGTTCGAGATCGACCATATCGGTCTCTACACCGCCATCAAGAAGGTCAGGAAGGGTTGTTCGGTCTGTCAGGCTTGCAATCCCGATAACCGGAACGTCAAGGGCGAAGCCCAATGGACTCCGGTGCCTGACCAGCCCATGGAGAGCGTGGCCATGGACGTCTTCTCCATGCCCGAAGTGCACATTGGCAAAGAGACCTTCGACTGTGTGGTTCTTTGTGTGGATCGCAACAGTGGCTACGTGGTAGCCGTTCCGGCACGCAAAAAGGGGTTGCTTGCCAAGGAAGTGGCAGTCATGATGATTCGTCATTGGCTGACCGTCTTTGACATCCCCCGCACCATTTGCAGTGACCGATGGCCCCAGTTTACTGGTGGCTGGTTCAAGGCTATGTGTTCCCTCATGGGAATACGTCATGCCAAGAGCGTCGCCTATCTCAGCCGGTCCAATGGCCGGGCTGAAGTGGCTGGACGGCAGCTGTTCGAGAAGCTGCGCAAGATTCACATCACCAATCCACGTCGGAACTGGTTTGAGGAGATGTGGCCCGCTCTGAAGGCCCATCATGACACCCCCACTCCGGGTGGTTTGTCCCCTCACCAGATTCTGTTCGGCAGGGACCCCCTGGGTCGGGGACCTCCCTTGTCTGGTGATGGTATGGCTATGGACGCCAAGGAATTCTTTGCGCGGCAAGAGCAAACGGTGCGGGACATCCGCCAGCAGCTCGAGAAGGAGCATGCTGAGCGTCAGAAGTCCGCCCTGAGCTCGACAGCGCAGAAGTTCAGGGTGGGAGACCCGGTGTGGGTGATCAGACCCCGCCCTATGGGCACCCACCGCACCAAGACCTGGTTCACACCCGGAGAGGTGGTCCGCAGGATTGGTGAGGACACCTACCGCATCAAGGTGGGTCACGGACAGTTCCGGGAGCGCCACGAGAGTCAACTCCGTGTGCGGGAGCCCGACCTCCGTGGCCAACATGTGTCCCTGAACTATGCCGCTCATGAGGCTGATTCGGACGACGACTATGCTGAGCAGGACAACTATACCGTCAAGAAGATCCTGGCTCAGCGTCCGAACGCCTCGGCACCCGGAGGTCTGGAGTTCAAGGTGCGTTGGCGAGGCTTTGGGCCGTCCCACGACACCTGGGAACCCGTCTCCTTGTTCGTGCCGCGGGTTAATACTCCCTTCATGGAGTACATCCGCAGACACAAGACCAAGATCCATGTCTCGGACTTGGCAGCACCCACCCGGGCGATTGCAGCCAGGGGTGCCTGATCAGCGCCCTGAGCTCTCCCCTGATGCAGTTTGAGCGCTTGTGTGGTCGACGGATCGTCCCTCACTTGCTTGCTCTCTTCCATCTTTCGGTGACCTGCCATCAGAGTGGCCACATACCCCCCCCTGCTGACTCCAGAGGAGGATGGCCCCTCTCTTTCACTTCTATTAGTCCCTCCCCCCCTGCTGAATCCTTGGGAAACCAGGTAGGGCGACTGACCTTGACATTTTCTGAGCTCTTGGGGCCTTGAAGCCCATACGACGTTGCGCAACGGATGCCGCTGTCATCGGCATTGCGATTTTTTTGGTGTGTGGTCTGGTCCCATGGCACTTGCGGGATCCAGACCAGTCTACGTGTGTCAGCTGACTATATATGGCCTGAACTCAGGCGTTTTCTTCTCCACCCTCCTGCATATGCCTTATCCTAACCGGGGCGTGGTTTGGCGCTCTGTTCAGAGTGTGTTTACACGCCTATTACCCCGCTTATTGCTTGTTTTTCTGCCCCCCAGGATATGTGCATTTGTGTGTCGGCCCATCACCGAAGGGTGGACTGTTTTCCCCCTGATGGGATGCGAATCGAATACGATGGCGCCTTGAGTCGCCGTGGAGATGCTCTTACATAAGGTCCAGCCTGGACCAGTACCTAAGTACAGATTCTTCTGTTTGAGTGCCTGTGATACCGTGTGCCCTATTCGCTGTGATGTGGAGATCCTGATGGCGACAGGCGGGAAGCCCAGTTGCCTGAATGCACTCCCAGCGGTCCGCCACTGTCAGTCCCAGTGTGAGCCTACCGACTCGCAGACGCACTTGCAGTCGGGTGGCGGCCTCCGGTGCTCCTGACCTCGGTCAGTCTGCCTGGGAAACTGGTGGTTTGAGGAGTCGACGCCTCCGCCCACACTGCATGAGGACTCCCTCATGTATGGCCTTCGTAGTAATAGGGCGAGGAAAAAGACGGCCTTGATGCCCGATCCCTTAAGGAGGAGCTCGTTCGGCTGTACCACTCTGGACTCGCCTCGTGGATATGGACATGGTGCGCCCGAGGAAGGACCCGTGGGGACTCTCCCCCAGCTGGCGGGCCTTGGGAAGCTTGGGGTAGCCTGATGGATCTTTGTGGTCGCTTTCAACCTGTGGGACCACCTCGGTCGTTGTGTGACGCCTATGTTGGCCGTGTATGCCACTGCCAACGTGGTGGTGACCGTAGCAGCCGGCACCCGGTGCGCCTGGTATGGGTTAACGGGTCCTTTGGATGCCGAACAATCGCCGCCAGGACCCGGGACTTGATACTTGATACTATACTTGCAGTTACTAACAGCTACAGCACCTTACCTGTCTTACTGTGGGATTTGGGCAGCCTAACCTGCAAATCGGCCTGAAGTGAGGATGTGACACCCCCCCCCCCTTTCAGGGGATGGTCCTGGGTACCCGCTGCCATGCTTGGGTGTTATCGAGCCCCCCCCAGGGTTTGCTCTAAGGAGGGGGGTGAAGCGGTACCCAGAACCTATGGCCCATGGCCCGGAAGCCTGTGAGCCGTCATACCCGTGCGGAAGCCGTTGACACCGGCTGTCAGCGGGATATCCCTGTTCTCTAATCCGCGGGATTCTGAACTCGATCCTTAACCATTGAATCAATGTAGATTTACCATAACTTTATTGTCTTAGGCGATTTCCGGTCGGAAATCGGTGAAATACCCGATTTCTACCGCGGTTTCCAATTGTCGTGAAATCGCTGCAGTCGCGCCGCCTGTCGTCGCCTGTTCCGTGGACTGCATTAGATTATTCTGTAATACGATTTCTCTTGAAGTTAAGACTGAAACAGTCTTCGAGTGATCCGCAATTTTTTCCTTGATACAACGGATTGCGTCCCAGATTTTTCCCAGAAAATCTGGGCGACCGAAGGCGCTTTGAACCCCCAAGTGGAATAACAAGGGTTACGAGCGTTCAAGCGCCCAAGGGCGAACTAACGTACCTCATAGGCACTGTGTATGAGGTTTTGCCCCCCATAGTCATAGAATGAGGCCAAAGGATCCCAACTCAATAGGCCCAAAGGGTTATTCATTTTGAGTGTTCTCCAAGAAGTGCGCCTTTTCACGTACTTGGCGTCCAAGTACGTGTAGAAGTATGTTGAGTTGGCGTTTGTCCCACCCTTGCTTGCCTCTACATCCGGGGCATATCACTTGTCTTCCCCGGATAGTGCATATATGATCTCCATATATATATTGGCAATATATTTGGCGTGCATGCTAAAATTCGGCTTTCCTAAAGGAGGTCGATTTTCGACCAAAGCACTTGCATGCGTGTTAAGGGACCAAAGTTACATTAGAATATAGGCATACTTTGATTCTAGGCCACTAGATTGGGTGTAGAAGGCGTGGGTAGGGTTGTATGCCATTTTTGGTGTCATATCGCGTGCCCATTTGGCGGGTACACCATTCCGAGACAAACCCGCCAATGGACCCCATATCGCACGAGGCTCTTCATTGTACTCCCAACCAACACTCGCAAGCCTAACCTTCGTGAAGGGACGCTTGTGGAGCGCTCCCGAAGTGATGCGTTGCGAGCAAGGTGTGTTTTTTGCAATCTTCCATTTTTGCATGTGCTCACTTGGGAGGCAGCGCGCGCGACCTTCCAAAGCGCCCCAAGTGGAGCACATAAGTGGAATCGAAGGTCATTGGTGTCAAGTCATTGTGTTTAGAGAGATTGGTCGATTACTCAATCCAGGCCGAAGATATTATAATATATTTGTGCGCCTTTCAAGGCACTTTTGGGTGTTTTTTCGCCAATATTGCTGTTTTTTGCCCGTCATGATGTCAAGTGGCGACCGTGTATCTCAACGTTGCGCCCAATTCACATCATGACCCAATTATGTTATGAGGGTACATACTTCTGTGCCCAACATATCTTGGACCCGGCGAATAACTCCTCTTGGGCTTGGCGTACCGTGGCCGCCATGTTGGCGATTTGGGACCATCCCAAATCATGGGCTCACTTGGCGACCCTGCCATTCCCGAAACCAGAGGAGTTGGGCGACGCCCAAAAGATATGTTGGACACATTTGACTTGACACCAATCCTATGGCACACTCCGGTCCAGGTCGGGCATGTGCCTCATTTGCCCCAACCATGAGTGTGCGCATTTTCGGCCATTTTGGGCAATTTTCCACATTTTCTGCCCGCCGTGCACCATGTTCAGCACCCTCCTGCACGCCGGACTCATGGACCAATGGACCATGTATGACATGGGTGTTATGGACATTGGTCCCCATGGTTCACACACCACGTGGGCGGAGCGGAGCAACCTTCGTTAGGGTGCTAGCCCAAAGTGAGTGTGGGCAATTTTTCCATTTTGGCATTTGTGGACCCAATTGGAATTGTCACCACGCCGAGTGGCATGAAGATCCTTGAGAGCCAAGAACATGGGCGTCTTAGTTGGACTCCCGGTGGATCACGTATGGAATGGCGGATCCGATCTCCAAGGCGGCGTGGAGATATACTATTCAGAGCACCCCCGAATTTTGGCTCATTTGGAGTTGCCAAAATGACCCCCTTTTGGGACCCCAATTTCACCCCCCCGTGTGGTCAATTGGCGGCCCCATATCTCTCTGCCCACGGGGAGCCCGGACTAAATTTCAAGTTGTACACTCAGATAAAAGTCCTAGGTCCTGCCTCCTATCCTGTGAGCCATTGGCCTTGCCCTGGCCGGGCGAGAGACGCGTGAGAATGATGCCAATTTTGGTGATTTTGGCATCATGACCCCACTTGACGAACCCGGGGTGCCCTGTTGCCCGGATCTCAGAGGGAACCAGGTTGGGTGAGGGCTCCAGGGAGTTCATACTCGAAGTTCATAGGGTCAGTTGCCTCGTCCCTACCTCTGGCGGGTCCAGACAAGGGGTCAATTTTGGAGATTTTTGAGCTAATATCAGTTTGGGGTGAAACAGCCCATTTTCAGCTACCAACTCCTAGGGGATACTGGCGGGGCCATATCTATGGCTCAGAGAGGAGTTTGGACCTGCCGTTGAGGGAGCATGGGGAGTGACTGTCGGTTGGCCTTAGAGCCTCTTGGCTCCCAGGAACTCGCCTGTGGCTGGGCGTGACACCTCCCCTATTGGCAGGGTTTCAGGGTCCGGACTGAGCAGGGCATGGGGTGTGTTTGAGCCCCCGCCCCCACCAGCCACTGGGAGGGTCGGACCTGGGATTGGGATATGAGTTGGGACTGAGTGTCTATTGTCCTGTGATGCCCTTACCCCAGTCCAGTCTTAACCCCATGTGTACATATCCTGATGTGTTGCTGTACATACTTTTGTTCCCTTGTTTCAGAGTGGCAAGGATCCTGAAACGCTTTGTCACATGACATGAGCGCAATGATGCCCCTGTGAGCGTAGTGCTTTGCCTGCCTGCTCACTTGCGCGTGTCCACCGCAGCGTCCCGTGGCCAGGCCCCCCACGGGAACGCGTCACTCTCTTGCATGCACGCACACACAAAACACACATGACCTTAAAGTATCTCGTGGGCACATTCCACAGGGCGCTCTCTCCGCAGCGGCTCCTCAGCGCGCCCTATTTCGTCAGGCGCCTTCGTTGCCGGCACTCCCTCCGTGGCGACTCCTCAGCGCGCCATATTTCTTCTGGCGCCTTCGTTGACGACGCTCTCTCCGCAGCGACTCCTCAGTTTCACCACGTACTCTGTACGCTGGTTGTTGTGGTCGCAAAACCGAAGAGGACAAATACCTTTTGTCGTCGAAATCTCCATTTCAGCCACGTTGTAGATCTCCAACATTCGGCGAGACAAGGGTCAGTTCCACTAGCATCTCTACCCACGTGGGAGCACTGCATCACCACCAGGCACACAATCAGGAGCACAGCATCAACCAATCACTCAATGCTAGCGCCACCGTCAACACCACAGACGTTGAACTGGACAAATTTGTATAGGGCGCCGAGCTGCACAGCTACAGAGGAATGAACTCTCGCAATGCTGTCCTAGATGAACAGCGAAACTCTTGTATTCAGGACCACGAAATCACACCGAGTTCTCTATCCCCAATATTCCTCGACACGGACAGCACTGCACCAATGATCTTGAATAATTCCCAGAGTTTCGAAATTGTTCATCCGTCTCTCATATCAGAATACCCTGCGATAATACACAGTAATTGCACTATACAATCTCAGTTTCTCTTGATTAAAAATCCTGAATTTCAGCACCGCGTGCGACGCATCCTAAGCTACAGGATCGCGATCTGGCTGCGGGCAGCCCCCTGCTGGGCATAACCCGTCACAGAAGGTCAGGGTGAATTGGTGCAGCTGCAGTTTTGTCAAGCCCTGCTAAACAAGAGGGCATTGATCACACAAACATATAACTGCGCCTCTGCCTGTGGCAGAGTAGGCAGTCCGACCTCATCAACATTCACGCTGTGCACGCAAAGGAGCACTCCTTCCCTCCAGGCCCTGACAGGGAAACGCGTAGTGGCGTCCCTGTTAGGCCACAGACGCTTAGTAGCGCTGTGTTCTGTTGCACTTTCACAGGTGGGCCATTAGGGCTCTTGACTTCGTCTTCAACATCCCCAAGTATCGTGTGGGTGTAGGAGTGGTAGGCCTGAGTGGGGTCTTGAGCATGTGCTCGCCCACTCTTCGAAGGCTGGTGCCACTGTAGAGTCTGTAGGACCTGTAGTGCCTGTGTCACTGTCCCACCTGTTTCGTGCAATTTTAGCGGGGTTGGGGGATAGTGGCAGGGGTTAGTCCAGGTTTTGGCCACAGGAGCAAACTGAAGCGGTACCCAGAACCTATGGCCCATGGCCCGGAGGCCTGTGAGCCGTCACACCCGTTATGGCCCATGGCCCGGGGGCTTTGAGCCGTCACACCAGTGCGGAAGCCGTTGACACCGGCTGTCAGCGGGACATCCCTGTTCTCTAACCCGCGAGATCTGGAATCTGATTTCTAACCATTAAATCAATGTAGAATTACCATAATTTTATTGTCTTAGGCGATTTTCAGTCGGAAATCGGTGAAATACCCGATTTCTACCGCGATTTCTAATTGTCGTGAAATCGCCGCCTGATGTCGCCTGTTCGCGCGCCTTCGTCGCTTCTCCGTGGCGAGTTTTGTTCTGGACTTTTCTCGAGTACCTTTGAGGTTCTAAGAGAGCTTAAGGGCGGAATCTAGAGGGTATTTAATGTACTTTCATCTGGTGTGTTCACCAGAATTTTTCGCCGTTGCGTTTTCGAGAAAATCAGCGCGCAAGGCTTTCCGTCGATCGTGCGAACTCATGCTTCTCAAGGACCATGAGTTCGGACGGAACCCTACATCCCCCCCCTATGTCTTTCGTCCATGCCCCTTTCACGTGGGCATATCCCTTTGTATAGGGAAGCGGGCAATGGCGGTGTTTTAGGCAGCCTATGGGTCTCGCAAACCCAAGTCGTTTGCGTGCGCAAACGCTAACTTTGTGGCCTTGTGAGCATGAACGTTAATGACCGAACACAATGCTGACAAGACCAAAAGCCCGAGGCCATTTTCGTCTTTCGAGCCAACTCAACGATGGCTCCACGCAATTCAATGCGTACCAAAACTCTATTTTCAAAAGAGGGCAAGTTTTGGTCGAAAATTAGGCCAAAATGGCCAAACCCCCGAGGCTCGTACTCGAAGCCTATGGGGAGTTGAGCCTCGAACCAAGGCAATATGTAACGTAGAGACCACGAAGGACATTGTGGATGGCTTGGTTGATTTTTAGAACCTTGTCTTCTATTTCATATAATTTCGCCTTTTGAGCACGCGTGCCACATTGCCTCTTTGCAAACGCGCTCATATGCAAGCACAAATGACACGAGTGGGCGGAGACAATCTAACCATAGTGTGCATATTTGAAAGCACCTACTATGGGCCTACTCCAAAAGTTTTTACTCATATTTTTGTTCCTCAAGGTCCCAAAGATATGTTCATGCCAATGTCGCCGATATATGCACTTTTTCCCATAAATAGTGTGCTTCAAGGATTGAGGTGTTAGAAATGCTTTCATTGTGCTTTGAACCTCAACCCTTGTTGCAAAAGGGAAGCAAAGCTTCGGTTTGCATCCATGCAAAAGCCCGAGGCTCCTTTCTCTCGTGATACGGAGGTACGATATTTGGAGGGACCACTTTTGGGTGAATTTTGGCCGTTTTGCCCAAAATGGCCACAAACTCCTTCTCCCCCTGATTTCACCCCCGAGGTTGCGTGCGCCACTTGACCAAGGGTAAGGGCAATTCGGAGAAGGCACACAAACCCGCATCGAATGGGGTGTTTCCCCATGTGGCCTCTCCTCTCAATGGGAGAGTTGTGAGTCACCCAATTTGGGGTATGTTGCCATTCTGCCCCATTTGTGTGTCACCCTCCCTCCAATGGGAAAAATAGCCAGAGGCGATCACGAGGGTTGGCAAGTGGCATATATTGGGACCTAAGTCCCATGTGTTTATAGCATTTTTGGTTGGAGGAATCCTCATCGTGGCCATGGAGGTATGGAATCATGAGTGTGGGCCACTTTGGCCAAATTTCGCTGTTTTTGCCATTGTATGCCAGATTGGAATTACCATATCTCCATGGGGCACGGGATCTAGCCAGGAAGGAAGGGCGAATATTGTAGCATATGACCAAGGGTTGAATGCCATTGAGTTTCGTATTTGCTACTCCGGCTCATCCGGAGTTACTCAACTTTTGGTGTGATCCCAATCCCCCCCTTTGCACCGCATGTTGCTTTCTGCCCCGTCCGTGTGGTCATCCCCTCGGTGAACAGTAAGCAGCCAGCGTGACAGCAAGCGATAACCCAGGGCGTGGGACCACAGGGGATATCAAGGGTTGTGAATCAAGGCTTGGCGCGTCAATATCGCCAAGATTTCCTGCCCTGGACGGTCGCCCGAGACGGCCGATTTTGCCATTTTGGGCATCCTGACCCCACTTGGCGAACCCGTGGCGCCCTGATGCCGGGACCTCAGAGGGAACCAGGTTGGGTGAGGGCTCCGGAGAGTTTGTACTCGAAGGGCATAGGGTCAGTTGCCTCGTCCCTACCTCTGGCGGGTCCCGACAAGGGGTCAATTTTGGAGTTTTCGGAGCTAATATCAGTTTGGGCTGAAACAGCCCATTTTCAGCTACCAACTCCTAGGGGATGATGGCGGGGCCATATCTCTGGCTCAGAGAGGAGTTTTGACCTGCTGTTGAGGGAGCATAAGATGTCACTGTCAGTCGGCCTTAGACCCTCTTGGCTCCCAGGAACTGGCCTGTGGCTGGGCGGGACACCTCCCTTATTGGCAGGGTTTCAGGGTCCGGACTGAGCAGGGCATGGGTTGTGTTTGAGCCCCCGCCCCCACCAGCCACTGAGAGGGTCGGACCTGGGATTGGGATACGAGTTGGGATAGAGTGTCTATTGTCCTGTGATGCCCTTACCCCAGTCCAGTCTTAACCCCGTGCGTACATATCCTGATGTGTTGCTGTACATACTTGCGTTCCTTCATTTCAGAGTGGCAAGGATTCTGAAACGCTTTGTCACATGACATGAGCGCATTGATGCCCCTGTGAGCGTAGTGCTTTGCCTGCCTGCTCACTTGCGCGTGTCCACCGCAGCGTCCCGTGGCCAGGCCCCCCACGGGACGCGTCAAAAGCGTTTCACCGCCGCGGGGTTACCCATCCCTCGCGTGCCACTCGGGGCCACCAACCCCGAGCAGCGCGGCGCAGCAGCTCGCAGCTCGCGGCTCGCAGCGCAGCGCAGCGGCTCGCAGCGCCGCCCAGCGACAGCGCCGAGTTCGTCACGGAGCCCGCAGCGCCGTCCAGAGCATCGCCCTGACCGCGCCGCGACCGTGAAGGAGGTGCACAGACCAGGACTCCTGCATCAGCGAGTCCCATCGGCCGACCAGCAAGGCCGCGTCAACCACCTCCACAACCACCGGCTGACCAGCACCAGCCGCACACCCAGTCCACTGCTGCATCACCCGCCTCAACAACCACCTTACATACTCCAAGGACGCCACAACCGCCCTCCAAGAGCTCCCGATGGCACAGGGGCCGGGGTGGGTTCCCCAGCTCCTCACCTTCCAGGAACATGGCCTACAGCGCGACGACCCCCCAGAAACCACCCCCATATATACCCCGGACCAGAAAGCGTACAAATGCTACTGGCACAAGGGGACCCCCCTATACGCCCAAACCGGCATCCACGTCCACCTCGTCCACCACCTCAGCGTCCCAGGGAGGCTAGGTGTCTATGAGGTCGTCGGGGACGGATGGCAACTCAACGTCATCAACACCCACGTCCCCTTCGGCGAAGCCACGGAACCCTTCCTCCAAGCCCTGGCCGAGGCATACCGCCAGATGGCCATGCTCGCCCCCACAGTCATCATCCGCGACATGAACGCCGCCCCCACCCCAGCGGACCGAGGGCGACAGGCCACACCCCAGGACCAAGCAGTCTGCGACACCATCGAAATGCTGGGGCTCGTGGACCTGACAGCCAACCTCGAAGGCCAACCATCCCACTTCCCCCACCAAACGGATGCCGCCCCATCCCGCATCGACGTATGCTATGGCGACCCCAGCACCATCATCCGAGCGGAGGCCCGATATGGACCCCTCCCGCTGGGACCCACAGGCCATAGCCCCCTGCACATCCGCCTCACCATCCCCAACCTTCCCCCCAGCCCCCCAGAGGATGCGGACCAAGGCCTACCACCCCCCCTGAAGATGGCCCCGCTGCATGACAAGCATGCCTGGTCCCAATATCACAGGGCCATAGACCGCGCCCGGCGCATCCAACCAGACCCCACCGACCTACTCACAGCCATGCGCACGGCCGCCGTCGCCTGCGGCTTCCAACAACACCCCCACACAGACGACGACCAACCACCCACGGCCCTGGGGGACATGCTCCATGACCTCTGGCATGCGAAGCAACAACTGGCGACCCTCCTCCACACCGAGACCCCCCAAACCCGCCGCCAGATACACCACTGCAGGACACGGATAGCCCACATCAGGGCGGACCTGCAGCGGTGGCACATCCACAGGCAACAGCGCATCGCCCAGGAACACGAAAGGTATGCGCAACATGAACTCCCCTACAAGGCCATCCGCCACCTCAACGACGCCATGACCGACACCAGCCACCGCACCATCACCACGGTCCGGCAGGAGGACGGCTCCCTCACCAACGACCCAGCCACAGTGCTCCAAGCCACCGAAGACAGCTTCCTCCGGCAACACACCCCCACCCAAGACACACTGGACCCAGACACCCAGGCCAAAATCGACCGCCTCCCTCGGGTCTTCGACCACGCCCAGAGGAGGCACCTGGAAAAACGCCCCTTCACCATCCACGAAGTCCGGAAGACCATCCACAATCTCCGGCAACACAAAACCCGAGGCTACGACGGCCTCCCTGCAGAGGCATACAACCACCTCCCCGCCCACCTCCTCCACGTCCTCGCCCACCGCCTCTGGGACATCGTCACGGGGCGGACCCCCCTGCCACCAGACTGGGCAAACGCTGTCCGCCCCCTCTACAAAAAAGGGGACTGGGCAAACCCGGACGACTGGCGCCCCATAGTCTGTGCGGTCACGGAGGTCAAAATCGTCTGGACCATCCTCCTGCGCCGCATCCGCCCCCACCTGGACCCCCACATACCAGCGAGCCTCTGGGGGGCCATCCCAGGCCGGTCCCCACAAGAGGCCATCTTCCTCCAGGACACCATCGCGGACATGGACCCGGTGGACCTCATCATCGCCTCCCTCGACGTCAAGGGAGCCTTCCCGAACACCCCCTGGCTCCTTCTAGAAGCGGTGTGGAAACGCCTAGGCCTCCCCTTCTACAACTTCACCTCCGACTACATCCGCACCCGCAAATACACGGTCCGCACAGGAGCAGGCCTGACCCCCTTCCTGGAGCCAGGCAGCGGGGTCCCCCAAGGGGGAGCAGAGGGCCCATTCCTGTACCTTCTAGTGACGCTCCCCTTGGCCCTCGCAATCGAGCAGGATTACCCGGCCTACGCACCCTACCCCCTCCT
Source organism: Eutreptiella sp. 'Long Island Sound 2002' (assembly GCA_964036045.1). Lineage (NCBI taxonomy): Eukaryota > Euglenozoa > Euglenophyceae > Eutreptiales > Eutreptiaceae > Eutreptiella > Eutreptiella sp. 'Long Island Sound 2002'. The sequence goes on along the minus strand of OZ038397.1, from coordinate 26,903,539 downwards.
CTCCCCCCTGGTCGGCTTCCGCGGACGACACCAACCTCACCGTCGCGCACACCCCACAAGACCCCCACGCCCCGGACCCCGGGCCAACGGTCACCCAACAGGCCAACGACTTACTGGACGTGACCGTCTCCTACCTCTCCCACAACAACCTCATCGTCCACCCCACAAAGTCAGTGGCCATGATCAAGGGGTCTGCCACACCCCCCACCCTAGGGCCACAAGGGCCCCCCATGCACGTCATGACAACCACCACCCACCTGGGGGTAGTCCAGGCCGCCAACCCTGAGGACGCCACCCTCCCTCCCAAGTTGCAATCACACCTCGCCCATCTCCCCAGATATGCGTCCCCGACCACCAAGGCCCTCTCCCTGTCCCACCAGAGCCTGGCGTACTACCTCACCGGGGTCTTGAACGCCTCCATAGGCTTCCAAGCACTCCACCTGACACACCCCAGCCACCGCCCTCCAGCCGCTCACACGCGCCGTGACCAAGGCATGGGCAGCACACGGGGGCTGGCCCACCTCCATACCCACCCGCGCCATCCGAGCGGCATGGCCCCACTATGGAGACGCCATAGGGGACGAGGTGAAAGCGGCCTACACCAGACACACCGCCCTCCTCCTTCACCGCATGACCCACAACCACTCACCGGAGGTCCGCGAGGTCACCGCCATCCGCCTCCAAGCCGCACAACGGGCCCGCAACACATGCCCGCGCTGGGTACTCCACCAGACGGGCATGCCCACCAACATGAACACGCGCCTGTGGAACCACCTGCAGCTTCTCCTCCCATCCCCACACCACGCCATACTCACCAACCACACGTGCCCAGAGCAAGGGCCACTAGCGGTCCTCTGCGGGAACCTCCACCATCACCCCAAGGGCACCATCCACACCATAGACCTTGTCGGGGCCTCCATCACCGTAGTATACGTCACCCTCCCCCAAATGCGGGTCCTGCACCACAGCGGGGCACACCACACCCCCTTTCTACAGCTTCCCGAATGGCCACAATACCGCCTCTTCCACCAGTACCTCACGCAGACGGCACGAGCAGCGGGACACACTCTACCGGGCAGCAAAGACATGCACACAGCCTACCGAGAATTCACAAAGCAAAACCCGCGACCCATCCCAGCGACACCGCCCTACGCACCCACCGGATCGAAACACGAACCCGTCCCCCCGGTGACGGGCCCAGTCCCACCACTAACCCTACTACTGGCCCCGAATGAAGCCAAACCCACACAGACCACCGTCATCCTCCACTGGGCAAAATGGCGCATACCGAAACACCACATGACCGCCCGAGACCTACCAAAGGTCCCCCAAGATTCCCAGAGCATGCCACGCACATGTTGGGCCTGTGACCCCGAGGCACCAACCACACCATGGCCCGTACTACACCTCATAGCACGCTACCACACCCACTGCACAACCCACCTACCACCACAGGCCTACGCATGGATAGCCCCATGGTTCCACCGCACCGACACTAACCCCACGGTAGCATGGAACCCCGACCACGCGCCCAAATGGCTCTTCACCACTACACCCACATGCCCCCGCCCCGACCCGGCAGGGGTCGCCATCCGTTACAGCATGTACGAGCCAGGCAGAACGGGCAAGCACGAGCACCCCTACTATCCGCTCCACCACTCCTGCCACACACCGGAGCACCGAACACAAACCCTCACATGCCACGACCTAAACCACGACACAGCCTACATCCTCCACTACATCTACTCCTACCTCACACAAGGACAGCCGGAGCAGGGACTCATAGCCCTGTCCCCCCAAGCGAAGCACATCATCTCCAAAGGAATAGGGGTGTACGCCACCCCTATCCTGCAGCCCACAACCCCAGTAGCCCACCTCACCACGGGCCTTGCCATATACGCCTACCTGCCCATGAACCCATGCCGCCTCCCACAACCATCACCGGCGGACCGGCTCTTCTTCACCGACGCCTCAGGCGAATCCGCCCTCACGCCAATCACCGGGGGGGCCACCCTGCAGCTAACCCACACCAGGGGACACTACCACATGGACCACCACACGGGCCACACGACCTATGGGGCCTCTTCCCACGGGGAGCTAGGGGCCATGGCCGACGCCATCACCGAGGTCGCGGCCCACCTACCCGCCCACTCCCCGCACATCGTCCGGGTCTGGTTCGTGGTAGACGCCACTGTCGACACACACCTGCTCCTCCGCATAGCAAGGCAACCACTTCACAAAGCAACCGCGACGAGCCTCGGCACCCAGGCACTGCTACTCTGGAAAGCCCTACGCAGCCTTCCCCCCTACGTCCAACTCCACATCGTGAAACAAGAGTCCCACAGACACCAATACGGAAATGGTAAGGTCGAAAACCAGGCAGTACACCAGCGCACAACACACCTACCAGCCCTCCAGATCCCTGACCTCGGCCGCAACCACACACACCTCCAACACGTGCCCCCTGTACCCGAGCCCCATCAGACCCCGGACTGGGTACCAGAGGACGCCCCCTATTCCTCCCACGACAGAGCATACCACTACCCCAACCCCATCCAACATCTCGCCCGCGTGCTCGGCGACGCAGACAGCCGGGCGCACATCCAGGAGCTCCAGGACAGACTGCAAGTCCCCCTCTACCACTCAGCGCTCCGCCCAGCAAACGTCCCAGCCCACCTCCAAAAACAACGCATCCAGCTCCTCAGGGAGCAACTGCCATTCCTCACCAGGGTCGCCAGATGGCTCGCCCGCAAGCACATCCACGTCCCCGACGAACACACCCGCTGCCCATGCGACCACACCACCCCGGAGGACTGGGAACACTTCAAGAAATGCCCCCTCCATACAGACAGGGACACCCTAGTGGGCTGGTCCCCGGCGGGAACCCTGCGACAACACGAAGGATGGCCAACCCACAGCCACGCACACCAGGCCACCGAACACCTCTTCCGGGACCCCCTGATCAAAGAAGCCACCATGAGAGGGGCAGTGACACAGGCCCTGCACCGACACCTCACCAAACACACGGAAAGCCCCATGGAGGCAGCAGCACACCTCCAGCTAGAAGCAGTCCGCAGAGCAGCGGCCCAAATGGTACACCGCAAACACCTCCTGCTAACACACGCGGAGCAACTCACCGACCCCACTGCCAGGGAACACGTGCAGCGTCTCATCCATTACCATGCCGTGCATGAACCAGACGTCCACTAACCCGCTCCGCGCCCCACACGCGCCCCCCGTCTCCATCCACAGGTCTCCAAGGCACCACCACAGCGCCCCGAGACCCGTCTCACACCCAAGAAGCCACCCGGCACCGCCCAGTCCGGCCGAGCCCAACCAGGGCCAACCATCCATCGACGTAGACGCGCAAGACCCCGGCAGCCCATCCTGCCCACCCACCCCGGACCCGGGGCACCCCCCCCTCACACCGGCCACCATCCGCGACCCCGACCTCCTCCGAGCAACCCTCCAAGACAGGGCCCCGACCACCCCCCTGGGCTGGTACCGCCTACAAGAGGACTGGACCAAGCTCACCGTCAGAGCCCTCCGGGACCTGACCAACCCAGGCAGCGGCCTCCACGAGACCATCGTAGACCTCGTGCTCTGGCGAGCCCGCAAACACACCCAGGGGCAGCACATTTGGATCCCCCCCATCGAGTGGGGCCAGGCCCTGACGCACGACACCGGCATCAACGTCACGCGTCAAGGGACCGTACGCCTACGACGGGCCCCAGCGGAGACGGACCACCCAGCGGACCCGAACCACCTGGAGCAGTGGGAACAGGCCACCGCGCCCAACCGCGACACCGCCCTCCGCGCCGCCGGCCTCCGCACCCCGGACGACGACCTCCCCCCCCCACCTACAGACAGTGACCACCCCCCGCCGGAGGTCTGGGTTACAGTCCTCGAGCGCGGCCACTACTACGTGATAGCCGCTACGGCTACGTCCCCCGGCCCGCAATGGATCCACCAGGGGACAGACATCATGTTCGCCCTGGAGACCGCCCCACCAGGGGCAGTGGGGGACCCCACCACCCAGCACAGGATCCTCAGGGGTGTCCTCCAGCCAGGGGACACGCCCCCAGCCCGCGCCCTGGCCCAAGTCACCTCAGGGAAGGCGGGCTACCACCTGGGATTGGCCATGCTCTGCCTAACCCACTGGATCCAGCGCCGCTGGCCACCCACAGGGACCGTGCCCTGGGTTTGGGCCATCCCCACCGCCCACACACAAGTCGAGGCAGGCCCGGACACACGACCAAACCCCCCCCCCAGACCGCAGCAGTCCCTCACCTGCGGGTACCACGCCATCCACAGGGTCCTCAACCGCGCGGGTCTTAGCCCAAAGCTAGCATGCCCCCTTCCCACCACTGACCAAGAGGTCCACCAGATACGAAAGCTCATCTGCGAAATCCTTGCCGCGGCAGCAGAAGACGGCAAGCTTCTCCTCCAAACCGCCCGGCCTACAACTGCCCACGCAAGCGCGCGGCAAGCGGAAACATACACCGACACAGCACACCCCGCCGCACAATCCCCGCCCATGCCCCCCCCCTCTCGCTGCTCAACCGGGGACCCACACACGCCCACCATCGCGCGCACCCCCGGGCCCCGCGACACGGGCCTCCCCCACCCGCCCGAACACCAGCACACGCCCGCCACACACCCACCCGCCGGACACCCTTCACCGCCCCCCACACTCGACAACCCACACACACCCGCCGAGGGGAGCCCCGCGACCCGCGGCACGCCCACCCCACCCAGTGGCCCGCCCAGCCCCCCACACACACCCCAGAGGACCCAGGCCCACCCCCCCCGGCCCCTGAATGCAGCCCACGCGAACTGTTCCCCCCCGCAGACACCAACCCACACGACCTCGGACATTGCAGGACCCGGGCCCAGCCAAGCCCAGAAGGAGAAGGCCACAGCCCCGCGCCTCCCTCCCCCGCCGCTCCCGACCAGATCGGCCCGCCGGGCCGCCAGGTCACGACCGGGCCCCCCCAGCCGCCCGCCCCCAACCTACAGCCCGAGGACATGCCCTCCATCCTCCCCGCCGTGGCCGCAGCAGACGCCGCCGCCCACAAGCCCGCCCGCATCACAGCCCAACCCGCGTCCATCACCTCCTCCTCATCCTCAGCCTCGTCCACCTCCTCCAACTCATCCTCCGACCCCCCCCTCCCCGCCAAACTCATCCTCAGGGCCACGGCGAAAGGCAAAGCCGCGGCCGCACGCACCGACCCCCCAACCCCCACACAGGCGACTCAGGCACCCCGGCAACCCACCGGGACGACCCCCGACCCGACATCGGCGCCCTCACACCTCCGGACATAGGTACTCCTCAACCTGGAACCCGACCCCAACTCCAAACCCGACCCCAAACCCAAACCAGACCCCAACCCCAAACCCGACCCCAAACCCAAGCCGGCGCTCACGCGAGCACACACAACACCGCAGACGCAACGACACAAACCCACCCGACACCACCCCCGCCCGGGCCCTCGCCCAAGCCAGGACCCCCCACCAACCGCAACGCGCGCCCCCCTCCCGCCGGCACCCACCACCACCGCAGAGACGACCACCCAGCACGACCCCGTCCAAGCCCTCGTCCGCATCTCCGTCACCAAGCGCCCCGTCATCCATCCCCCACAAACCACCACCACCGCCGGCCAAACCGACCCAGGGACGTGGGACCCCTCGACCACTGTCACCGTCAAGCCCGGCCCCCAACCCTTCCCCCATGCCCACCACATAGTGCAGCCCCGGGGACTGCCCACGATGCCCAACCCCCCACCCCCACAAGGGGGACCGGAAAACCCACAAGGGGTCCATGGGCCATACCCACAACACCAACCCCACCACTACCCACACCACCACCACCAGCGGCCCCACCACCACCACTACCAACACCACCCCCACCACTACCACTGCCCACCGCCCTACCCCACCGGGCCACAACCCCCCGTGCACGAACAGCACGAGCGGACGGGATGGCAGCCACCGAGCGCTCCACCCGCATACCCCACCTACCGCCAGGAACCACCCCCCCGGTACCAGCCACCACCCCCGTACCAGGAACCGTATCCGTACCCCTCCGGCCACCATCCGATGGCCGAAGGGGCCCCCCGGGCCCAACCCCGCCAAGGACAGCCACTCGACCCATACCACCAGCCACTGCCGCCACCACACCCCTACGTGGCGGATCCATGGACGACGGGGGACCTCCTCCCCCCCCCCCAGTACCAGGCGGCACCGCGCGAGGCCCCCCAGGGGCCGCCGACGCCTCCGGACTGGCCCGACTCGAGCGATGAGGCCCGGTCCCGCAAACGGCGGCGCTCCCGCTCCCCCCCCGCACGGCACCCTCGCCCACGGCGCCCACACTCCCACCACGCCTCAACCACCCACTCGCTCCGCTCCCGCTCCCCCAGGTACCACCACGACCCCCCGGGACCCCGCTCCCGTCGCTCCCGCTCCCCCCGGCACCATCACGAGCGCCACCGCCGCCCCATGTCCCCCTCCCCCTCCCCCCACCGGCCAAACAAGACCCCCACCCCCAGCCCCCGCCACCACCACTCCCGCTCCCCCCGACGCAGCCAGGCACGCCACTGCCGCCCCACGTCCACCTCCCCCTCCCCCCACACGCCCCGCCGGGCTCCCCGTTCCCCCCGCCACCCGTACCCATCTACCACCCCCAGCCCCGGCCACCACCACTCCCGCTCCCCCGGACGCCACCGAGCACGCCACCGCCGCCCCATGTCCACCTCCCCCTCCCGCTCCCCCCTCCGCCCGTACCCGTCCTCCACCCCCAGCCCCCGCCGCCGCCGCTCCCGCTCCCCCAGGCACCGCCACCCCCGCCACCACCGCAGGTCCACGTCCTCCCCCCGCCGCACCACGACCACGGGCACGGACCCCTCCCCCCCCCGGGCCCCCGCCCACCTCGCCTGGTGGTCTCCCCCCGCTCTGCAGGAGCTCCGCCGCTGGGTGAAGTGGGCCGGAGGAGCGGGAAGGCACGAAGGGGTGCACATGGTGCATACCTTCGAGGAGGTGCGCACCCGCACCCCCGCAAACCCCAACGAGGCCGCTCCGGAGGTCATCATGCCGCAAGCGGCATGGGAGGCCCTCCTCCGCGATGCGGTCCAGGGCCTCCGCCCCCCCTACACCCCCCAAGCCCTCCGCCAGTGGTTCCAGGCCACCCACCCCCAGACCTGGGCCGCCGGCGCCCCCTCCCCACCCCGCCCCTCCCGCCACCACCACACCAGGAAGGGGCAGGACAAGGGCAAGGGAAGGGCAAGGAGCACCAAGGAGCACTCAGGCAAGAGGGCACGGAAGGGCCCCAAGTGAGGGCAGGCACACACAGGGACAGGACGCCGGAAGCGACACCACATGGGGGCAGGAAACCACCCAAGAACCAGGAAGGGGCGGGAACGGGGACCAAGAGAAAAGTTTATAGTGTTTTCAGCACTGTGTTTTGCCTCTCCTGCTGCTTGCTGTTGGTGTACGGATTCCTGCTGCTTGTTTTTGGAGATGAAAAGCTTTGTTTTGATGAAATACAGTCACTCCAAGCTACTCCAGGATAGCCCAAGCCAATAGTATGCAAAGAGAAGAGGATTCAGGATCAAAGCATGAAGGGCTGCAGTGTAAACAGTGAAAGATGATTGGATATTCACAGAAACTGCAACTCAGGTCACATATGAATGCATATTCACAAAGATAGCTGAAATGTTTTTGGAAAAGAGCTAGAAAACTGCCTCATGGTCACTCTCTCTCCATAGTGCCATCTCAGGAGATGTGCACTCTTTGTTTTGGGTCCCATATGTGCTGAGGTGGCATGGTATGTGGCGATGAGGTCACTGCCATGTCACATGGGATCTTCCGACTTAGCTAGGCTGACCGGGAATTGAACCCAGGACCTCTCAAAAAGAGGTGCCCAGCCCCCTAGGGTGCATACCACTAGGATAGCTAAGAATTCATGGAAAAACATAGATAAATTCATAGGCTCTACCTTAGGTATGTCAGTGCTCAGTCAGCTCAGGAAAAGATGATTGGCTTCACATTGAAAGGGGATTAAGGGGTCCACTCCATATCCTGATTGGGTGTTTGGTTCCATAGGTCAAAATGTGTTATCACCACTTTTGGTTGGACCAATACTAAGATAAAAATGCATGGATGCTCAGTGCATCTCTAATACAACTAGAGTATGCCTCAAAGCAATGGAAAAGCACTTTTTCTTACTCCCCCCTTGTGCTGTGGTGGCCACCACTGTCGCATTTTAGGAAAAAGGGAATTTTTCTTGGCCTTTCCTTGGTTTCCACATCTACTTTAAAATACCTACAGTTTCCCTCACACTGAAAAATGAGCGCTCACCATGGCTGGCGCTCTTTTGCTGCTCTGATTATATCATATCCTACAGAAGACTCAGCGCTCATGGCGCTGCCGGGGCTCCTGTGGCTTGGTTGGGTTAGTATGGGAGTATGCCAGGACATGTGCATATGCATCCCTCCCTCCAAGACGCAGCGTCGACACAAACCCAACGCAAGACACAGTATACACTCTCGCATGGGTTCTCGTAAACCTGCTGGCGACCTGTGACCTGTCTTAGGGCGAAGGGAGTCGCGAAAGAAATTAATTTGCCCCTTGGTGGGGTCTTGGTTCTGCTCAGTCTCTCCAGGCACCTGCGTTTCGGCCCGAACACGGCCTACTCAGCGAGGCTGCGCGTGGGTATCTGCAGAGGCAGGAATGGGAGAATTATGGACGAATCCACGCAAAAACGAAGCGACGACACCAAAATCCGTCAAATGACGGCGTAGAATTTTTCTGAAACAACACACCTGAGCAGAATCCAATTGTGCATCAGAAGCACATTTTTATAGAAATTATAGTCATCTCTGGATTTTTTAAATCCAGAAATTCATACGCATAAAATGGCGGCGCGCAGGAGCGGCTCCTAGCGAAGCGCCGGAAAATGGAGAAATAATGGAATTATAAACGTATGTCTCACGTAGTCTTGAAAATGACGAGACAAACATTAATAAACAAACATACAGATTCCACCCACACTAATAGAAGCTTCAAAAATTCAAGAATTCGAAAATCAATTGAAAAGACTTCAATGAATCAGGTATAAACTACAGGTATGCTCGTCTCGTATGCCGCATACACATTGCTCGTCTCGTGTCTCCGTGAACGAGCCTTGTAGCAGCGCTAACAAAGATAGAACGCGATAGAGGGATTGATTAGAAAGATTGCAGATGATTAGCGGTCAGATCAGGGTGATTAGACATACACACAAGTGCATTGCAACGGTCTTCGCGTGTGCCCCTCTCTTGCTCTCACTCTCCAGCGGTAGGTAAGGTGAGTAAGCCCAGGCGGGGCCACCCCCTGGTGGAGTTCGTGATTCAGCGTCAGATGGGCAGGTTTGCCCAACATCGTTGCGCATACTTGTGCATGCACACACGCATTAAAGGGTAGGCCACGCGAAGTGCGCACGGTAAACCTTGTTTAGGCTACCCAGGGGCTCCTCGGTACGTTCTTTAAGAGAACCTGAGGAGTCCCTTAAAGCTTGCTTGCTTGACAAGGGTAGCTGCTCCTGCAGCGTGTTTGCGGACAGTGTATTATAGGTCACACTGAGAAGGGTATAATACCTGGAGTGTGGCTTGGTTCCTCCGCCGCAAACGCCCTTTCATTTGCCTTTGTTTTACAGGTGGGCAGGTAGGGTGATTGGTGCAGCAGCCTTTTTTTATGCCCTGCTAAACAAGGGCGCAGATCACACAAACAAGTAACTCCGCTCCGCCTGTGGCAGAGCAGGGAGTCCGACTTCATCGACATCTGCGCCTTGCACGCGAGAGCACTCCTTCCCTCCAAGCCCTAGCAGGGGAAACGCGTTGTGGCGTCCCCTGTTAGGCCACAGTTGCTTAGCAGCGCTGTGTTCTCTTGTCATTTCGCAGGAGGGTCGCTAGGACCCACGACACCTTTGCCTTCGCAACGCCCAGTAGAGTGTGCGTGTAGGAGTGGTAGTCCTGAGTGGGGGCTTGAGCCAGTTGCCCCAGTGCTCGCCCACCAGGATGGTGCCACTGTAGGGTGTGTAGGACCTGTAGTGCGTGTGTCACTGTCCCACCCGTTTCCTGCAATTTTAGCAGGGTTGGTGGGCTGTGGCAGTGGTTAGGTCAGTGTTTTGGCCACATAGCAAAACGGCGTTTTCATGCCTTCATAGCTTTTGGCCACCCCTCCCTGTAGTAGACAGATAGGCAGGGAAAACAATACCTGGATTAGCACGCTGGGTATTCCCCCAAGGTTTTGCGCCAGCACAGAAATTGTGCGCATAGGGGAGGGGAGACCCGGGGCGTACCCCGTGGCATCAATAAGCCAACCCTCCAGGTTTAGCAGGGGCGCAGACTTGGGTATAATTAGGACACCACTTCTGCGGCTTGCTCTCAGGACCTTAGGAATAGCACACTCACACATACGCTTTGGCAGGTAAGGGTAAGGTTCAGTCCCTAGCTTTAGTCTTGGAGGCAAGCGTCTCAGCGAGCCTCAGCAACTCACCAAGGTTGTTCTGGGACAAGTAGTCAACCAGAACTGAGTCTAGGCGTCCCTCAGGTAGAACAAATGCAGAGAAAGGCTCCCAGGTGGCCTCTTCGACTCCAAACCCTTCCCAGAGGGTGAGGAAGCGCCAACCCTGGCGATAGCGGTGGCGTAGGACAGACTTCACCAGGTAGAAGCCCTCCTTAGCCATCTCCTCGGCGTTCATGTCGGGGAGTTCACCTTCAACTTCCATAGGGCTGGCTGCCCCTTGTAGGTCCAGAGCGGCGATCTCCTCGTCGTTCAGCTCCCACTCCTCCCCACAGAGGTCTTCAGGATCATGGTAGCGCTTCAGGTGTTGAGCGGCGCACACCAGGGTCCCCCCTAGTCGGGGAGAACACCGCACAGTGATACGGTGACCATCCACAGATAGAATCTTGTACGGCCCGAAGTATGGGTCATCGCTGGTAGAGCGTGGCCAGGCGGGTAGTCGACTGTGGTGCACCAGCACCCAGTCCCCCTCTTGGTAGGTGGCCGGTACTCGGTGCTTGTTCATCTTGTTCCACTGACGCTCCCTCACTCTCTGGAGCATAGCCTTGGCCTTGTCCACCTTCGCTTGTTGTTCTTGGACCCATTCACCCACAGAAGAATGGGTGTCCTCTGGATAGGGGGCATGTAGGAACCATGCCGGGCGCCCTAGGAATAGCTCATGGGGCGAGTAGCCAGTAGCAGAACTCTCTTGGGAGTTCATCATCAAGGATATGACGGGGAGTAGTCTCACCCAGTCCCTGGTGCGTTCAGTTTTGCACCATATCCGTACGTTCTCCTTCAGGACACGGATCTGTCGCTCACATAGGGGGTTGCTCGTGTGAGAGTAGGGAATCCCCGTAGACACCTGGACATTGAGGGATCTCAGGACCCTCTTGTACCAGCCAGTATCTGAGCGTACTCGCACGTCCTCATCGGAGTTGATCTCCTTGGGCGCCCCATAGACACAAAACCACTCCTCCAGGAGTATCTTGATAGTCTCCTCCCCGGTAATGTGCTTGGTACATGAGGACACCCTGGTAAACCTGGTCAACCCACAGGTTACCACGAGGGCGAAGTCATAGCCCCCGAACTTCGGCATCTCCGTGTAGTCCACGTATAGAACACTGTTAGCACAGTGAGGGATGGGCAGGGTCGAGTAGAGACCTCTGTCCCTGATATCCCCTGGTTTACAGGACCTGCACGGGCACTTGTCCAGGATAGGCTGGAGTGTCTTCCGCAGTTGGTCGTCAGTCCACGTAGTGTGGAACCACTGCTTGAACAGCCTCAGGGTACGGTCAGCACCCACATGACCGCTGGACTCATGGGTCCACTTCAGCAGCGCTGGGACTCGGTCACTAGGCACCACGATGCGGTCCTCGTGCCAGAGGTAGCTCTTGTCCCTCTTCCACTGGTCCTGGTTGACCAGGAGGGGTTCAAGGTGTTTCTCCAGGCGCTTGTAGATATCCCCAAACTCCTTCAGGTACTCCGATTGTTGGAGTCCATCCAGGGGGCGTATCATGGTCATGTTCAGGTCCAGGTGTACGTCCATACGGCTGAACGCCTCCTTAGCCAGCGCTTCAGACCGGGCACCAATCATGGAGTCGAAGTTGTTGCGGCTGATGTAGTCGGCGCACTCGTTCTTCACTCCCTGGATATGGTGTACCGTCAGCCGTAGTTGACTGAGGTAGGTCCACCAGCGACGTAGCTTGGCCTTCTCAGGTGGGGGACCCTTCTGGAAACTGCGGACCGGTTCTTGGTCGCATAGCCAGACCACAGGGTTACTCCCCAACAGTCGTGCTTGTGAGGATAGCACCAGCATACCCGCGAGCAATTCCTGCTCATAGGTGGAGTAGTTCCCCCTGGCCTGGTTCGGGTTCCAGTTCCAGTGGCCCAGAGGTACTAGGACCCACTTGTCGTCAGGGTAGCTGTGCTTGAGGGTTCCATCTCGGTTGAGACCTTCCGTCCCCCATTGGCAAATGGCCGAGTCAAACTCCTCCTTCTCCAGTGCTTGCCATTGGAACAACGTTCCACCACCGCCCACATTGCTGGCGTCGGTCACCAGGATAATCTCCCCTTGTGCCCTAGGCACGCCCAAGCACTTAGCGTTGGCTACCTTGTCTTTGAGCTCGTCAAACGCTTGTTGCTCTTGTGGGCCCCAGCGCCAAGTAGTACTCTTCTTGATCAAGTCCGTCAGAACGGCGCTGGTATAGGTGAATTTCTTGATGTGGCGGCGATAGAAGTTGCACGCCCCAATGAAACTGCGTACATCATGAAGTCCTTTCTTGGGGTCTTCGTGTCGTACCTTGGCATTCATCAGGGGTTTGGCCTTAGAGGCCGCTGGGGTCCACCACCCATAGCCAACGTCAAACCCCAGGTACTGCATGGTCTCCTGCATGAACTCACACTTCTCCAGCTTGAGTCGTGTGTGGTTCTCCTGGCAGACCGCAAAGAACTCACCCAAGAGGATTAGGTGGTCCTCCTGGGTATTGGTCCCGAGGCATACATCGTCGATGTGAGCCTCCATCTGGGCACCACGGGATATGAGCTCCTGCACCTTAGGTCTCCTTCGTAGGATGGACAAGATCTTGTTCATCAGCTCTTGGAAAAGAGCGGGTGCGTTAGCCACGCCAAACGGCATGACCTTCCACTTGAACACCCTCCCCTGAGGGGTGATGAAGGCCAGTAGTTCCTGTGCGTTGGGCGTCAGGTCCACTTGCCAGAATCCGCTTCGCTTGTCCATCTTGGTCTTGTAGCGGCAGGAGGCTATCTTCTCCAGGGTAGACTCCATATTGGGAATGGACCCTGAGTGGTTCAGCGTCTTCTTGTTCAGCTCTCCATAGTCCACTACCAGCCGTTTGGCTGTAGACCCAGGTTTAGCCACCAGGAAACAGGGGCTGCAGTGTAGGGGGTAGTCCCCGTCCTTGTACTCCAGGACTAGGCCAGCGTCGATACATTCTTGTATCTGTCGCTCAATCTCGTCGGCCTGCTCTTTAGGAGCCGGATAGGGTCTCCTCCGAATCTTATGACTCACGAACTCGGGTTTCAGCTTGAGGTCCATCTGTACCAGCTTGTCGCATGAGGCTGGAGGGGGTAGTTCTCCGAACACCTCCAGATAGGTCCTTATCAGCTTCTGTACCCGCGGGTCCAATACCTTGATCTTGTCCTCCATGTCCTCGTCAGAGTGTAAGTTGCTTGCCCCCTGAGTAATAGACGTCGGGAGGTGGTCCTGCACCGACTCTTCGCCCGTGGTAGTATCCTTCAGCCCTTGGTAGGCGTATAGAAGGTCTTGTCCAACCATCTCAGATGGACGATGGCAACATAGGCACGCTCGAGGGGGTTCACATACACATTCCTCCGAGAGGTCGTCCTCCTCTGGGGTCCTCACATGGGCGCCCCACACGCTTTTCATGAGCTTCAGATCTACCTCCCTTTGCCAGGTGGTGATCTTCTGTTCGAGGTCCTCCTTCAATTGGGATAGGTCTCCCATACGTCCTTGCTTCAGTGGCCATGAGCTGCGGGTAGGCTTCGCGTAGCATAGCTTTTTTGCCACCAACTTCCTCTTGGAATCCACATACTCCCTGAGCCTGGATCGAGGGTCCAGCTCTTCATCCACGGGGTCTTCCACCCTCATGGAGAGTAGGGGTTTTATTGGGGCGACGTACTCGGCGTTCTCCACTTCCTCCACACAGGTCTGCACGAAGAAGGCGTCGTGCTCAGTCTCGTCATCTGAGTGGATAGAGCTAGGTAGCTCAGATAGTCCACACTCAGAGACTCCATCAGGAACAGGTACATGGCAGGGAGAGTTAGGGGCGTTGGTATCAGTCACGACGTACTCATCTCCTCCGGGTGTAGTCTCAACAGCATCTTGAGGTCGTAGTCGATCCTTCAAGTCACCCAAGGCGAGTCCATCGCTCTCACGTTGTATAGCCTGGACCAGAGTCGGGTCCAGGTCCTCCCAGGGGATGGTGGTAAGACTTCCGTCCACCACGCTGAGCATACTCCCCCATCCGGGCTTCCCCATAGGCGTCTTGCGTCCCAGAGGCACGTAGATGGCCTCATCAGGCAAACGTACAGAGCTGATAGTCAGCCTGTCCAGGAGGGTTCGCCAGTACTCGTTGCCCCCATGGGCTCCCCAATCGGGGGAACACAGGACCATACGGGAACGTTCCAAGGCCACCTTGGTCAGCACCTTCCCCAGTTCACTGAATCTGGGGTTCCCGTAGGCCATCCCGAAAGAGGGCCAGTAAAATTTGTAGCTGCAGTTCTTCCCCTCGCTGCAGTAAAGGTCCAGTACATGTTGCTTGTCGCTGGCGAACAACTCCACACTCAGGTCTTCTCGAGAGTAACCCAACTCCTTCAGACCTTGGTCTAGGACTTCCCCCAATAGTTGATAGTCCTCAGTTTTGGAGGCCGCCATCATGTTAGAGGGCTCCTCCTTCGATAGCCTCAGGTAACTCGAGGTATGTTCCGACTGCTCCAGTGGCACAGACTCTCTGCCACTGCCGTGGTCCACGTAGAGGAGGTAGGGCGCTTGCAGCGTCAGGGATTGTATCTGGGAGTGCTGCACGAAGAAGTCAGTACCCAGTACAAAGTCGAAGGCCTCAGTGTCCATCACATAGAACCGATGGGCGATAGTCCTGGAGCCCATAGGTACCTCCACTTCACAGTCCCCGCAGCTGTGCACCACATGTCCATCCCCCATGCGTATAGCGGCGGTGGTCATGGTGTTCTTCAGGCTCCAACAAGGTAAAATTTTCTAGGCCACTATAGATATTGTGGCGCCAGTATCCAGTACCCCCAGGTATTCACGTCCCCCTAGTCGGATACGTACCCAAAACACCAGGTCTGGGGTGCCACCAGAGCGTCCCCGTCAGAACTCCGCGGGACAGGTTACCTCGAACCCCTTGTTCCGCAATTTGCGGGCCATCCTCATGAAACGGCTCCTCTTCTTAGCGTTGCCGTCGTCACCACCTTCATGCTCACGCTTGGCTTCTTGTTCTTGCTGGGCCTGCGTTTGTGAGCGTGTGGTCGGACCAGATTGCCCTCCAGAGGGCTCGGAGTTCCCCCCTGGATTAGGGTTGGGGTTGCCTCCGTTCTTGTCCATGTTCTTGTTGTCGGTCTGGCGGTTAGCGCCTCCTCCTCGTCCACCTTGACCCTTGTCTTGACCACCTTGACCACGTCCTTTCGACTTGCCCTTGCCGGAGTCGTTGCCTTTGGCCTTGCCTCCACCTTTGCCTGAGCCTTTGCCAGGATCTTCCCCCTTAAGCTTCGCCGATAGGCGTTGCTTATGGTAGCACTCATCCTCGTAGTGCTTCCGCTTACCGCAGAATGCACACATTATGGTGCAGCGGTAATGATCCGGCAGCTTCGCTTTGGCGCCGGTGTTCTTCTCCTGCTGCTTCCCCTGGACGACGAAGCAGTCTCGCTGCTCGCAGTCAGAGGCGTGCTGCAGGTGGCCCTGCTCATCTCTGGCATCACACCAGAATAGCTCCTTCACGTTCTCCATTAGACGGGCGTGGGCGTTTTTGGGGGTAGTCCCCTGCCCAGGTCGGGACCCTTGGTACCCTTTGCCTCCAGAACCTCCACCACCAGGACGGTAGTTGTTCAAGTGCTGGTCGCTCTCCTTCTCCAGCGCCATCTCCAGGAGCAGCACGCATAGATCCTCGTAGCGGAGGGATCTAGCCTTGCGCTCAGCCGTCAAACGGCACTCGTTCCATAGCTCTCGGGGGAGCTTGGCGCACAACCAGAACAGCAGGTCGTCGCTGCTGTAGGAACCGGGCGTCAGTCGTCCAGCCCAGTGATCCAGGTCAGCCAACAGCTCGGAGACCCTGCCAGGTTTGGGGTTGTTGGGCAGCACGGGCAGGTTCTGGATCTCGGCCCTGATGGAGAGGTCGGTCTCGTAGGTTGGGTACTGCCTCTCCAGGGCAACCAACACATCGGCAAAGGTGGCGGAGTTAGTCACGATCTGCCTGACCTGCTTCTCCAGGTACTTGGTCTTGCAGCACTGCAGGAGCAGATCGCACTTCACTCGCCCACTCGCGTGGGTTTGGCCGGTCAGTTGTAGGAACCGGCCAAAGTTCTCAGCGAACTCGCTGAGGTCCTTGCCTGTGAACTCAGGCAGGTTGACCACTATCTTGGAGGTGGCAATAGCCTTCGCCCCCTGAGCTCGGCGTCCTTCAGGGCGTCGGGTCTTCTTCTTCTTCTTCTTCTTCTTCTTACCCTTGGGGTCCTCGGGGTCCTCAGGGTCTTCGTCATCTGAGGGCGAAGAAGAATCCATCGACGGCGGCTCGTCATCGGAGGGGTCTCCGCCAAGATCACTAGAGCCATGAGGCTCTACGTCCACCATAGCCCTTAAGGCTGTCAGCCCCAGCTGGTCCAGCTCGGCCCTCGTCGAGTTCGTCACGTGGCTGTAGGGCGGCTGGGCTGTTCTCGGGACGAATGGACTTCTCGGTAATGCTGCAGGAGTCGGCATCGGTCGGCTCCTCAGGCTCCCCAGGGTATTTGTCAACCATGCCGCCAGGTGGTTAGCCTGTACTCGGTGGGGTGACATTCCCACCGTCGTAGGTGACGCATGGGACGGGATCATCAGGGGCTCCAGCTTCTCCCTGATCTCTTGCGTGAGGTCGCCCACGATTTTTGAAGTGGCTCCTCGGAGCACCTCGTTGATCTCCGACCGCGTCAGGGACCTGTTGGAGGATCTTCCCGATCCTCTACTCCTGCCTCCCAGAGACTCTGGTCCTCTCCTCAACCCACTCAAGGGTGCATACCGAGGAACATCCATATAGGTTCCAGTGGCGTGGGGTGGATGGGGATAGTCAGCCGCATACCATCGCGGCGCAGAGCTGAAAGCCACCGGCTCACTGGCAGTAGTTGCCTCATGGAGCGCAGTGGTAGGTGGGCCCATACCATAGGCGGGATAGTGAGGTATGCCAGTAAAGCCCGTGCCCTTGTAACCGCTGCATAGTGGTTGATCTTTGTGTTAACTGCGAAGCCTGTAGCCTTGATGCCCCAGGGGTCGTAACGCCCGACACTGCCCCTGATATCTCCGAACCCACATAACCCTCTTCGGACCCATATCCAGCCTCTGGGAGCGACATATGCGAAGCACTTGTAAGTCCAGTGAACTCCATGGTGGAATATGAAGAGTACGAAAACCCGGTCTACAAAAATGGAGCAGACATAGAATCTCAATGCACATTCATCGCAACTAATGACACGACGTGAAATCATTCGAAATAATTTAAATAAATCCGATTGGGAAATCACGAAAGACAAATGCGACTCGACGCGCGCTCACAGGCGTCATCTGGCGGCGAACGGAAAACAAGAAACAGAACGGAAAATTTACTGCACTAATGTACATTTGAGAATCGTTGGAATTCTGATCACATCAGTGTATAATTGAGTGCTGTCACTGCTGCGGTTACACTCCCCCTCTGAAAACATACGTCAGTATGTCAGGCTGGGTCAAGTGAAGTGAACGAAACGGCGAAAGTGACCAAAAACTGCCTAATCTAAGGCAAAATGTGTGAAATTGAGCTGAATTGAGCAAAATTGTGCTGAGATCTGTGCTTCGCGATGGCCATTGACTTGAATGAAACGGATAGGTACCTCAGGGCACACAGAAAAAGCTTCGTTCAAGCTCAAAAATTCGAAAATTGAAAGTCTGAGTGAAGAATGTACATGATGATCCATGATCCATTATTCTTGATGAAATCAGGATCTGACATCCCAATGCCAGAAAACAGAAAACGAGCGTCGCCATGTCGTCGAGCGTCAAAAAAATAGGGTATCCCTTCATGGGGTCCAAGATGTGTGAAACTGGCTGGTGTCATTTGCAGTCATGAGACCAGATGCCAGATTATGGTACAAAATGTGCCTGAATTGAGACCAAAATCAGTGAATCGCGCACGGATTCAGGGTTGCGAAACTCACCGCAAGCCAAAATAGGTCCAATTCAATGTCGATAGACACTGTGTGTAGTGTTGAACGGAAATCCAGTTCTCATTCATAGCCAATCCAGGTCAAATCCTCAGAATGATGATGATCCCAATGATGGAAATCCAATCATTTAAAGTAATGATAGCCAAGAAAACCCAGTGGGGTATCCCCACACTGACAGTATTGTTCCCAGGGCTTCATGTTTAATCCAGTATGAGCCAGAAGGGGTAGTTGACTCGTTATAGTCCCAGAATGTATAAGCATCCAATGCTTGGTACTGGGAATTTGCCAAAATTGAGCTGATTCTGAGGGGGATTCCAACACAATCCACAGATGAACAGCGAGTCGACACAAGTAAGAACACCATCGTCGTCACTTGGTCTATATAAGCCCTTTGACAGTGGTCGATTGAAGAACGAACCAACCGTCTCAATGTAAGAGCTGATGGAAATCACATTCTGAGCAGATCCGTCAAACACATTAAATGGATCTGACTCAGTCATGTGCCAGAATGTCTGAAATGAGCACGAACTCGAACGAGTCCTTCCCAAGGCGAGTATAGGGGTCCAGTCGACAGCAAAAGGCGATAGTGTCGTAGTGGTTGAGGATAAAGGCCTCTCGGAACTTCCGATCGGAATCATCTGAGATGAAGCACATGATTCACATGATGGCCATGATGGGAATGATGGATGGAATGACCAGGATGACCCCAGAATGTCCCATCATCTGTTCGTCGAACCACATAGACGATGCGTCTGGACTGGTATGTCCCCATGCCAAGGGTATATGTCGACCGTAAACCTCTTCGAAAGTTCCGGCGACCCAAATTCTGATCAGATCTTGTCTGGAATGGATGATGCCACGATTGGAGCTTCTTCTTGTGCTTGTAAGTCTTCCTTGGTGACACAATCCTTGATCAGCGAGAGCTCTTTGTCAATCTCAGGGTGTTTCTTCAGGAACCTGATGAAAGTATCCGTATACCCATGGATAAAACTTGAAGCTGGCTCCCGTTTGTCTTCTTCTGGACCGAATCCTTTCCATCTGCACAGAAAGTACCACTTGCCTCGAGCATTCTTCTTGTACTCAAGAATCTTCTCCAACTCGAAACTGCTTGTGACCATCTTCCTGTCGCTCAGGTACTTCGAAGTCCAATAGAGAGGCTTGAACCTTCCTTTGGGGCGGGGTACTTCGGCCTTCAAACGATCTCGATGTACTTCTTGATGCCTGCCTGGCTCAATCTCAATGTTGAATGTAGTCTCACTTAGTTGACTTTTGACTTGGAATGGGCCATCCCACAAAGGTAACAATTTGTTGTCGTCCTTCAGGGTGTCGTCTGACTTACGAAGCCAAACTTGCTGGCCTTTCTCGAAGCGTTTTCCTTGCGTTCTTGGGTTTTTTTGAAATTCAACCAATCTGCTTGACTTTCCACTTTGGCTTTGATCCACTTGGACTCTAGATCCTTGATCTTCTCAAACCATTGCGAGGCGTCGTAGCACTGCCTTGGATGATACATCACTGGTCCTGGACCCATCTTCTCTCGACCAAAAACCAGCTCATTCGGACTTAATCCAGTGTAATTCTTGGTGCGATGGTATCTTCTCAAGACACAGTAAATTGTCTCCAACCAATTGTAGTCTTTTTCAGTCGCCAGGAATTTTCTCAGAATGGAGATAAGAATCCTTCCAGCGCGTTCAGCAGGGAGAGCTCGATGGTCGTAGACTCGGGCACCAAGGTGATGAACTCCCAATAGGGCACACATGTTCTCCCACCAAGTCCCAATGAACTCTTTCCCACTGTCCGTCAGAATTTCACTGGGCACATCCCAGTTACTCATCCACTGACTTGCAGTCCACTTGGCAGCCATTTCAGAGGTGAGATGCTTCGTGTTGCAAGGGAGGACTTGGATGTAGCCACTGTGGCGGTCTTGAATTAACAAAACCCCATCGATAGGCTTCCTCTTGTAGAGACATTCCTCTTGGATTTGTCCCAACTCGAAGACATCCGCCGTCACCTTGTCGAACAGCCTCTCAGGAATTGGTAATCCCTTCAGTAGTCCTTCTGCCTTTTGATTCTTGGGGATGGTCGCCTGACATTGCTTGCATCCTTTGGTAACTCGTTCACAGGCACCCTTGAGGTCCCTTGTGTACACTCTGTGGCGTAGCTCCTGCTCCAGCACACGAGAATGAGTGTGGACTGTCTCATTCCGATGCCAATGTTTGACATATTGGTCAATCAGACAATCAGGAACACAAATCCGTCCTTGCCAAAATAACTTGTCGCCTTGGATTTCGAAATCAGACGTCTCTTCAGAGTCGTAAGGCTTGTCCCCTTTCAACTTGTGGTATACAGACCCAAAAAACCTGTCCTCCTTCTACATCTTCGTCCAATCCACATAGAGGAAGGAAGTTTCCTTGTCCTTTTGTTGTGGAGGGAGCGTGGATTTCGACTTGGATCTCGTCAGAGGAAACACATTCAGGAGTGGCAGCGACGACTCAGAGTCAGAGTTAACTCCTGCAGTCTGATCTGCCTTGGTAATCTCCTTGCATCTGACCAAATCCACCTTCATCCGATTTTTAATCGAACATTGGAGACAATGTTTCTTGATCAGTGCTTGTTCCTCCTTGTCGAACTCGATCACTTCAGCTTTATCCATCGCTGTCCCATGAAAACTCACTTCAGAGTAAGCCTCTGAGGCTGGGTAGGCCCAGCGACTCAGGGCGTCTGCCACTGTGTTGTAGCGACCCGGAATGTAAGTCACATGGAGGTCAAATCTGCTGAGAGTTTCATGCCAACGGCCTCTTATCCCAGCTGGTCCACCACGGGTATCCACATGTTCTGTCCTCCAGCTCTCCAGTGACTTGTGGTCAGTCAGTACCTCAACGCGGTGGCCCAAGATCCAACCTTCATAGCGCCGTAAGGCACAAAGAATTGCGTAGGCTTCTTGTTCCCTTGGACTCCAATTTTGCTGTCTTGTTGTAGCCTTGCGAGACCAGAAAGCCAGTGAAGCGGTACCCAGAACCCCATGGCTAGGTTAGGGCATACAACCGGTCTCCGGTCCACTAACCCCATGTACGGAAGGGAAGACCGGTCTCCGGTCCACTAACCCCATGTACGGAAGGGAAGACGCCCGTTGACGCTCCGTTCCGTGCCGTAAAGCCCCGCATCGGCAACCGATGCACCGCCAGCGGAGATTTGTATATCAGAACATCAGGAATCAACAGGGTTTTATTTTCATATTGTTTCCGTCAAGTTTTACGCTTCCGTTCTGATATTCACTGTTTTGACTGCTGGCGGTTGGATCGCGACTTTACCGTAACCGCCAGTTTAACTGTAATTAATGGAAATTTTAACGCTATCCGCGACGAAGGCTCCAAAGTCTTCAGCAACTGCATGGATGCTTCCGCAATTTTCACATCTTACACTCGCAACCTTAATCCGAATTTTTCAGGATGTCGAAATCAGATTTTCGACTTCGACATCCCCGCACTTGATTTGACCTCTTTCGAGTGGACCTACGTGCTTCCCTATGCACGAATCAACTTTCCTTTTCTCTTGCCCTCCATTTGTCTTAAAGATATGGACAAAACAAAGTTGATTCGTGAGGCCACTTGCGAAGGTCATATCTCGTGTTGCTTGCGAGGAATTACAATAAGGAAACGTGGGATGTATTCACAATACTCCCGACGTAATTTAGGAAGCATCATATGCCTTGCGTTTCCACACGTGCGCGCTAGTGTAATGGATCATGGTCAAGAGGGTAGAGTTTGCGTTATAACTCTTTGGCCATGACATTGCGTGCGTTAAGATAACTTTCGAGTGTAGCGCGCAACTGTTGGTGTTGCATAGGAACTCTCCTTGAGTTGCTATGAGCGATTGACACAAAGTTATGCCCTTGGAGGGGCATGACATATCGTGGGGGGAGCTACCTTTTTGGGCAATATGTGGTATGTGCCATGTGTTGTGTTGCGTGCCCATTTGGCGGATCCATCGCTCCAAGCCGAACCCGCCAATGGACCTCATATTGTGTAAGCCCCTTCTCCATACTCCCTACGATCAATTGCAAGCCTAACCTTCGTGGAGGGAAGCTTGTGTGGTGATCCCGAAGCGATGCGTTGGGAGCAAGGTGTGTGTTTTGCAATTTTCCATATTTTCATGTGCCCACTGAGGAAGTAGCGCTCGTAACCTTTCAAGGCGCCCCAAGTGGAGCACATATGTGGAATCGAAGGTTATTGGTGTCAAGTCATTGTGTTTAGAAGGATTAGTTGATTGCACGATCCAAGCCGAAGATATTATAATATAATTGTGCGCCTTTCAAGGCACTTTTGTGTATCTTTGTGCCAATTTTGCCGTTTTTGGCTTGTCATGATGTCAAGTGGCGACCGTGTATCTCAACGTTGCGCTCAATTGACATCATGACCCAAGTATGTTATGGGGGTACATACTTCGGTGCCCAACATATCTTGGACCCGGCGGATAACTCCTCATGGGCTTGGCATACCGTGGCTGCCATGTTGGCGATTTGGGACTATCCCAAATCATGGGCTCACTTGGCGACCCTGCCATTCCCAATACCGGAGGAGTTGGGCGACGCCCAAAAGATATGTTGGACACATATGACTTGATACCAATCCTAGGGCACACTCTGGTCCGAGTCGGGCATGTGCCTCATTTGCCCCAACCATGAGTGTGCGCATTTTTGGCCATTTTGAGCAATTTTCCACTTTTGCTGCCCGCCGTGCACTATGTTCTAACCCTCGTGCACGCCGGACGCATGGACCAATGGACCATATATGACATGGGTGTTATGGGTAATGGTCCCCATGGTTCACACACCACGTGGGCGAAGCGGAGCAACCTTCGTTAAGGCGCTAGCCCAAAGTGAGTGTGGGCAATTTTGCCATTTTGGCATTTGTGGACCCAATTGGGATCGTCACCACGCCGATTGGCATGAAGATCTTTGAGAGCCAAGGGCATGGGAGTCTTTGTTGGACTCCCGGTGGATCGCGTATGGAATGGCGAATCCGATCTCCAAGCTGGCGTGGAGATATACTATTGGGAGCACACCGAATTTAGGCTCATTTCAAGCAGCCCGAATGACCGGATTTTGGGACCCCAATTTCCCCCTTCCGTGTGGTCATTTGGCGGCCCCATTTCTCTAAGCCCATAGGGAGCCCGGACCCAAATTCAAGTTGTACACTCAGATATGAGTCCTAGGTCCTGCCTCCTACCCTGTGAGCCATTGGCCTTACCTTGGCCGGGCGAGCCACGCGTGGGAATGACGCCAATTTTGGTGATTTTGGCATCATGACCCCACTTGACTCATCCGTGTTGCCCTGATGCCGGGACTTCAGAGGGAACCAGGTTGGGTGAGGGCTCCAGGGAGTTCGTACTCGAAGGGCATAGGGTCAGTTGCCTCGTCCCTACCTCTGGCGGGTCCGGACGAGGGGTCAATTTTGGGAATTTTGGAGCTAATATCAGTTTGGGCTGAAACAGCCCAGTTTCAGCTACCAACTCCTGAGGGATTATGGCGGGGCCATATCTCTGACTCAGAGGAGAGTTGGGACCTGCCGTTGAGGGAGCATAGGGAACCACTGTCGGTTGGCCTCGGAGCCACTTGGTTCCCAGGAACTCGCCTGTGGCTGGGCGGGACACCTCTCCCATTGGCAGGCTTTCAGGGTCCGGACTGAGCAGGGCATGGGTTGTGTTTGAGCCCCCGCCCCCACCAGCCACTGAGAGGGTCGGACCTGGGATGGGGATACGAGTTAGGATAGAGTGTCTATTGTCCTGTGATGCCCTTACCCAAGTCCAGTCTTAACCCCATGTGTACATATCCTGATGTGTTGCTGTACATACTTTCGTTCCCTTGTTGCAGAGTGGCAAGGATCCTGAAACGCTTTGTCACATGACATGAGCGCATTGATGCCCTTGTGAGCGTAGTGCTTTGCCTGCCTGCTCACTTGCGCGTGTCCCGCAGCGTCCCGTGGCCGGCCCCCCACGGGAACGCGTCAAAAGCGTTTCACCGCCGCGGGGTTACCCAACCCTCGCGTGCCACTCGGGGCCACCAACCCCGAGCAGCGCGTCGCAGCAGCTCGCAGCTCGCAACTTGCAGCGCAGCGCAGCAGCTGGCAGCGCAGCGCCGCGGCTCGCAGCGCCGCCCAGCGACAGCGCCGAGTTCGTCACGGAGCCCGCAGCGTTGTCCAGAGCATCGCCCCGACCGCGCAGCGACCGCGAAAGAGGTGCACAGACGAGGACTCCTGCATCAGCCCCATCGGCCGACCCGGAGTCCCATCGGCCGACCAGCAAGGCCGCGTCAACCACCTCCACAACCACTGGCTGACCAGCACCAGCCGCACTTCCAATCCAGTGCTGCAGCACCCGCCTCAACAACCACCACCAGTTCGTTGAGTTGAACGAGTGCACACCAAGGACCTCAAGACCAACTACGCCCCCGCTGCCATGGTGAATGGGCAAGAAGCGGGCAGGACGTGGCCGCGGCCCCACCCCCATGCAGCGAACCTACTGCGTGGGTTGGTATGGGACCAGCACTACCGCCACAGCCACCCCCAGTGCGAAGGCGGCATGCCCCGGAGCTTCGAGCTCCGCACGGACATCGCCCCCGACCGCCTGCAGGCCGTGGAGGACTGGCTGCGGGCGGAAGGGTTCGCCTACCGCCACCAGCAGAGGCGCTGGAGGACGTGGACCCGGCCGGACAGGCCTGGCGAAGGCCTGCGCCCCGACAGGATTGAGGAGGACGAGGAGCCCAACGTGTACCCGTCGGGCGCCTCGATCAACGTCTCCATGTGGGACGTGATCGAGAAGAACTTCCCGGAACCGGGGAGCGAGCGCAGGCTGCAGGGCAGCAGCAGCGCGTCTCCGGGGAAGGAGAAGCGGTCCGCCGGGGACAAGAAGCGGAACCGGAGGTGGCGGGAGTACCAGGAGTCCCTGGCCGCCGAAGCCGCCCAAGGCGCCAAGGGCGGAACCCCAGCCCCCAGTCCCCAACGGGCCAAAGGCGGTCACCACCCCGGCTCCACCACCCTTGGCGACTACATCCGAGTCGCCAGGCAGACCAAGGCCAAACACCATCCGCTGCTCCTGAAGCCCCAGCAGGCCTCAGCAGGCCCCAGCAGCGACGTGGAGTCGGCCCACCGCGGGAGGATGCCGGCCGACCAGGCCAGCTCCAGCAGCAGCGTCGCTCCCGACAGGGACGTGGCGCGCGCCTGTGAGCGCGCCTGTGGGGTGCCCTGCAACCTTCGGGTTGGCCGGCAACGGGCCAGGCAGTACAGCGCTGCCGTGGAGGGCGCCGTCGGCATCGCCCAGGAGGAGGCTGCGCAGTGGGCGCATGGCATGGCCATCCACGCCCAGACCGTGGCGGCCATTGCGGCCGGACTCACGGCCGTGGCCGCCCATGGGGCAGCGACTGCCCAGGTCAACGGTGAGTTGGCGGCAGCCGACGAGGAAGCCCGCCTGACGCAGGAGGCCATTGCCTGCAGGGAGGCCGAGGTGAGGGCGCTGGAAGAGGCGCTTGCCCAAGAGAGGGCAAAGAAGGAGGCGGAGGAAAGGGCCCACGCCGAAGCGACGGCCAAGGCCCAGGCGGACGTCGCCAAGAAGGAAGCCATCGAGGCCGCGCGACGGAAGGTCGCTGAGGAGAAGGCCAAGACGGAGGCGGAGCTGGCAGCGTTGGAAGCGCAGAAGGCGCGGCTGCAGCAGGCCCGGGAAGCCGAGGCGGCTCGTGCTCGGGAGGAAGCCGAAGTGCGAGCTGCCGCAGCCACCGCCGCCGCAATGGAGGAGGCAGAGGTCAAACTCCGCCGCGAGACTCCCCCGGGAGGATCACGAGTGGAGACCCTTCGAAAACTTTTCGAAGGGGACGCCTCCTCCAGGATGACGCTGGACGAGGCCGACACGGGCAGCAGTGGGAGCAGTGGCCCCACCGCCCGTCGACGGAGGAAGGGCAAGGGGAAGACCCCCGAGAGGCCGCGGAGGCCAGCGGGTGGACACCCCCGAGACAGTGACCCCTTCTTCACCGCCAGTGACGGGGATGAACGAGGCCGCCGACATCGCCAAGTGGTGGCTTGGACGGGCGGAGGAGGCGGAGACGTCCCCATGGAACCGGAAGGTGAGGATGAGGATCTCCCTCCTCCCTACCGGAGCTCGGAGCCTTCCGAGACCGAGACGCCAAGGTGGGGCAACATGGAGGAGGATGACGACATGGACTTCGGCATCACGAAGAGGCGCCCATCCTCGGACCCACCGAGGCGACCCGGCGGAGACCCACCGGGACCCCCTGGCGGAGGACCATCAGGACCCCCTGGAGGACGCCCACCAAGTGGACCCCCTGGAGGCGGACCAACGGGCGGGGGAGGACCCCCTGGACCGGGCGGACCCGGCGGAGGCCCTCCTGGAGGCCCCCCTGGGGACCCCGACGACCCACCAGGGAACGGCGACCCGGATACCACCTGGCGGTGGATTGTCTACCTCCGCAGGAGAATCCAGTTGCTCGAGTTGGAGGTAGACACGGGCAAGGGCGAGATGGCTCGCATCTCCAGGGTCGCCGCGCGCGCGCAGAAGGAGCTGGACATCGCCAGGGCCGAGACCAAGTCGCTGACCAACGTCGTCAGCGGCCTGCAGCAGAGGCTGGACGCGCTGGAAGCCCGTGGGAGCGTCGGCAGCGACCATCCACCCCTGGAGTCTGGTTCGTCGGACGACGGCTCGGGACCCGGACTAGGTCCAGGCAGACCCCACGCCCCCGGCGGAGCCCCCAGGAGTCGCCCCAGCGCCAGTGCCCCCTCTCTCACCGCCCCCTCTCACCACAGCGCGGGCCGCCGCAACGAGCGCGTGCCGCCCGGCAGTGGCAGTGAGGATTGGCGTGATGAGTGGCTCAGCGCGGAGTACCGCAACCGCCGTACTCCACCGCGGACACCAGTACGCCCCCGACGCCCGGCACCAGCCCCGGTGCCAATCCCAATGGCTGGAGGAGGTTATGGTGGACTCAGGGACGAGGTCCCCAGAGGAGACGTGGAATGGGACGTTGGCGAAGGTGAGGACCTGGACCTGGACCTGGAGGAGTTCGACATCAGCCCGCCGCGTGGTGTACGACGGGAGGCCGCTGAACGCAGCCGCCAGCGCCGTGATGAGGATGCATACATGGACGCAGTACGGAGCAGGTTAGGGTACATGGAGGAACCACGGCGTAGCCACAGGGATTCCATGGAGGAGATGGACGTGGCGGCCGTGGGAGTCCGTGGGCGAGGCCGATGGGAACCTCGGTCGACCTCGCGGCCGGCGTTCATGGTCTCTAAGGCCGCGGACGCCGCCGTGTGAAAAGACTTGAAGGACATCAAGCCCCCCATGTACGACGGCAACCCCCTCAACCTCGACCGCTTCTTGGAGAAGCTGGACGATTGGGGGCTGACCGTCACTGAAGACATGCCTCACGCGGATGCGGAGAGATATGTCTTCAGACGGTTCAGGTACCGCCTGCCGGAAGTGCTCGGAGAGCTATAGTTCTTGGCGACCAAGAAGGGGAAAATCAAGACCCTCAAGGAAGCCAAGAAGTGGCTCAACGAGCAGGAGCGGGTGGACGCTCCGCAGGTGGCTGCCAAGCGCTGGAAGTCCATCAAGCTTGAGCATGATGGACGGGAGATCCGCCTACGAGATTGGCGAGACTTCCGAGGGAAATACACCCTCTTCCGCCGCAACGTGGAGGATTGGAACGAGGGTGACGAGCAGGCTCGCCTGCTCTCCATGCTGCCGGAAGCATGGATCAAGAGGGTCACCAAGGAGGAATCCAAGAGGGCCAAGTCCAACCACACGGTCAAGATGATGCTCCCCAAGGAGTATCATACGAACGTGGTGGCTTGGGCGAAGAAGAACGTGGCCCGGGATGTCAAACGGCACTCCCTGCGGAACGCTCTTCTCATCACTGTCTCGGGCGATCGCGAGAAGACCGCGATGTGGCGCCTTGACGAGTGTGAGTTGAGCGGCCACACCATCCGTCTGCAGCCCATCCGGGCGCGGATGAGCTGCGACGAGATCCTGGAGTGGGTTGGCGAGGAAGTACTCAAGGAGTACCCAAACCTCCACCACACCCGCGGGTTGAGGCCCGGCGACCGCGACGTCAACTACGTTGGCGAGGGACCTGGCGGGGAAGATGCCATGGACCCAGCGGGAGCCGGCGGCGATGAGACTCTCGTCGACGATGACGACGACGATGAGCCCGCCGAAGTGGCCGTTTGTGCCTTCGTGGCCAGGAACCTGAGCGCGGGGAGCAAACCGGGAAACTGGAAGCCCCTGCAGCAGGGTTGGAGGAAGCAGGAGAAGAGGGACCCTCGCCGCATTGGCGACCCTCCGCTGTCCTTTGGGGAGTTCATACGAGCTCACCCTCAGGGCTGTTTCGTGTGTTATGGGAGGAAGCGAGGCTTCAACCATGACCACCGAACATGCCCCGTCCACAAGGCCGACACGGAGGCTTACAAGAAGGCGCACGGGTCGAAGAAGCGTGCGCCCGCGGGTATCCGGGAAGCCAAAATGGAGGTCGACAAGGACGAGCTGGCCAAGCTGATGTCGTCGGTGGGGACCGAGTTGGCCAAGGAGTTCCAGGACATCAAGCGGAACTGGGTGCCCAGGTCGGACAACAAGAACAAGGAGAACAACCAGAACAACCAGAACAAGGACAAGGACAAGAAGCCTACTCGTAGTGAGAGGAGGAAGAAGGGCGTCAACGACGTTGAGGCGGAGGAGAACACCCCTTCTTCCACAACCGACGCCCCCTAGCGGAGCCCCTGCAGCCAAGGGCCCCAGCTAGGGCGGTCGCAGGATGGTGACGTGGGAAGCGCCGAACCATCCCAGTCGGGAGTCGATAAGCACAAAGGGATTGCCGCGGGCCGAAGGCCCGGTCCGGCACCCAGTCGCGGAGGCGGTGTGAGGGCAAGTGAAGGCACGAACCCTTGCACCCGTCCGTCCTTCGCGACCAAGAATGTGTTTGATGTACTACAGGATCTATCCGAGAGTATCGGAGGATCAGCCGGACCGCAGCTGGATGCTGCAGATGGGCAGCCTGAGCCCATTGTCCACGACCTGCACCAGTCGCTTGTTGAGCTTCTGGAACGGCCGGAGATCCTGAGGTTGCACGCCGTGCGCCGTGTCGGTCGCGAGCGGCAGTTGCATCTTAAGGTCCGTGCCTTATGCGGGGAAGTGGAAAAGGTTTTCGACGTGTTGGTCGACACGGGAGCTCAGGTCAGCTTGGTCAAGGCTGGCCTACTTCCACCAGAGTGTCTGACCGACAGTCGGAAACCTGTCAGGCTGAAGGTGGCGAACGGCCAGTACATGGTGGGAGGCACGAAGGAAGCGGCCATTGGGCTGCAGTTCGTGAACCATCGTGAGCTGAGCCGCCCAGACCTCGGCAAGGAAATCCTCCTGCACGGTCGCTTCTACGAGGCCGAGATGGACTGGGACATGATCGTCGGGTACGACTTCATGATGGAGACGGACTCCGGCGTCCTCCCGGCCCAGGCTTCCATGACCCTGTACCAGGACGACCAGCTCTCGTGGCTTTCGTCACCTGAGCACCATGTGGAATGCCAATGGATCCACCCTGAACGCAATCAGCTCGAAGTGGCCGCGCTGGACACTGAGCCAACTGGTCCTGCAAACCAGGAGTACGGCGTAAGGCCGGAAGTGGCGAGCCGAGTTGTCGCGGACTTGGGAGCTTCGGATCTGGCCCTGGATGCGTTCTCTTCAGGAACCTCCGCCCATCTTCGGGTGTGTGAGAACTACTGGAGCGCACAGGACTCCGCGTGGAAGAAGCACTCGGGTCCGCATCAGGGATTGATGTGGATCCATTGCCCCCGTTGGGACATTCCAAGAGCGATAGCGAAGATTCGCAAGGACCGCTCCAAGGCAGTGCTGGTTGTTCCTATGGGATGCACCGAGGAGGAGAGTACCCGACGTTGGGTAGCCTCATTGACCAACATGACCTTGAACAAGGTCGTCCTACCGGCTGGAGAGAGTGTCTATCAGGACGCTAAGGGACAGCCCATGCCACCCCAGAGATGGCCAACGGAATTCCACTATGTGGATGGGGGCCTTGATCAGGCCGACACCACGGACTCCGTGTGTGTCAACCGCATCATAGCGGAGCCTTGGAGGCAATGCTTTGCGGTTCCCCCTGTTGACATTGAAGAATCAGAATCGGAAGAGCCCCTCACTGAAGAGGAGTGGGATCTGGTTCAGGGGTATATGGATCAGCCCTTTCACGACTGGGGAAACCAGCGTGCGGGCAAGGGCCAGGACAAAGCCTGGTGGGAAGTGGACTCGATCGTCTCTGGTTCCTACGATGGAGATACCTTCGTGAGGAGGGTACTGGACCACCTGTCCAGCCAGGACGAGCCAATCGGGGGTAACCCACCCACCTACGGCGATCTATTCCGAGGCAAGACCAGAGATGGCCCTTTGCGCCACCTGGGAAGACCGCCTGAGCCAAAAGCGAGTGGGGTCGCTACCCCTCAAGTAAGCTCCGTGGTTCAAGTGCCCGGAAAAGCCAAGGCGGAGTCCGATGACTGCCCCAAGATCCAGGCATTGACGGCCAGGCTGAAGCAGAAGTATGGTGATACCTTCTTCAGCGGTAAGCCTGTGTTTCCCCCACCGGTGCGTGGACCGTATGGCGAGGCCAGGATACGACTGAAGCAGGACCCCCGTGTGTATCGGCACCGGGAGTTTGCCCTGAGGGGCGAGAGGAAAGAGGCCATGGAGAAGATCCTCCGTGACTTCATCCAGAGAGGCTGGCTTGAGCCGTGCCACTCCGAGTGGGCCTCTCCCTGCTTCGTCGTCCCCAAGAAGGTTGCCGGTGAGTGGCGGCTCGTGGTCGACTACCGCGACCTGAACGCCCAAACGCAGCACGACAGCTATACGCTGCCCCTCATTGAGGACATGCTGCAAAAGCAACACCGGCGGAGGATCTTCACGGTGATTGACCTGAAACATGGTTATCATCAGATGCCTCTCGCCGAGGAGTCCCGTGCCTGCACAGCCATGAGCACCCCACTTGGACCTCTCCAGTGGAAGGTGATGCCCATGGGCGTTACCAACGGCAATGCGGCTTTTCAGCGGATGCTGGAGAACCTGCTTGAGCCGGTGCGCGACTGTGCGGACCCCTTCGTGGACGACGTGATCATCGCGTCCGGGGACCCCAGTATGAGCTACGAGGAGCTCCTGGAGGCACACGAGAGGGACGTCACTCGAGTGCTGGACCTCCTGGTTCGGCACAAACTCACGGGCAGCAGTGACAAGGCCACCATTGCGGTAAGCGAGGTGGTCTTCGCTGGCCACGTAGTCGGGAACGGGCAGCGAAAGCCCATACCTGGCAAGGTGGCTGCGATTGAGCACTGGGAAAAGCCCAAAACGGTCTCTGAGCTACGGGCGTATCTGGGGTTCTGCAATTACTACTCGGGGTATATCAAAATGTATGCCGAGAATGCAGCCCCCATGACGACCATGCTCAAGGGCAACCGAGAGGAGACCAAGAAGGGGTCCAAGAAGGCTCTGGTCTGGACTGAAGAGTCCGACCGTGCCTTTGAGGGGATGAAGCAGGCGCTGCTATCCGCAGTGGGTCTGCACCTCGTGGATCCCGACCGAGGGTTCGTCCTGCGCACCGACGCTTCCGACTACGCCATTGGCGCTGTGTTGGAGCAAGTGCTTGACGATGGGAGGCACGTGCCCGTGGCCTTCTGGAGCCGAGTCCTGGCGGAAGGCCAGAGACGGACGTGGACGCCCCGTGAAAAGGAGGCGTATGCCATCGTCATGGCTCTCAGGAAATGGGCTGGGTACATAGCCCTCCATCCCGTCACCGTCTGCACCGACCATCAGAGTCTGCAGTCGTGGCACAAGGAGCACGTGGACACCCCCTCAGGTCCTGCCTCCCGACGGGCAAGATGGCATGAGACCTTGGCCAAGTTCGACCTTACGGTTGTTTATATTCCTGGAAAGGATAACACCGTGGCGGACTGTCTCAGTAGGTGGGCCTATCCCGCCAGCAAGGGCATGCAGGACATCTCTGCCCATGGCGATGAGGCTGAGACCGCTGAAGCCAAGAGGATCATTGAGATGGAGCGCCTGATGGAGGAGGAGGGTGCAAAATGCTTCGTCGTCATGGCTGCAGATGCCCCCCTCGCGTCGAGGGTGAGCAGAGCAGTCAGAGTACTCGCCCCTGATGGAGCTGAGTCCGACAAGCACCTCTTCCCGGAGTCTTGCCTCCAGGACGACTGGACCGACGACTACGCCAAATCTGAGGCCTTTGCGGCCGAGTATAGGGCTTTGACGGACCCTGATGACGGGCAGAAGTGGCCAAAGGGGCTGACTGAGGAAGATGGCAAGCTCTACCGGAATGGTAAGCTGCTAGTACCAGAGTCCCGGGTGCTCGAGCTGTGTGAAGCTTGGCACCACCACATGCTGCACCCAGGGGTCAAGAAGCAAGCTCTTGACATGCAGCGTCGGTTCGAGATCGACCATATCGTTCTCTACACCGCCATCAAGAAGGTCAGGAAGGGTTGCTCGGTCTGTCAGGCCTGCAATCCCGATAACCGGAACGTCAAGGGGGAAGCCCAATGGACCCCGGTTCCTGACCAGCCCATGGAGAGCGTGGCCATGGACGTCTTCTCCATGCCCGAGGTGCACATTGGCAAGGAGACCTTTGACTGTGTGGTTCTCTGTGTGGACCGCCACAGCGGCTACGTTGTGGCCGTTCCGGCACGCAAAAAGGGGTTGCTTGCCAAGGAAGTGGCAGTCATGATGATTCGTCATTGGCTGACCGTCTTTGACATCCCCCGCAATATTTGCAGTGACCGAGGGCCCCAGTTTACTGGTGGCTGGTTCAAGGCTATGTGTTCCCTCATGGGGATACGTCATGCCAAGAGCGTCGCCTATCTCAGCCGGTCTAACGGCCGTGCTGAAGTGGCTGGACGGCAGCTGTTCGAAAAGCTGCGCAAAATCCATATCACCAATCCACGGCGGAACTGGTTTGAGGAGATGTGGCCTGCTCTGAAGGCCCATCATGACACCCCCACTCCGGGCGGTTTGTCCCCTCACCAGATTCTGTTCGGCAGGGACCCCCTGGGTAGGGGACTTCCCTTGTCTGGTGATGGCATGGCCATGGATGCCAAGGAATTCTTCGCGCGGCAAGAGCAAACGGCGCGGGACATCCGCCAGCAGCTCGAGAAGGAGCATGCTGAGCGTCAGAAGTCCGCCCCAAGCTCGACAGCGCAGAAGTTCAGGGTGGGAGACCCGGTGTGGGTGATCAGACCCCGCCCTATGGGCACCCACCGCACCAAGACCTGGTTCACACCCGGCGAGGTGGTCCGCAGGATTGGTGAGGACACCTACCGCATCAAGGTGGGTCACGGACAGTTCCGGGAGCGCCACGAGAGCCAGCTCCGTGTGCGGGAACCCGACCTCCGTGGCCAACATGTGTCCCTGAGCTATGCCGCGCATGAGGCTGATTCGGATGATGACTATGCTGAGCAGGACGACTATACTGTCGAAAAGATCCTGGCTCAGCGTCCGAAAGCCTCGGCACCCGGAGGTCTGGAGTTCAAGGTTCGTTGGCGAGGCTATGGGCCGTCCCACGACACCTGGGAACCCGTCTCCTCGTTCCTGCCGCGGGTCAATTCTCCCTTCATGGAGTACATCCGCAAGCACAAGACCAAGATCCACGTTTCGGACTTGGCAGCACTCACCCGGGCGGTTGCAGCCAGGGGTGCCTGATCAGCGCCCTGGGCTCTCCCCTGATGTGCTTTGAGGCGCTTGTGAGGCCGACGAATCGTCCCTTACTTGCTTGCTCTCTTCCATCTTTCGGTGACAGAGTGGCCATATACCCCCCCCTGCTGAATCCAGAGGAGGATGGCCCCTCTCTTCTTCTATTCGTCACTCACCCCCCTGCTGAATCCATGGGAAACCAGGTAGGGCGACTGACCTTCATATTTCTGAGCTCTTGGGGCCTTGAAGCCCATACGACGTTGCGCAACGGATGCCGCTGTCATCGGCATTGCGATTTTTTTTGGTGTGTGGTCTGGTTCCATGGCACTTGCGGAATCCAGACCAGTCGACGTGTGTCTCGAGACTATATATGGCCTGAACTCAGGCGTTTTCCTGTCCACCCTCCTGCATTGCCTTATCCTGACCGTGGCGTGGTTTGACACTCTGTTCAGAGTGTGTTTACACGCCTATTTTCCTAGTTTATTGTTTTGCTTTTCTGCCCTCCAGGATATGCACACC
Source organism: Eutreptiella sp. 'Long Island Sound 2002' (assembly GCA_964036045.1). Classification (NCBI taxonomy): domain Eukaryota; phylum Euglenozoa; class Euglenophyceae; order Eutreptiales; family Eutreptiaceae; genus Eutreptiella; species Eutreptiella sp. 'Long Island Sound 2002'. Next base: position 26,868,796 of record OZ038397.1, on the reverse strand, counting down.
TGTATGTTGCTGTCTTCAGCCCATCACCGGAGTGTGGACTGTTTTTCACGAATCGAATACGAAGGCGCCTTGAGTCGCCGTGTACATGTTCATACAGCCTGGTCCAGCCTGGACCAGTACCCGAATACAGATTCTACTGTTTGAGTGCCCGTGATACCGTGTTGCCCTATTCGCTGTGATGTGTGGAGATCCTGATGGCGCCAGGCGGGAAGCCCAGTTGCCTGACTACACTCCCAGCGGTCCGCCACTGTCAGTCCCAGTGTGAGCCTACCGATTCGCAGACGCACTTGCAGTCGGATGGCGGCCTCCGGTGCTCCTGACCTCGGTCAGTCTGCCTGGGAAACTGGTGGTTTGAGGAGTCGACGCCTCCGCCCACACTGCATGAGGACTCCCTCATGTATGGCCTTCGTGGTAATAGGGCGAGGGAAAAGACGGCCTTGATGCCCGATCCCTTCAGGAGGAGCCCCCTTAAGATCTCTTAAGGAGTTCGGCTGTATCACTCTGGACTCGCGTCGTATGGATATGGACATGGTGCGCCCGAGGAAGGACCCGTGGGGACTCTCCCCAGTCGGCGGGCCTTGGGAAGCTTGGGGTAGCCTGATGGATCTTTGTGGTCGCTCTCGACCTGTGGGACCACCTCGGTCGTCGTGTGTCGCCTATGTTGGCCGTGTATGCCACTGCCACTGTGGTGGTGACCGTAGCAGCCGGCACCCGGTGCGCCTGGTATGGGTTAACGGGTCCTTTGGATGCCGAACAATCGCCGCCAGGACCCGGGACTTGATACTTGATACTTGATACTATACATGTGCTACGAGCTTATACAACATCATACCTATTCTACTGTGACTTACTGAAGTGAGGATGTGACATCCCCCCCCCTTCAGGAAGTGGTCCTGGGTACCCGCTGCCATGCGTGGGTGTTATCGAGCCCCCCCCAGGGTTTGCTCTAAGGAGGGGGGTGAAGTGGTACCCAGAACCCTATGGCTAGGTTAGGGCATACAACCGGTCTCCGGTCCACTAACCCCATGTACGGAAGGGAAGACCGGTCTCCGGTCCACTAACCCCATGTACGGAAGGGAAGACGCCCGTTGACGCTCCGTTCTGTGCCGTAAAGCCCCGCATGGGCAACCGATGCACCGCCAGCGGAGATTTGTATATCAGAACATCAGGAATCAACAGGGTTTTATTTTCATATTGTTTCCGTCAAGTTTTACGCTTCCGTTCTGATATTCACTGTTTTGACTGCTGGCGGTTGGATCGCGACTTTACCGTAACCGCCAGTTTAACTGTAATTAATGGACATTTTAACGCTATCCGCGACGAAGGCTCCAAAGTCTTCAGCAACTGCATGGATGCTTCCGCAATTTTCACATCTTACACTCGCAACCTTAATCCGAATTTTTCAGGATGTCGAAATCGGATTTTCGACTTCGACATCCCCGCACTTGATTTGACCTCTTTCGAGTGGACCTACGTGCTTCCCTATGCACGAATCAACTTTCCTTTTCTCTTGCCCTCCATTTGTCTTAAAGATATGGGCAAAACAAAGTTGATTCGTGAGGCCACTTGCGAAGGTCATATCTCGTGTTGCTTGCGAGGAATTACAATAAGGAAACGTGGGATGTATTCACAATACTCCCGACGTAATTTAGGAAGCATCATATGCCTTGCGTTTCCACACGTGCGCGCTAGTGTAATGGATCATGGTCAAGAGGGTAGAGTTTGCGTTATAACTCTTTGGCCATGACATTGCGTGCGTTAAGATAACTTTCGAGTGTAGCGCGCAAGTATTGGTGTTGCATAGGAACTCTCCTTGAGTTCCTATGAGCGATTGACACAAAGTTATGCCCTTGGAGGGGCATGACATATCGTGGGGGGAGCTACCTTTTTGGGCAATATGTGGTATGTGCCATGTGTTGTGTTGCGTGCCCATTTGGCGGTTCCATCGCTCCAAGCCGAACCCGCCAATGGACCTCATATTGTGTAAGCCCCTTCTCCATACTCCCCAAGATCAATTGCAAGCCTAACCTTCGTGAAGGGAAGCTTGTGTGGTGATCCCGAAGCGATGCGTTGGGAGCAAGGTGTGTGTTTTGCAATTTTCCATATTTTCATGTGCCCACTTGGGAAGTAGCGCTCGTAACCTTTCAAGGCGCCCCAAGTGGAGCACATATGTGGAATCGAAGGTTATTGGTGTCAAGTCATTGTGTTTAGAAGGATTAGTTGATTGCACGATCCAAGCCGAAGATATTATAATATAATTGTGCGCCTTTCAAGGCACTTTTGTGTATCTTTGTGCCAATTTTGCCGTTTTTGGCTTGTCATGATGTCAAGTGGCGACCGTGTATCTCAACGTTGCGCGCAATTGACATCATGACCCAAGTATGTTATGAGGGTACATACTTCGGTGCCCAACATATCTTAGACCCGGCGGATAACTCCTCATGGGCTTGGCATACCGTGGCTGCCATGTTGGCGATTTGGGACTATCCCAAATCATGGGCTCACTTGGCGACCCTGCCATTCCCAATACAGGAGGAGTTGGGCGACGCCCAAAAGATATGTTGGACACATATGACTTGATACCAATCCTATGGCACACTCTGGTCCGAGTCGGGCATGTGCCTCATTTGCCCCAACCATGAGTGTGCGCATTTTTGGCCATTTTGAGCAATTTTCCACTTTTGCTGCCCGCCGTGCACTATGTTCTAGCCCTCGTGCACGCCGGACGCATGGACCAATGGACCATATATGACATGGGTGTTATGGGTAATGGTCCCCATGGTTCACACACCACGTGGGCGAAGCGGAGCAACCTTCATTAAGGCGCTAGCCCAAAGTGAGTGTGGGCAATTTTGCCATTTTGGCATTTGTGGACCCAATTGGGATCGTCACCACGCCGATTGGCATGAAGATCTTTGAGAGCCAAGTGCATGGGAGTCTTTGTTGGACTCCCGGTGGATCGCGTATGGAATGGCGGATCAGATCTCCAAGCCGGCGTGGAGATATACTATTGGGAGCACACCGAATTTAGGCTCATTTCAAGCAGCCCAAATGACCCAATTTTGGGACCCCAATTTCCCCCTTCCGTGTGGTCAATTGGCGGCCCCATTTCTCTAAGCCCATAGGGAGCCCGGACCTAAATTCAGGTTGTACACTCAGATATGAGTCCCAGGTCCTGCCTCCTACCCTGTGAGCCATTGGCCTTACCTTGGCCGGGCGAGCCACGCGTGGGAATGACGCCAATTTTGGTGATTTTGGCATCATGACCCCACTTGACTCATCCGTGTTGCCCTGATGCCGGGACCTCAGAGGGAACCAGGTTGGGTGAAGGCTCCAGATAGTTCGTACTCGAAGGGCATAGGGTCAGTTGCCTCGTCCCTACCTCTGGCGGGTCCGGACGAGGGGTCAATTTTGGGAATTTTGGAGCTAATATCAGTTTGGGCTGAAACAGCCCAGTTTCAGCTACCAACTCCTGAGGGATTATGGCGGGGCCATATCTCTGACTCAGAGGAGAGTTGGGACCTGCCGTTAGGGGAGCATAGGGAACCACTGTCGGTTGGCCTTGGAGCCACTTGGTTCCCAGGAACTCGCCTGTGGCTGGGCGGGACACCTCTCCCATTGGCAGGGTTTCAGGGTCCGGACTGAGCAGGGCATGGGTTGCGTTTGAGCCCCTGCCCCCACCAGCCACTGAGAGGGTCGGACCTGGGATTGGGATACGAGTTAGGATAGAGTGTCTATTGTCCTGTGATGCCCTTACCCCAGTCCAGTCTTAACCCCATGTGTACATATCCTGATGTGTTGCTGTACATACTTTCGTTCCCTTGTTGCAGAGTGGCAAGGATCCTGAAACGCTTTGTCACATGACATGAGCGCATTGATGCCCTTGTGAGCGTAGTGCTTTGCCTGCCTGCTCACTTGCGCGTGTCCCGCAGCGTCCCGTGGCCGGCCCCCCACGGGAACGGATGATGGTGACCTTCGTCATCCACTTGTTCGATCGTAGCACCAATGGCGTAACGACTGGCGTCTGTACGAATATAAAAAGGTCTTCCATCCAACCACGGAGTCTTTAATGTAACCACATTTGCCAGTGCTTCCTTGAGACCAGTAAATGCCTCTTCACATTCTGGCGTCCACCCTGAGCTTGACTTGAGATCCCTTCTTTCCTTCTATTTTGCCAACCTTGAGTAACTGTGTCAATGGACCAGAGAACTTGGCGTAGAGAGGAAGGAACTCGTGGTAGTAATTGCAGCAGCCTAAAAAGGCACGAAGCTGCGTGATGGTTTTAGGCCTTTCCCAGAGCTGCAGGGCAGCCATTTTTCCTGGGGCTGGTCTTCTTGTCCCATCTTCCAAGACACAGCCACAAAATTCCACCGATTGGAGGAACATTTTGCCCTTCTTGGGTCCACACACGAGCTTCTCTTGTCGAAGGACTTCGAGAACTTTTCGAACTTATTCTTCGTGCAACTTCAGGCACTCATCAAAGTTGTTTCCCAACGGCGTGGCAATCAGAAGGTCGTCGATGTAGATGCTGCAGAATTCTTGTAAATCCTCTGCTACCATGTAACCGCTGCATAGTGGTTGATCTTTGTGTTAACTGCGAAGCCTGTAGCCTTGATGCCCCAGGGGTCGTAACCCCCGACACTGCCCCTGATATCTCCAAACCCAAATAACCCTCTTCGGACCCATATCCAGCCTCTGGGAGCGACATATGCGAAGCACTTGTAAGTCCAGTGAACTCCATGGTGGAATATGAAGAGTACGAAAACCCGGTCTACAAAAATGGAGCAGACATCGAATCTCAATGCGCATTCATCGCAACTAATGACACGACGTGAAATCATTCGAAATAATTTAAATAAATCCGATTGGGAAATCACGAAAGACAAATGCGACTCGACGCGCGCTCACAGGCGACATCTGGCGGCGAACGGAAAACAAGAAACAGAACGGAAAATTTACTGCACTAATGTACATCTGAGAATCATTGGAATTCTGATCACATCAGTGTATAATTGAGTGCTGTCACTGCTGCCGTTACAGCCCTCTGCCATAGGCGGGTTGGTTGTGGAAGTGGATGTTGCAGCGGCTGGGAGTGTGGTGGTTATGGGAGAGGGTGATGCGTGGAGGCCAGAAGCGCTTGGTGCGCCTTCGGAGGTAGGGATACTCGTCAGGTTTTGCCCTTGTTCCTCTCCTTCGTCTGCTCCTTCTCCAGCATCCTTCTCGCTCTCGTTCTCTCTCTTCCTCTTCACAGGCTGAGGCTGAGAGACCACTTCTTCGACAGACAGGGCCCCGAAGGCCGTCTGAAGCCCATCCAGGGAGTCCTCGGCCGCGTCCACTGGCCCATGTAAGGGCTCCGCCGAAGGTACAGCGCCAGGCGCCGGCCTTGCCGGTGCCTCAGGCGCTGGCGCTGTCTTCACATCAGCGTCCACCTTTCCTGGATCCATCTTCTTTCACCCTTCAGCTTATATTTGCCCGTACTCGGCGCACTGGATGTACGGCACGGGGTTGCTGCCGGTGCGCAGAGACAGGCTGCCTCTTGCTACCAGAAACGTTAATAGTGTTTTCAGCACTGTGTTTTGCCTCTCCTGCTGCTTGCTGTTGGTGTAGGGATTCCTGCTGCTTGTTTTTTGAGATGAAAAGCTTTGTTTAATGAAATACAGTCACTCCAAGTCACTCCAGGATAGCCCAAGCCAATAGTATGCAAAGAGAAGAGGATTCAGGATCAGAGCATGAAGGGCTGCAGTGTAAACAGTGAAAGATGATTGGATATTCACAGAAACTGCAACTCAGGTCACATATGAATGCATATTCACAAAGATAGCTGAAATGTTTTTGGAAAAGAGTTAGAAAACTGCCTCATGGTCACTCTCTCTCCATAGTGCCATCTCAGGAGATGTGCACTCTTTGTTTTGGGTCCCATATCTGCTGAGGTGGCATGGTATGTGGCGATGAGGTCACTGCCATGTCACATGGGATCTTCCTACTTAGCTAGGCTGACCGGGAATTGAACCCAGGACCTCTCAAAAAGAGGTGCCCAGCCCCCTAGGGTGCATACCACTAGGATAGCTAAGAATTCATGGAAAAACATAGATAAATTCATAGGCTCTACCTTAGGTATGTCAGTGCTCAGTCAACTCAGGAAAAGATGATTGGCTTCACATTGAAAGGGGATTAAGGGGTCCACTCCATATCCTGATTGGGTGTTTGGTTCCATAGGTCAAAATGTGTTATCACCACTTTTGGTTGGACCAATACTAAGATAAAAATGCATGGATGCTCAGTGCATCTCTAATACAACTAGAGTATGCCTCAAAGCAATGGAAAAGCACTTTTTCTTACTCCAAGACACGGAGGAAAAGGGCACCACGGCAGGCACCACGACCGACACCCAGGAAGGGCACACCACGACGGGGGGACCAGCGCCGCCCCAGCCCCACCAAACACCCCAACACACACCACCGAAGCAAACATCGGACGCCATGCGGATCACACCAGCGCACGCCCACCGGCCACCGGAAACCACACGGAGAACGGAGGGCACACCTACACGGGGAGAACGGGCCACACCCACAGAGGAAGCCGCAGGGAACGCCGCCGCACGGCGCACCACCACGCCCTCACCGCCAGGCGACGACCCCGGCCACCACAAAAGCCAGCTCACAGGCACCGGAAGAGGACGAAGGCACGGCCGCGGCACCCACGACTAGGGACCGAAACCCCCAGAGAACAGGGGACCAAGGCACAGGCCCCCAGGGAGGGCAACCCCACGGACCGTCACGCGACCACGCTTTTGGCTATGAGGGCCGGGCTGCGTTACCGTCGCGGTTCGACGCAGAGTATTGCTATGCACTTGGATTGACGGCCGGGGGCTTGATCTCAGCTGGTCTCACGTCCGTGAGGGCGTCCGTCACCAACCTGTTGCGTCCAGTGGAGGAATGGCACTGCGGCGGCACGCCGATCCCGTCCATGATGAATGTCGAGCGCCGCAAGGGGAAGTGAAAGGCTGTGAACGCGAAGGCCTTGGTGCTGCTGGACGGTGCCCCCTTCAAGGCCTTCTCCGAGCGCCGTGAAGACTGGAAGTGCCAAGATTACTACCGGTGCCCCGGACCCCTGCAGTTCAGCACCGGAGATATGGACATCCCCCTGACCCTGAAGTATGAGCTCATGCCTGCCGGCGGCACCAACCCGGACCCTCATGTCCCTGCCAGCGCAGCCGAGCTGCAGTGCAAGCCTTTCGCCACTCAAACGGCGTTCGGAAGCCACCTCCACCGTCCAACTCCTGATTTCTGTTTGTCTGCCTTGGAGAAGGAACGCCTTTCCTACACCCCGAGTACGCCTGCCTGTCTGCGAGGCCCGCTGAAGATTGAGTCCATGGGTGAGAGTCAGTGTGCACGCCCCAAGGACACCGTGATCATTCAGCAGAATTTCCCGAAGACCTACCCGACCCACCAGCCCGAGCGGCACGCCCAAGCCCCCACAGCGCGGACCCAGCGAGCCACCCACACCTGACCGCACCCCCCAACCACCAGCCGGCCACACTCCGGCCCGCACTCCGCACCACGACACAGGCCAGGCTGACCTCCACTGACCCACCGCGGCACCACGCAAGACCACGGCACACCGCACCACAGCACGCCACAGTGCAACGCACCACAGCACGACGCGGCGCGACGCGGCACAGAGCGGCACAGCACGACACAACTGACCCTAACCTGAGGGACTAACCGAAGCCAGCCACCGCACACCCTGGAAGGCGCCGCGCCAGCACGCCACACACCAGCACCGCAGGCCACACACGGGGCCACAGCGCGCCAGGCGACAACGGTGGCGGACCACCCAGAAGAAAACAGCCGGCACCGCAGAGGGGAAAGGACACGAACAACCCCAGCCCCCTAACCCAAAACCACAAGCACCCGCCTGGCGCAGCCGCCCAGCCGGCAGAGCCAGGACCAAACCCGGCAAGAAGGGGCGCCGAGCCCACCGCGTACATAGCCCACCCGACCCATGGGGCCGGAACGCGGCCACACAGAACGCAACTGAAGACAACAGCCCGGAAGACAACACTAAATGCAGGCCAGTGCGTGCGCCAGCCGAGGGAAGGCAGAGGGAGGAACAGGCAAGCCCCCACCCCCAAAAAAAAAAAAAGGAGGGGGGAGGGGGAAAAGGCACGAAAACAGCCCACAGCCGCCAAACCGCCCGCCAACACCACCACAGGCGGCCAAACCCCCCCCCAGAAGGCACCGAAGACAGGACCCCCACAGAGGCACAGGGGGACCACCCACCCAAAACCGGCAACACCAAGCCAGTAACAGCGGCCCACGGGAGAAAGGGACACAGAAACGGAAAAAAAAAAGAAAAAAAAAAGGGAGAACCACCAGCCCAGCCCGAAGAAAAGGGGATGGAGGGACAGGGACCAATAAACCCGGAAAAAAAAAAAAAAAAAGAAAAACAAAAGAAAAAACAAAAGCGCAAAAAACACACCCCGACAACCCAGCCAAGAAGGGCTGGGCACAGCCGAGACCCGGGCCCAACACACACGCCCACACCGCACGCCGGAACCGGAAACGGCGGGGGGCAAGCGGGGCGCCCACGAAACCACACACGTCCCAAAAGCAGGCCGAAACCGAAGCCCAACCACGAACACCACAAACAGCCGACACTAGAGGGACAACGCCACAAACCGTGCCCAAACACACCCACCCAAGACCCCAGCCAGGACTGGCGAGGTTAACAAAACCCACACCCAACCGCCAACCGGACCCAAACACAAACGCCGCACAACAGTAGGAAACCCAGTGCCCACAGCCCGGGCACTGAGGCAGCCCGTGCCATGCAGGTGACCCGGCCAAACGAGATCCAGAGACCGGGGGTAAGGCTGCATCCTAAGGCCTGCGCTGCTTTGGGACTCGAGGCGGAGCGTGCGACACCCAAGCACCTCGGAACCCTAGTACCAAGAACATGCATGCATGCCTTGGGAACGGGATACGCCAGGAAGTCCGGTGAACCCCTAGGGTTCCGCCCAAAGGAGGGGACGTGCGCAAGCACGGGGGCACAGCCTCCCGGCGAGACAAGCATGTCACGCTGGCGGCGGTCAGCCCTCCCGGCGTTGCCCGGGGCCGCTTTGTTGGGGGCCAACAGTCAGGTCTAGCGGGAAGTAAGCCGCCTCCCCTCTTCACGCGCGGAGCCTTCTCCTGTTCGTCACAGGGGCGACGCCAGGGAAAACCATGAGGCGCCTCTCCACGACCGAGTGCACCTACCTACCTACCTACGCAACAAACACCGCCAGGACCAGTAGGTTGAGCAGAACGGGTGACCACCAAGGACCTCAAGACCAAGTACGCCCCCCGCTGCCATGGTAAACTGGCAGGAAGCGGGTAAGACGTGGCCGCGGCCCCACCCCCATGCAGCGCACCTACTGCGTGGGTTGGTTTGGGACCAGCACTACCGCCACAGCCACCCCCAGTGCGAAGGCGGCATGCCCGGGAGCTTCGAGCTCTGCACGGACATGGCCCGCGACCGCCTGCAGGCCGTGGAGGACTGGCTGCGGGCGGAAGGGTTTGCCTTCCGCTTCCAGCAGAGGCGCTGGAGGACCTGGACCCGGCCGGACAGGCCCGGCGAAGGGCTGCGCCCCGACGGGATTGAGGAGGACGAGAGCTCCAACGTGTACCCGTCGGGCGCCTCAATCAATGTCTCCATGTGGGACATGATCGAAAAGAACTTCCCGGAACCGGGGAGCGAGCGCAGGCTGCAGGGCAGCAGCGACGCGTCTCCGGGGAAGGAGAAGCGGTCCGCCGGGGACAGGAAGCGGGACCGGAAGTGGCGGGAGTACCAGGAGTTCCTGGCCGCCGAAGCCGCCCAAGGCGCCAAGGGCGGAACCCCAGCCCCCAGTCCCCAACGGGCCAATGGCGGTCACCACCCTGGCCACGCCACCCTTGGCGACTTCATCCAAGTCGCCAAGCAGACCCAGGCCAAGCCCCGTCCGCTGCTCCTGAGGAAGTCAGGCCCCAGCAGCGACGTGGAGTCGGCCCACCGCGGGAGGATGCCGGCCGACCAGGCCAGCTCCAGCAGCAGCGTCGCTCCCGACCATAGGGACGTGGCGCGCGCCTGTGAGCGCGCCTGTGGGGTGCCCTGCAACCTTCGGGGTGCCCGGCAACGGGCCAAGCAGCACAGCGCTGCCGTGGAGGGCGCCGTCGGCATCTCCCAGAAGGAGGCTGCGGAGTGCGCGCATGGCATGGCCATCCACGCCCAGACCGTGGCGGCCATTGCGGCCGGACTCACGGCCGTAGCCGCCCTTGGGGCAGCGACTGCCCAGGTCAACGGTGAGCTGGCGGCAGCCGACGAGGAAGCCCGCCTGACGCAGGAGGCCATTGCCTGCAAGGAGGCCGAGGTGAGGGCGCTGGAAGAGGCGCTTGCCCAAGAGAGGGCAAAGAAGGAGGCGGAGGAAAGGGCCCATGCCGAAGCGACGGCCAAGGCCCAGGCGGACGCCGCCAAGAAGGACGCCATCGAGGCCGCGCGACGGAAGGTCGCTGAGGAGAAGGCCAAGACGGAGGCGGAGTTGGCGGCGTTGGAAGCGGACAAGGCTCGGCTGCAGCAGGCCCGGGAAGCCGAGGCGGCTCGTGCCCGGGAGGAAGCCAAAGCGCGAGCTGCCGCAGCCACAGCCGCCGCAATGGAGGAGGCAGAGGCCAAACTCCGCCGCGAGACTCCCCGGGGAGGATCACGAGTGGAGACCCTTCGAAAGCTTTTCGAAGGGGACGCCTCCTCCAGGATGACGCTGGACGAGGCCGACACGGGCAGCAGTGGGAGCAGTGGCCCCACCGCCCACCGACGGAGGAAGGGTAAGGGGAAGACCCCCGAGAGGCCACGGAGGCCAGCGGGCGGTCACCCCCATGACAGTGACCCCTTCTTCACCGCCAGTGACGGGGACGGACGAGGCCGCCGACATCGCCAAGTGGTGGCTTGGACGGGCGGAGGAGGCGGAGACGTCCCCATGGAACCGGAAGGTGAGGATGAGGATCTCCCTCCTCCCTACCGGAGCTCGGAGTCTTCCGAGACCGAGACGCCCAGGTGGGGCGACATGGACGAGGATGACGACATGGACTTCGGCATCACGAAGAAGCGCCCATCCTCGGACCCAGCGAGGCGACCCGGCGGAGACCCACAGGGACCCCCTGGCGGAGGACCATCAGGACCCCCTGGAGGACGCCCACCAAGTGGACCCCCTGGAGGCGGACCACCGGGCGGGGGAGGACCCCCTGGACCGGGCGGACCCGGCAGAGGCCCCCCTGGAGGACCCCCTGGGGACCCCGACGACCCACCAGGGAACTGCGACCCGGATACCACCTGGCGGTGGATTGTCTACCTCCGCAAGAGGGTCCAGTTCCTTGAGCGCGAGGTAGACACGGGCAAGGGCGAGATGACTCGCATCGCCAGGGTGGCCGGGCGCGCGCAGAGAGAGCTGGACATCGCCAGGGGCGAGACGAGGTCGCTGAACAAGTTCATCAGCGGCCTGCAGCAGCGGCTGGACGCGCTGGAAGCCCGTGGGAGCGTCGGCAGCGACCACCCACCCCTGGAGTCTGGCTCATCGGACGACGGCTGGGGACCCGGACCAGGTCCAGGCAGACCCGACGCCCCCGGCGGAGCCCCCAGGAGTCGCCCCAGCGCCAGTGCCCCCTCTCTCACCGCCCCCTCTCACCACAGCGCAGGCCGCCGCAACGTGCGCGTGCCACCCGGCAGTGGCAATGAGGATTGGCGTGATGAGTGGCTCAGTTCGAACTACCACAACCGCCGTGCTCCACCGCGGACGCCTGTGAGCCCCTGACGCCCGGCACCAGCCCCGGAGCCAATCCCAATGGCTGGAGGACGTTATGGTGGACTCAGGGATGAGGTCCCCGGAGGAGACGTGGAGTGGGATGTCGGCGAAGGTGAGGACCTGGATCTGGACCTGGAGGAGTTCGACATCAGCCCGCCGCGTGGTGTACGACGGGAGGCCGCTGAATGCAGCCGCCGGCGCCGTGATGAGGAGGCATACATGGAAGGAGTACGGCGTGAACATCTGGGTTCAGCGTACATGGAAGAACCGCGGCGTAGCCACGGGGATTCCATGGAGGAGATGGACGTGGCGGCCGTGGGCGTCCGTGGCAGAGGCCGATGGGAACCTCGGTCGACCTCGCGGCCGGCGTTCATGGTCTCTAAGGCCGCGGATGCCGCCGTGTGGGAAGACTTGAAGGACATCAAGCCCCCCATGTACGATGGCAACCCCCTCAACCTCGACCGCTTCTTGGAGAAGCTGGACGATTGGGGGGTAACCGTTACTGAGGACATGCATCCCGCTGATGCGGAGAAGGATGTCTTCAGACGGTTCAGGTACCGCCTGCCGGAAGTGCTCGGAGAGCTATACTTCGTGGCGACCAAGGAGGGGAAAATCAAGACCCTCAAGGAAGCCAAGAAGTGGCTCAACGAGCAGGAGCGGGTGGACGCTCCGCAGGTGGCTGCCAAGCGGTGGAAGTCCATCAAGCTTCAGCATGATGGACGGGAGATTCGCCTACGGGACTGGCGAGACTTCCGAGGGCATTACACCCTCTTCCGTCGCAACGTGGAGGATTGGAACGAGGGTGACGAGCAGGCTCGCCTGCTCTCCATGCTGCCGGAAGCATGGATCTAGAGGGTCACCAAGGAGGAAGCCAAGAGGGCCAAGTCCAACCACACGGTCAAGATGATGCTCCCCAAAGAGTATCATACGAACGTGGTGGCTTGGACGAGGAAGAACGTGGCCCGGGATGTCAAACGGCACTCCCTGCGGAACGCTCTCCTCATCACTGTCTCGGGCGATCGCGAGAAGACCGCGATGTGGCGCCTTGACGAGTGTGAGTTGAGCGGCCAGACCATCCGTCTGCAGGCCATCCCGGCGCGGATGAGCTGCGAAGAGATCCTGGAGTGGGTTGGAGAGGAGGTGCTCAAGGAGTACCGGAACCTCCACCACACCCGCGGGTTGAGGCCCGGCGACCGCGACGTCAACTACGTTGGCGAGGGGCCTGGCGGGGAAGCTGCCATGGACCCAGCGGGAGCCGACGGCGATGAGAGTCTTGTCGACGATGACGACGACGATGAGCCCGCCGAGGTGGCCGTTTGCGCCTTCGCGGCCAACAACCTGAGCGCGGGGAACAACCGGGGAAGCTTGAAGCCCCTGCAGCCAGGTTGGAAGAAGAAGGAGAAGAGGGACCCTCGCCGCATTGGCGACCCTCCGCTGTCCTTTGGGGAGTTCATACCAGCTCACCCGCAGGGCTGTTTCGTGTGTTATGGGAGGAAGAAAGGCTTCAACCATGGCCACCGAACATGCCCCACCTCCAAGGCCGACACGGAGGCTTACAAGAAGGCGCACGGGTCGAAGAAGCGTGCGCCCGCGGGTATCCGGGAAGCCAAGGTGGAGGTGGACAGGGACGAGCTCTCCAAGCTTGTGTCGCAGGGGACCGAGTTGGCCAAGGAGATCCAGGAGATCAAGAGGAACTGGGTTCCCAGGTCGGACAACAAGAACAAGGAGAACAACCAGAACGACCAGAACAAGGACAAGGACAAGAAGCCTACTCGTAAGGGAAGGAAGAAGGGCGTCAACGAGGTTGATGCGGAGGAGAACACCCCTTCTTACACAACCGACGCCCCCTAGCGGAGCCCCTGCAGCCAAGGGCCCCAGCTAGGGCGGTCGCAGGATGGTGACGTGGGAAGCGCCGAACCATCCCAGTCGGGAGTCGATAAGCCCAAAGGGACTGCCGCGGGCGGAAGGCCCGGTCCGGCACCCAGTCGCGGAGGCGGGGTGAGGGCAAGTGAAGGCACGAACCCTGGCACCCGTCCGTCCTTCGCGACCAAGAATGTGTTTGATGTACTTCAAGATCTATCCGAGAGTATCGGAGGATCACCCGGACCGCAGGTGGATGCTGCAGATGGGCAGCCTGAGCCCATTGTCCACGACCTGCACCAGTCGCTTGTTGAGCTTCTGGAACGGCCGGAGATCCTGAGGTTGCACGCCGTGCGCCGTGTCGGTCGCGAGCGGCAGTTGCATCTTAAGGTCCGTGCCCTATGCGGGGAAGTGGAAAAGGTTTTTGACGTGTTGGTTGACACGGGCGCTCAGGTCAGCTTGGTCAAGGCTGGCCTACTTCCGCCAGAGTGTCTGACCGACAGTCGGAAACCTGTCAGGCTGAAGGTGGCGAACGGCCAGTACATGGTGGGAGGCACGAACGAAGCGGCCATTGGGCTGCAGTTCGTGAACCATCGTGAGCTGAGCCGCCCAGACCTCGGCAAGGAAATCCTCCTGCACGGTCGCTTCTACGAGGCCGAGATGGACTGGGACATGATCGTTGGGTAAAACTTCATGATAGAGACGGACTCCGGCGTCCTCCCGGCCCAGGCCTCCATGACCCTGTACCAGGACGACCAGCTCTCATGGCTTTCGTCACCTGAGCACCATGTGGAATGCCAATGGATCCACCCGGAACGCAATCAGCTCGAAGTGGCCGCGCTGGACACTGAGCCAACTGGTCCTGCAAACCAGGAGTACGGCGTAATGCCGGAAGTGGCGAGCCGAGTTGTCGCAGACTTGGGAGCTTCGGATCTGGCCCTGGATGCGTTCTCTTCAGGAACCTCCGCCCATCTGCGGGTGTGTGAGAAGTACTGGAGCGCCCAGGACTCCGCGTGGAAGAAGCACTGGGGTCCGCATCAGGGCTTGATGTGGATCCATTGCCCTCGATGGGACATTCCAAGAGCGATAGCGAAGATTCGCAAGGACCGCTCCAAGGCAGTGCTGGTTGTTCCTATGGGATGCACCGAGGAGGAAAGTACCCGACATTGGGTAGCCTCATTGACCAACATGACCTTGAACAAGGTCGTCCTACCGGCTGGGGAGAGTGTCTATCAGGACGCTAAGGGACAGCCCATGCCACCCCAGAGATGGCCAACGGAATTCCACTATGTGGATGGGGGCCTTGATCAGGCCGACGCCACGGACTTTGTGTGTGTCAACCGCATCATAGCAGAGCCATGGAGGCAGTGCTTTGCGGTTCCCCCTGTTGACATCGAAGAATCGGAAGACACCCTCACAGAAGAGGAGCTGGATCTGGTTCAGGGGTATATGGATCAGCCCTTTCAGGACTGGGGAAGCCAGCGTGAGAGCAAAGGCCAGGACAAAGCCTGGTGGGAAGTGGATTCAATCGTCTCCGGTTCCTATGATGGGAATACCTTCGTACAGAGGGTGCTGGATCACATGTCCAGCCAGGACGAGCCGCCTGGCGGTAACCCACCCACCTACGGCGATCTATTCCGAGGCAAGACCAGAGATGGCCCTTTGGGCCACCTGGGAAGACCGCCTGAGCCGAAACCGAGCGGGGTCGCTACCCCTCAAGTAAGCTCCGTGGTCCAGGTGCCCGGAAAAGCCAAGGCGGAGTCCGATGACTGCCCCAAGATCCAGGCATTGAGGGCCAGGCTGCAGCAGAAGTATGGTGAAACCTTCTTCAGCGGAAAGCCCGTGTTTCCCCCACCGGTGCGTGGACCGTATGGTGAGGCCAAGATACGACTGAAGCAGGACCCCCGTGTGTATCGTCACCGGGAGTTTGCCCTGAGGGGCGAGAGGAAGGAGGCCATGGAGAAGATCCTCCGTGACTTCATCCAGAGAGGCTGGCTTGAGCCGTGCCACTCCAAGTGGGCCTCTCCGTGCTTCGTCGTCCCCAAGAAGGTGGCCGGTGAGTGGCGGCTCGTGGTCGACTAACGCAGCCTAAACGCCCAAACGCAGCACGACAGCTATACGCTGCCCCTCATTGAGGACATGCTGCAAAAGCAACACCGGCGGAGGATCTTCACGGTGATTGACCTGAAACATGGTTATCATCAGATGCCTCTCGCCGAGGAGTCCCGTGCCTGCACAGCCATGAGCACCCCACTTGGACCTCTCCAGTGGAAGGTGATGCCCATGGGCGTTACCAACGGCAATGCGGCTTTTCGGTGGATGCTGGAGAACCTCCTTGAGCCGGTGCGCGACTGTGCGGACCCCTTCGTAGACGACGTGATCATCGCGTCCGGGGACCCCAGTATGAGCTTCGAGTAGCTCCTGGAGGCACATGAGAGGGACGTCACTTGAGTGCTGGACCTTCTGGTTCGGCACAAACTCACGGGCAGCAGTGACAAGGCCACCGTTGCGGTAAGCGAGGTGGTCTTCGCTGGCCACGTAGTCGGGAACGGGCAGCGAAAGCCCATACCTGGCAAGGTGGCTGCGATTGAGCACTGGGAAAAGCCCAAAACGGTCTCTGAGCTACGGGCGTATCTGGGGTTCTGCAACTACTACTCGGGGTATATCAAGATGTATGCCGAGTATGCAGCCCCCATGACGACCATGCTCAAGGGCAACCGAGAGGAGACCAAAAAGGGGTCCAAGAAGGCTCTGGTCTGGACAGCTGAGTCCGACCGTGCCTTTGAGGGGATGAAGCAGGCGCTGCTATCCGCAGTAGGTCTGCACCTCGTGGATCCCAACCGAGGTTTCGTCCTGCGCACCGACGCTTCCGACTACGCCGTGGGCGCTGTCTTGGAGCAAGTGCTTGACGATGGGAGGCACGTGCCCGTGGCCTTCTGGAGCCGAGTCCTGGCGGAAGGCCAGAGACGGGCGTGGACGCCCCGTGAAAAGGAGGCGTATGCCATCGTCATGGCTCTCAGGAAATGGGCTGGGTACATAGCCCTCCATCCCGTCACCGTCTGCACCGACCATCAGAGTCTGCAGTCGTGGCACAAGGAGCACGTGGACACCCCCTCTGGTCCCGCCTCCCGACGGGCAAGATGGCATGAGACCTTGGCCAAGTTCGACCTTACGGTTGTTTATATTCCTGGAAAGGACAACACCGTGGCGGACTGTCTCAGCAGGTGGGCCTATCCCGCCAGCAAGGGCATGACAGACGTGTCTGCCCATGGCGATGAGGCTGAGACCGCTGAAGCCAAGAGGATCATTGAGATGGAGCGCCTGATGGAGGAGGAGGGTGTGAAATGCTTCGTCGTCATGGCTGCGGATGCCCCCCTCGGAATGAGGATGGGCAGAGCGGTCAGAGTACTCGCCCCTGATGGAGCTGAGTCCGACAAGCACCTCTTCCCTGAGTCTTGCCTCCAGGACGACTGGACCGACGACTACGCCAAGTCTGAGGCCTTTGCGGCCGAATATAGGGCTGTGACCGACCTTGATGACGGGCAGAAGTGGCCAAAGGGGCTGACTGAGGAAGATGGCAAGCTCTACCGGAATGGTAAGCTGCTAGTACCAGAGTCCCGAGTGCTCGAGCTATGTGAAGCTTGGCACCACCACATGCTGCACCCGGGGGTCAAGAAGCAAGCCCTTGACATGCAGCGTCGGTTCGAGATCGACCATATCATTCTCTACACCGCCTTCAAGAAGGTCAGGAAGGGTTGCTCGGTCTGTCAGGCCTGCAATCCCGATAACCGGAACGTCAAGGGGGAAGCCCAATGGACCCCGGTTCCTGACCAGCCCATGGAGAGCGTGGCCATGGACGTCTTCTCCATGCCCGAAGTGCACATTGGCAAGGAGACCTTTGACTGTGTGGTTCTTTGTGTGGATCGCCACAGTGGCTACGTTGTAGCCGTTCCGGCACGCAAAAAGGGGTTGCTTGCCAAGGAAGTGGCAGTCATGATGATTCGTCATTGGCTGACCGTCTTTGACATCCCCCGCACCATTTGCAGTGACCGAGGGCCCCAGTTTACTGGTGGCTGGTTCAAGGCCATGTGTTCCCTCATGGGAATACGTCACGCCAAGAGCGTCGCCTATCTCAGCCGGTCTAACGGTCGTGCTGAAGTGGCTGGACGGCAGCTGTTCGAGAAGCTGCGCAAGATTCACATCACCAATCCACGTCGGAACTGGTTCGAGGAGATGTGGCCTGCTCTGAAGGCCCATCATGACACCCCCACGCCGGGTGGTTTGTCACCTCACCAGATTCTGTTCGGCAGGGACCCCCTCGGTCGGGGACTTCCCTTGTCTGGTGATGGCATGGCCATGGATGCCAAGGAATTCTTCGCGCGGCAAGAGCAAACGGCGCGGGACATCCGCCAGCAGCTCGAGAAGGAGCATGCTGAGCGTCAGAAGTCCGCCCCGAGCTCGACAGCGCAGAAGTTCAGGGTGGGAGACCCGGTGTGGGTGATCAGACCCCGCCCTATGGGCACCCACCGCACCAAAACCTGGTTAACACCTGGAGAGGTGGTTCGCAGGATTGGTGAGGACACCTACCGCATCAAGGTAGGTCACGGACAGTTCCGGGAGCGCCACGAGAGTCAACTCCGTGTGCGGGAACCCGACCTCCGTGGCCAGCATGTGTCCCTGAGCTACGCCGCACATGAGGCCGATTCGGACAACGACTATGCTGAGCAGGACGACTATACAGTCGAGAAGATCCTTGCTCAGAGTCCAAAGGCCTCGGCACCCGGAGGTCTGGAGTTCAAGGTTCGTTGGCGAGGCTATGGGCCGTCCCACGACACCTGGGAACCCGTCTCCTCGTTCGTGCCGCGGGTCAATACTCCCTTCATGGAGTACATCCGCAAGCACAAGACCAAGATCCATGTCTCGGACTTGGCAGCACTCACCCGGGCGATTGCAGTCAGGGGTGCCTGATCAGCGCCCTGAGCTCTCCCCTGATGCATTTTGAGCGCTTGTGAGGTCGACGGATCGTCCCTCACTTGCTTGCCCTCTCATCTTTCCGTGACCTGCCATCAGAGTGGCCATATACCCCCTCCTGCTGAATCCGGAGGAGGATGGCCCCTCTCTTTCAATTCTATTCGTCACTCCCCACCTGCTGAATCCTCGGGAAACCAGGTAGGGCGACTGACCTTCATATTTTCTGAGCTCTTGGGGCCTTGAAGCCCATACGACGTTGCGCAACGGATGCCGCTGTCATCGGCATTGCGATTTTTGAGTGTGTGGTCTGGTCCCATGGCACTTGTGGGATCCAGACCAGTCTACGTGTGTCGCGACTATATATGGCCTGAACTCAGGCGTTTTCCTGTCCACCCTCCTGCATTTGCCTTATCCTGACCGTGGCGTGGTTTGGCGCTCTGTCCAGAGTGTGTTTACACGCCTATTGACCCCGCTTATTGCTTGTCTTTCTGTTCCCCAGGATATGTGCATCTGTATGTCAGCCCATCACTGAAGTGTGGACTGTTTTCCCCCCGAGGGGATGCGAATGGACTACGAAGGCGCCCTGAGTCGCCGTTTACATGTTCTTACGTAGGGTCCAGCCTGGACCAGTACCTAAGTACAGATTCTTCTGTTTGAGTGCCCGTGATACCGTGTGCCCTATTCGCTGTGATGTGGAGCTCCTGATGGCGCCAGGCGGGAAGCCCAGTTGCCTGACTACACTCCCAGCGGTCCGCCACTGTCAGTCCCAGTGTGAGCCTACCGACTCGCAGACGCACTTGCAGTCAGATGGCGGCCTCCAGTGCTCCTGACCTCGGTCAGTCTGCCTGGGAAACTGGTGGTTTGAGGAGTCGACGCCTCCGCCCACACTGCATGAGGACTCCCTCATGTATGGCCTTCGTGGCAGTAGGGCGAGGGAAAAGACGGCCTTGATGCCCGATCCCTTAAGGAGGAGCTCGTTCAGCTGTACCACTCTGGACTCGCGTCGTATGGATATGGACATGGTGCGCCCGAGGAAGGACCCGTGGGGACTCTCCCCCAGCCGGCGGGCCTTGGGAAGCTTGGGGTAGCCTGATGGATCTTTGTGGTCGCTCTCGACCTGTGGGACCACCTCGGTCGTCGTGTGACGCCTATGTTGGCCGTGTATGCCACTGCCACTGTGGTGGTGACCGTCGCAGCCGGCACCCGGTGCGCCTGGTATGGGTTAACGGGTCCTTTGGATGCCGAACAATCGCCGCCAGGACCCGGGACTTGATACTTGATACTATACTTCCAGTTACTAACAGCTACAGCACCGTACCTGTCATACTGTGGGATTTCAGCCTAACCTGCGAATCAGCCTGAAGTGAGGATGTGACACCCCCCCCCTTCAGGGGATGGTCCTGGGTACCCGCTGCCATGCTTGGGTCTTATCGAGCCCCCCCCAGGGTTTGCTCTAAGGAGGGGGGTGACGCGGTACCCAGAACCTATGGCCCATGGCCCGGAGGCCTGTGAGCCGTCACACCCGTTATGGCCCATGGCCCGGGGGCTTTGAGGCGTCACACCCGTGCGGAAGCCGTTGACACCGGCTGTCAGCGGGACATCCCTGTTCTCTAACCCGCGAGATCTGGAATCCGATTTCTAACCATTAAATCAATGTAGAATTACCATAATTTTATTGTCTTAGGCGATTTTCAGTCGGAAATCGGTGAAATACCCGATTTCTACCGCGATTTCTAATTGTCGTGAAATCGCCGCCTGATGTCGCCTGTTCGCGCGCCTTCGTCGCTTCTCCGTGGCGAGTTTTGTTCTGGACTTTTCTCGAGTACCTTTGAGGTTCTAAGAGAACTTAAGGGCGGAATCTAGAGGGTATTTAATGTACTTTCATCTGGTGTGTTCACCAGAATTTTTCGCCGTTGCGTTTTCGAGAAAATCAGCGCGCAAGGCTTTCCGTCGATCGTGCGAACTCATGCTTCTCAAGCACCATGAGTTCGGACGGAACCCTACATCCCCCCCCTATGTCCTTCGTCC
Organism: Eutreptiella sp. 'Long Island Sound 2002'; assembly: GCA_964036045.1. Taxonomy (NCBI): domain Eukaryota; phylum Euglenozoa; class Euglenophyceae; order Eutreptiales; family Eutreptiaceae; genus Eutreptiella; species Eutreptiella sp. 'Long Island Sound 2002'. The sequence goes on along the minus strand of OZ038397.1, from coordinate 26,848,128 downwards.
ATGCCCCTTTCACGTGGGCATATCCCTTTGTATAGGGAAGCGGGCAATGGCGGTGTTTTGGCAGCCTATGGGTCTCGCAAACCCAAGTCGTTTGCGTGCGCAAACGCTAACTTTGTGGCCTTGTGAGCATGAACGTTAATGACCGAACACAATGCTCACAAGACCAAAAGCCCGAGGCCATTTTCGTTTTTCGAGCCAACTCAACGATGGCTCCACGCAATTCAATGCGTACCAAAACTCTATTTTCAAAAGAGGGCAAGTTTTGGTCGAAAAATAGGCCAAAATGGCCAACCCCCCGAGGCTCGTACTCGAAGCCTATGGGGAGTTGAGCCTCGAACCAAGGCAATATGTAAAGTAGAGACCACGGAGGACATCGTGGATGGCTTGGTTGACTTTTAGAACCTTGTCTTCTATTTTATATAATTTCGCCTTTTGAGCACGCGTGCCACATTGCCTCTTTGCACACGCGCTCATATGCAAGCACAAATGACACGAGTGGGCGGAGACAATCTAACCATAGTGTGCATATTTGAAAGCACCTACTATGGGCCTACTCCAAAGCTGTTTACTCATATTTTTGCTCCTCAAGGTCCCAAAGATATGTTCATGCCAATATCGCCGATATATGCACTTTTTCCCATAAATAGTGTGCTTCAAGGATTGAGGTGTTAAAAATGCTTTCATTGTGCTTTGAACCTCAACCCTTGTTGCAAAAGGGAAGCAAAGCTTCGGTTTGCATCCATGCAAAAGCCCGAGGCTCCTTTCTCTCGTGATACGGAGATACCATATTTGGAGGGACCACTTTTGGGTGAATTTTGGCCCTTTTGCCCAAAATGGCCACAAACTCCTTCTCCCCCTGATTTCACCCCCGAGATTGCGTGCGCCACTTGACCAAGGGTAGGGGCAATTCGGAGAAGGCACACAAACCCGCATCGAATGGGGTGTTTCCCCATGTGGCCTCTCCTCTCAATGGGAGAGTTGTGAGTCACCCAATTTGGGGTATGTTGCCATTCTGCCCCATTTGTGTGTCACTCTCCCTCCAATGGGAAAAATAGCCAGAGGCGATCACGAGGGTTGGCAAGTGGCATATATTGGGACCTAAGTCCCATGTGTTTATAGCATTTTTGGTTGGAGGAATCCTCATCGTGGCCATGGAGATATGGAATCATGAGTGCGGGCCATTTTGGCCAAATTTCGCTGTTTTTGCCATTGTATGCCATATTGGAATTACCATATCTCCATGGGGCACGGGATCTAGCCAGAAAGAAAGTGTGAATATTGTAGCATATGACCAAGGGTTGAATGCCATTGAGTTTCGTATTTGCTCCTCCGGCTCATCCGGAGTTACTCAACTTTTGGTGTGATCCACGATCCCCCCATTTGCACCGCATGTTGCTTTCTGCCCCGTCCGTGTGGTCATCCCCTCGGTGAACAGTAAGCAGCCAGCGTGACAGCAAGCGATAACCCAGGGCGTGAGACCAAAGGGGATATCAAGGGTTGTGAATCGAGGCTTGGCGCGTCAATATCGCCAAGATTTCCTGCCCTGGACGGTCGCCCGAGACGGCCGATTTTGCCATTTTGGGCATCCTGACCCCACTTGGCGAACCTGTGGCGCCCTGATGCCGGGACCTCAGAGGGAACCAGGTTGGGTGAGGGCCTCAGAGAGTTTGTACTCGAAGGGCATAGGGTCAGTTGTCTCGTCCCTACCTCTGGCGGGTCCGGACGAGGGGTCAATTTTGGAGTTTTCGGAGCTAATATCAGTTTGGGCTGAAACAGCCCATTTTCAGCTACCAACTCCTAGGGGATAATGGCGGGGCCATATCTCTGGCTCAGAGGGGAGTTGGGACCTGCCGTTGAGGGAGCATAGGGGATTACTGTCGGTTGGCTTTGGAGCCCCTTGGTTCCCAGGAACTCGCCTGTGGCTGGGCGGAACACCTCCCCTATTGGCAGGGTTTCAGGGTCCGGACTGAGCAGGGCATGGGTTGTGTTTGAGCCCCCGCCCCCACCAGCCACTGAGAGGGTCGGACCTGGGATTGGGATACCAGTTGGGTCAGAGTGTCTATTGTCCTGTGATGCCCTTACCCCAGTCCAGTCTTAACCCCATGTGTACATATCCTGATGTGTTGCTGTACATACTTTCGTTCCTTCATTTCAGAGTGGCAAGGATTCTGAAACGCTTTGTCACATGACATGAGCGCATTGATGCCCCTGTGAGCGTAGTGCTTTGCCTGCCTGCTCACTTGCGCGTGTCCACCGCAGCGTCCCGTGGCCAGGCCCCCCACGGGAACGCGTCAGCCTCATAGCTTTTGGCCGAGTAGGCCCGATGGATCCGGAGTTGGAACAAAAGCTCCTTTGTAGTCCATCTCCATGGTCACCACAAATGAGGTCATGAAATTCATTGGTTTAAAATGAATTTCACTTTTTCGATCCTCAAACTTACTGCATGGCCACAAAAAATGCAAACAAAGGCGAAATGCAAAGTACACACGTACCCAAACATGCACAAACAGGAATTGGTTCACACTCTCCACGGGCTTCGAGAACCGAGCCCGGAAAGTGAGACCATGATTGGGTAAAAATGAGTGAAAATTTACATGAAAATGACATAGTGAAAAAAGCTTAAAATGATTCAAAATACTTTACAAAAAGAAGATGTTTGAGGCTTGACGCGACTCAAACTCCTCTATATCTCAGACGTACGCACCCAGTACGTACAAAATAAGCATTTACTTGACTTCCAGCTCCATGATATCTTAGAGATATCATGTCACACTTTGAGCACATGAAAAAAGGCATGCTCAACACCAAGTCACTCAAGTGCATCTAGCGCTTAGCCATTGGCTAGAAATTCAGTGTAATAAGGTCATACGTGCACTGGAGACATGCAGCAACATGAATCACGAACAATTGGCGCAATTTAAGCCGATGGCGTCGCGCACCAAGCTCGAAAAGTGGGCCCATAACATGGTCAAAAATGGCTCTTTTGGGCCAAGTATGGCAGCCCCACCATGGATGGCTTGACCCACCATGGTGATTAATTCAAATCCTAACGTCAAAATTAATTGACCCAAGATGTTTTGGGTCGGTGTACGCCATGGGAAGAGAGGCATACCTTTCTTTTCATGGGACAATTCATGGTATTCTTGGAATCCTAATTTCATGGGTCAACCTCAATAAATCACTCATAAGTTCGAATCTATTTGCAACTCACACGTTTAATTAATATACAATTAAAATACACACTCATGGCTTTCCTGTGCATTTTACTTTAAAGGTTACGGAAGCACTGGCTCAAAGATATGCCCTGCTGAAGTGACCCTATGAAATGCATAAAAATGGCATGCCGTGCCTAGTCAAATGGGGGGCAAGTGGAAAGAAAGGCACCGTAAGGTGCCGGCGAGGCCCCTTGACTATCCTAGCATCTTATTTTGCCTGGGCATCATATCGATGCCCAGTTTTCGATTTTTACCTCACCGCTTCGCGGGTTTTTGAGTCCACCGTGAAAGTATGATATTAAATCAAGCAACAGTGAACTCAAATCATTATATCTGATCGCCGTCGAATTTCCGAAAAGGCCAGTTCATGGTTCCGCGATTTTGGTTGCACGGGCGCCAACTCGCGGTATTTACGCGAACTGGCGCGACGCTGGTTCACGCAGGCGCCGAAGCCAAAATCCAGGTCCTGTACCGTTGCGAATTTCACGGAAATTCGCCCACGAATATGAAGGGAATTTAATTTCCTATCAATCGACACAAAAAACAAAGAAAAATGCGGCTAGTCCCCTAAAGTTTCCCAAAGATTTCAAGTTTCGGGGAACTTGGAATGAGGACTTGTTGTGGGAAACAAAGTACAAATTTAGACCTGAAGAGGGGGGGGTAAAGGATGAGTAGTGGAGGACATAGGCGGGGGTTTAGGGGGGTTGTTTGACACCAAATATTTGTCCCCCTTCTTGTTGATGTCCGTCTCGGCGTACTTGATGTACAGTAGCAAAGAGTGCTTTTCCATTGCTTTGAGGCATACTCTAGTTGTATTAGAGATGCACTGAGCATCCATGCATTTTTATCTTAGTATTGGTCCCACCAAAAGTGGTGATAACACATTTTGACCTATGGAACCAAACACCCAATCAGGATATGGAGTGGACCCCTTAATCCCCTTTCAATGTAAAGCTATTCATCTTTTCCTGAGTTGACTGAGCACTGACATACCTAAAGTAGAGCCTATGAATTTATCTATGTTTTTCCATGAATTCTTAGCTATCCTAGTGGTATGCACCCTAGGGGGCTGGGCATCTCTTTTTGAGAGGTCCTGGGTTCAATTCCTGGTCAGCCTAGCTAAGTAGGAAGATCCCATGTGACATGGCAGTGACCTCATCGCCACATGCCCTGCCACCTCAGCACATATGGGACCCAAAACAAAGAGTGCACATCTCCTGAGATGGCACTATGAAGAGAGAGTGACCATGAGGCAGTTTTTTAACTCTTTTCCCAAAACATTTCAGCTATCTTTGTGAATATGCATTCATATGTGACCTGAGTTGCAGTTTCTGTGAATATCCAATCATCTTTCACTGTTTACACTGCAGCCCTTCATGCTTTGATCCTGATCTTCTCCTCTTTGCACACTTCTGGCTTGGGTTATCCTGGATTGACTCTATTTCTGCAAAACAAAGGTTTTCATCTTCCAAAACAAGCAGCAGGAAACCCTACACCTACAGCAAGCAGCAGGAGAAGCAAAAACACAGTGCTGAAAACACTATAAACTTTTCTGGTAGCAAGAGGCAGCCTGTCTCTGCGCACCGGCAGCAACCCCGTGCCGTACATCGGGTGCGCCGAGTACGGGCAAAAATAAGCAGAAGGGTGAAAGAAGATGGATCCAGGAAAGGAGGACGCCGACGTGAAGACGGCGCCAGCGCCTGAGGCACCGGCAAGGCCGGCACCTGGCGCTGTACCTTCGGCGGAGCCCTTACATGGGCCAGTGGACGCGGCTGAGGACTCCCTGGATGGGCTTCAGACGGCCTTCGGGGCCCTGTCTGTCGAAGAAGTGGTCTCTCAGCCTCAGCCTGTGAAGAGGAAGAGAGAGAACGAGAGCGAGAAGGATGCGGGAGGAGGAGCAGACGAAGGAGAGGAGCAAGGGCAAGACCCGACGGATGTCCCTACCTTCGAAGGCGCACCAAGCGCTTCTGGCCTCCACGCATCACCCTCTCCTATAACCACCACACTCCCAGCCGCTGCAACATCCACTTCCACAACCAACCAGCCTATGGCAGACGGCACAGGCTTTACTGGCATGCCTCCCTACCCCGCCTATGGTATGGGCCCACCTACCACTGCGCTCCATGAGGCAACTACTGCCAGTGAGCCTGTGGCTTCCAGCGCTGCGCCGCGATGGTATGCAGCTGATTATCCCCATCCACTACACGTCACTGGAACCTATGTGGATGTTCCTGGGTATGCTCCTGGGTATGCACCTGGGTATGCACCCTTGAGTGGGTTGAGGAGAGGACCAGAGTCTCTTGGAGGCAGGAGTAGAGGATCGGGGAGATCCTCCAACAGGTCCCTGACGCGGTCGGAGATCAACGAGGTGCTCCGAGGAGCCACTTCAAAAATCTTGGGCGACCTCACACAAGAGATCCGTGAGAAGCTGGAGCCCCTGATGATCCCGCCCCAACCGTCACCTATCTCGTTGGGAATGTCACCCCACCGAGTACAGGCTAACCACCTGACGGCAGGGTTAATAAATACCCTGGGGAGCCTGAGGAGCAGACCGATGCCGACGCCTGCAGCTATTCCGAGAAGTCCCTTCGTGCCGAGAACGGCCCAGCCGCCCTACAGCCACGTGACGAACTCGACGAGGGCCGAGCTGGACCGGCTGGGGCTGACAGCCTTAAGGGCTATGGTGGACGTGGAGCCTTATGGCTCCAGTGATCTAGGCGGAGACCCCTCCGACGACGAGCCGCCGTCGATGGATTCTTCTTCGCCCTCAGATGACGATGACCCTGAGGACCCCGAGGACCCAAAGGGTAAGAAGAAGAAGAAGAAGAAGAAGAAGACCCGACGCCCTGAAGGACGCCGAGCTCAGGAGGCGAAGGCTATTGCCACCTCCAAGATAGTGGTGAACCTGCCTGAGTTCACAGGCAAGGACCTCAGCGAGTTCGCTGAGAACTTTGGTCGGTTCCTACGATTGACCGGCCAAACCCACGCTAGTGGGCGAGTGAATTGCGATCTGCTCCTGCAGTGCTGCAAGACCAAGTACCTGGAGAAGCAGGTCAGGCAGATCGTGACTAACTCCGCCACCTTTGCCGATGTGTTGGTTGCCCTGGAGAGGCAGTACCCGACCTACGAGACCAACCTCTCCATCAGGGTCGAGATCCAGAACCTACCCGTGCTGCCCAACAACCCCAAGCCTGGCAGGGTATCTGAGCTGTTGGCTGATCTGAATCACTGGGCTGGACGACTGACGCCCGGCTCCTACAGCAGCGACGACCTGCTTGAAAGTGCTGCCCTGGGTCGTTGATGGTGCCGGAGGGCTCGGGGCCGGCAAGACCAGTGGGGCAGGCACGCGAGGAGTCTCCCTGAACGTTGCTATTGGGGGTAGAACCGGATACTCGGACACCAACGGAGGCGAGAGCAGCAACAACTGAAGCAAGGTCCATGCTGATTGTGGTCCGGCAGAAAATCCCAGTCTATGAAGAAAATTGACGCGGATTATTCTAAATACATCTGAGTGTCCAAAACTGTCTGAAAAGATTTAAATAATCCAATTATGTAAAAATGTTTGGCCGATCTGGCTCGCGAGCGCGCGTCAGCGGCAAATGGCGATTCCAGCTAAAATAGCGGAACGCGGCGGATTTACGGGAAATGGACCGCGGAATCAAATCCGGCATATCAGAAATATATAGGAAATATCCTGAGACTGAGCTGCGAGGCGGCGATTCCGCCGAAGCAAAGAAAATGACCAAAATGTAGCCAATCTGGACAGAATGTCTGAAAATCTGAGCAGATGGGGCTAGCCGCACTTACACTCCCCCTCCAAAAACACACTGGGGTGTGTCGCTACGTCAACGAAGAACGTAGTGCGGGTAAGTCCCAGAAAAAAATAGAAATGTAGCCTCGATGGGGCGAAATCTGCTTGATCTGACCTGATTTGGGCTGAATTGGCACTGAATCAGGCTGGATGAACCTGAAATGAGACAGAATGAGAAGTGACGAACAGTCCTCCGTGCAGTAAAACATTAGGTCAAGGGCTAAAAAGCATGTAAACGTATCGAGAATCGATACCAAACCATGCATTGGTTGAGAATGAGGTAGATTATTGGTGGATTGAGTGGGGGAATCAAGAAATGGAGTGACATCTCAGCGCTCTGGCACAGTTTCGCTGTCGCGGGCACGCTACGGTGTCCTCGCCGAACTCTACATTGTGTTACTCCCGCTGTTCTCGTTCTGAAAAGTGCAGCATGTGCTTCAGATTTGGCGCATCTGGCGGATGATCACAAAATTCAGCAAATTTGAGAGTTAATTTGGGCAGAGATGTAGGAGATTAAGCAATCACAGAGAAGGAAAACAAAAACAAATGAAGTCTACAGACCCTAAGTGCACCATTGAAGGTAGAGATGTTTTTCTGTGCACTTAGATCTAAACAGATCTTCGAGGAATCAGAGAAGATGACAAGGTAATCAACCTAAATTGTCCTAAAATCAGCAAATTCCCTAAGATGAAAGTGAAATGAAACGAAATGTCTGGAACTGAAACTACTAACACTTTCGTTTAGACTAAAGTTAATATGTATTGTCGTTTATTCAGCTCAATTGTGCTTTCCAGCACGTTGGTTCGCGAGCATCTAACAGATTCTATGAAAATGTGGATCATGTGATGATGCATCATGATGGGACATGATAGCCCTGGATCCTTGGCATGTAACGCGCCGAAGGTTCGCTGAAGGCGCTTTACTGACAGTATATAACTGAGAGACACCGAAGAGTCCTTTATTTACAGTGGCGGCGGTGTCAATCGACTTGGACAAGGCCAATCTTTCGAATGAGTCCCACAAGACACTTGGATTCACCATTTTCGACAGTTTCAGGTCGGATTGAGCTCACATTGGCGTGTGCCAAAAATACAACGAAGCTTACGGACTTCAGAGGTTGCTGTTAGAAGTCCCTAGAGCTCCTATGTGAAGGTTGTCTGAACAATTGACGTCTGGCTTTTGCACAACAGTGGCAGAATGATGGACAAACCTGAGAAATTCAAGACAAGTTTGAGGATCCTGGATCTGAATCTGGACTTTGGCTCTCGCATCACGGCAAATGAAGGTAAGATCTGAGTTCCTGGCGTCGCATATGGTGCAGCCAGTACTACAGGGGGTGCCTGTAGGGGTGAATGTCGCTGGCCAGCGTTTTGATTATGTACATTTGCTTCCATCTGCACGAGTAGCCAAATTCCAAAGATGCACAGACCAACAGAGACAAGATTACCCCGAATCTGCCTGAATTAAGCCTGAGTTTGGTTTTTTCTGAACACGGCAGCACACTCCGTGGCTTTCGGTTTTCGACTTTCGATACGCTACCGAACGGAGACCAAAGAAAAATTGATTGATTGACGTCAAATTATCAAACATTCGCAGTTCTCCACATCATGACATAAACAGAAAGAATGAACAGTGGATTGAGCAGAATGTGGTAGGATGGCTTCCTCAATTCGGCCAAGCACGAATACATGTGACCACCAACCTGTCTGGCCTGGCCCTCGTACGGCTTGGGCGCTGCAAATCAGCGGCAGAACTTGAAGCTTGGTCCTCATTTGGCTCCTGGGCTGGCCTGACCGCAGGAGGGGGGATCGACGGATCAGCCCTGGAATGTGGCTGCTGAGGGCCGTAAAAGGCTGGATCTCGATTCACCACAGGTCTTTTTCCGTCGCTCTCCACTTGTCTGTCTGGTTTCGACAAACAATCTGTCAGGAGTACTCCAATTTCGGGGTGCTTCTTCAGGAAGTCGATGAACCCCTTGGTGTATCCATGGACAAAAGATTGGGCTGGTTCCCAGTTGTTGTGACTGGGATCAAAGCCCCTCCACTCACACAGAAATTCCCATTCGCCCTTGGCGTCACGTCTTGCTTCAACAATCCTCTTGAGTTCGTACTTCCCCCCTTCGATGACCCGATCAGACAAATGTTTCGCAGTCCAAAAAAGGGGTTTAACCCGATCCTTGGGGGAGGGGATCTCTCTCTTGAGGCGATCGCCCGAAACGTCAATTTCCCTGCTGACATCCACACGAATCCTCCACCTGTTCTCACCAAGACGCGCTGTAACAGCGAATGGCCCCTCCCACAAGGGAAGAAGCTTGTCATCTCCGTCCAGGGTGGTTTCGGATTTTCGAAGCCAAACTCGATCATCGACTTCAAAATTGTGGGGGTTTTTTCGGCCTTGATTCTGGACCGAAAGCCAGTCAGCTTGATGCTTCTCGATTAATTTCGACACAGTTTTATCTGCTCGTTGGACTTCGTCCAAAAACAGCGAAGCATCTTTACAGGGGCGAGGATTATTCAACGGCATGTTCCACCAACACTTCTTTCGTCCAAAGACAATTTCATTTGGAGAAAGGCCATGATACAAAGGCGTGTTGTGGTACCGGCGAAGCAATGCGAACAGAACTTCCATCCAATGGAAATCCTTTTCACTCGCGAGCTCCTTACGAAGCATATTAATTATAGAGCGGCCGGCTCTTTCACCAGGCAGCGCTCGATGCGAGTGGATTTCACATCGCAGGTGGTGGATTCCAAGGCGAGCACATAATTCTCTCCACCATTCGGAGGTGTACTCTTTGCCTGATTCCGTCACCACCTCGGATGGGACGTCCCAGCCTCCCATCCAGGTCTGCGCGCACCATTTGGCGGCAGCCTTGCCAGTCATCGACTCAATGTTGCAAGGCAACACTTGAATGTAGCCGGAATGACGGCACTGAATAAGGAGCACACCATTGACTTTATTATTAGTCCAATGGCACTCTTCGTCATCGAGTTCACCGAGATAGAAGAAATCACTGGTGACTCTGTTAAAGAGGCGCTCCGGAATAGGATGAGGCCTCAGATGGCCGTGCTTCTTCGCGCTGGGGGGCGTCGAGACAGCACATTGGGCACATCCGGCGGCTACTTTCATGCAGTGAGTACATAGCCGTGAGCCAAACAACCTATGTTTAATCATCGACCACAGTCGACGGCCATGTGCGTGGGGGGACTCCCATTTGTGCCACCAGTTTAACACTCGGGGGGCTAGGGCGTCTGGCACACACAATTTACCCTCCATCCACAGCTTCCCCCCATCCAACGAGTACTCAGCAAAGATCCCATCTTTGTGAGCATCTTTGGATTGGAGATTTCCAAAGACCTCTTTAAACATGGGATCCTGCAGATAATCGGACGTCCAGTCACGGATGATCAGGGAATCTTTAGGCAGGGGTGGAGTTTTGGCCGGATCTCGACGCTTAATGCCCTGGATCAACCGAAATCGACTTACTCGTCGGGTATAGTCAAACCGTTTCACACTCCCTGAGGAGGGATCGGTGACTTTTTCCACAACTTTCAGTGTTTTGGTGCAGATCTCATGAGCATGCGCCGGATCTGAGATGGCCGTGATGTCATGGCACGGTAATGCGTGCTGTTTAATAGCGCATTGCATGCATGCACGTCGAATGAGCTTTTTTTCTTCCTGATCCCATTCGATGATGACATGGCGGTCCTGCTCCGTACCATGGATGTTGGTACTTTGCAGCCCCTCTGAGGCGGGGTAAGCCCATCGGCTCAGAGCATCCGCTACCGTGTTGTGTTTTCCAGGCAAATACGACACATGGAGGTCAAACAGACTGAGAAATTCGTGCCATCTGGCCCGTCAACCAGCTGGGCTCGCGACAGTATCAATGTGTTCGGTGGCCCAATACTCCAGAGATCGATGATCCATCAGGACCTCGACTCGATTGGTGCCAACCCACGATTGGTACTTTTTTAAAGCACAGATGATGGCGTAGGTTTCTTGCTCACGCGGCGACCATTGCATTTGGCGTGGGGCTAGCTTCCGAGACCAAAATGCAAGAGGGTAATGATCACCGGTGGCTTCATCAACCTGTTCAAGGACAGCTCCGATCGCGTACCTAGAAGCGTCGGTTCTAATGTAGAATGGTCGGTCGAATTGGGGAACATGCAACGTGGCGACTTCACAGAGGGCCGCCTTCAAGTGATGGAAGGCCTCCTCGCACTCGTCAGTCCACTTGACACGAACCTTTGAACCTGCCTTGCCCGCATCTCTCCCTACCTTCAATAATTCAGTGAGGGGGGCAGCAAATTTGGCATAATTCGGCACAAAAGTGTGGTAAAAATTGCAACAACCCAGGAATCCTCTCAACTCCGTGATCGTCTCAGGGCGCTTCCACTTCTGAATAGCGACGAGCTTCCCTGGACTGGGTCGTCGGGTGCCATTCTCTAGGAGAGAACCACAAAATTCGACTGATTTTAAAAATAATTTTCCCTTCTTTGGCCCACAAATCAGCTGATTGGCGTCAAGAATGTCCAAAACTTGGTTCGGCTGCTTCTCATGTAGGGCCACCAGCTCGGCTTCGGTCAGTCCCTCCCCTTCCGTCGCGATGATTATGTCATCTATGTACACGCTCACGAAGGCACGAAGCTCAGGATGAGCTGAAAAAAGCACATCTTCCATCATTCTTTGAAAAAATGAGGGGGCGTTCTTCAGGCCCATGGGCATGACGGTCCACTGGACTGGGCCACATGGCGTGCACATACAGGTGAGAGGTCGGCTGTCCTTCCTCAACGGCATTTGGTGAAAGCCGTGACGGAGATCCAGCACAGAAAACAAACGACCTCTTGCCCTCTTGGCGATTTCCTCCTCAATGAGGGGCAGGGGGTGCGAATCCGCCTTGGTTTCGGCGTTGAGATTGCGAAAATCAACCTACATTCGCCAACCATCAATAGTGTTCTGGTCTGCAGGCGGTGGCTTCGGGACTGTGAAGGGTGCACAGCACCATTCGCTGGTCATACAACCCTCAAGCCAACCAAATTCCCTGAGATTTCTCTCGATGATTTTTCTGAGGATCTCATGTTTATGTCCATGGTTCTCATAAGGGCGCTGTTTTTTTGCCTTGTACCCTTCACGAAGCTCGATGAAGGCTTCACCGAACTGTCCACGGACAGGGGGGTCTTTGATCAACTGCCCTGAAAGGGTTTTGTCCTTCCGTTCCTCAAAAATCTTTTCTCTTGACTTGGAACACAATTCAGTGTCCACCTGATCGCCAGGAATTACTGTCGAAAAAACTTTGGCGACTTCTTCGGCTTTGGCAGGAAGAATCTTCTTACGGATGTCCCTAAACAGGTCCGTATCAACTGCCTCTTGAAGATAGGTGGGTCGTGTGTCGAAATCCCAGAGATTCTCCTCGTGATCCAGCTCCTCGAAAGGATCCATGAAAGCTTCCACAGGGGGTTTTTCATAAAAAACTCTGAATTTGCGGCGCGATTTGGAATTTTTCTTCGCCCGTGCACTGAAGATTCTTTTCGATGTCGATCGTATTGGGGAAGAGGGAGACGAGGCGGATCCATTGGACGTTGGATCACCTTGGGTATCTGACGGACAAAAATCAGAAAAAATAGATTCATCATCAGTACCACGCTCAACCTCAGATTCTGACCCAACACAAGAATCAGTACCAGAATCACCAGAATTAGAGTCAGAAAGCTTTCCATCCACCAGGAATGCAAGCGAACTCCAGGACCGCTGTGGCAGGGGACCTGTGTCGTCCCTTGCATACAGCTTAATCTTCCTGGGAAGTTCGATGTAATCTACACAAATGTCTTGTAATTCCTGAAACCAAGGCTTGTCGTCCCACAAGGGCACAACTAAAATTGCCTGGGTTTTATCTTGCTTGATTTTGTGGATGACCTGCTGGATTAAGTGAAACGGAGGATTAATCCACAACTTCTTGTCCCATTTATGGGTCCAAGAGTCGCTAAAGTGCTTGTCAAAGCGCTTGTTCTTACGGTTAGCAAAGGCATCATACTGTGGCCAAAAGGAATGGTGTTCATGAAAATATTCACAAATTGCATCGCGCCATTTGTCGACAACTCTGTAGGATGAAGAGTGCCAGCGCGAAGGACGTCGTGGCTGGGAGTCCCTACGAAGACATTCTAACTCTCGGGAGTAATCGGCACTCCCATTCACCTCTGCAATGGTGACATCTTCGCCAAATTTTGATGTAACTTTTTGCTTCAAAAATTCTTCTGCACTTTTAAACCCTGCGTGCAAAAAACGAAATTCAGGACGCTCCAAGGGACCTGACTCCAGCAAAAAACAACGTCGATGACCTACGGGCGCCACCCTGTTCTTGCGAAGCCAAGGATGGCCCAAGTAAAGGTCATACTTTATGTCGGCACGATAGAAGTAGTCATCCTTAAGGACAACTTCTTCCACATATTGCTCTTCCCAAAGGTCTTGAGCGACCAAATGGGTGGATATATAACAACCGCGTTGCCCACCTGCGAGAGAATGTCCAGAAACTCCCTCGAGGGTAACAGGATGAGGCGACTCAAACACGCAGTCGTCGGGTAAGAATGAATTGGATTGGAGATTTACCTCTGATCCATTGTCACACAAACAAGTGGCGAGGTGGAAATTTCCCTTGCAATCAGAGACCCACAGCTTTGTGACAAACTGACGGGCCCTGTGCTTGGACTGTACACCAACCTCGTCCACTACAACAGAAGGATCCGCTGCCGGATCCAGGGGAGAGGAGACAAGCGACCCTACATCAAGTAATGGTCGATCAGGAATCTGGGGATCATGCCTGAAATCACCTGGGGAGGGGCGATTTTCGTGGCTCCCCTAGGCGTTCTGACCTCCAGTGAGTGCGTTAACATTGTGAACACACCCTGATTCGTCGATCCATTCATCTTGGAACGGATCATCTGCTGGATTCAAGGCATTTTCAACGTAATCTCGATCCGCATCGGACACCTGATCTGCACCTGAGACCTGATCCACACGATGATTGCCCTTTCCGCGTCCACGGCCACGGCCGCCGGATGATGGACCACCACCGTCGCCACGCCCTCTGCCCTTACAAGAGAAAGGGGTTCCTGAAGGATTTCCCTTACCTTTACCCTGTGATCCTGGAGCATTTCCTTTGTTTGTACCGGATTGAGGGGTTTGGCCTGAATTTCGATTTCCGCCTCCGGCGTTGCCATTGGGACTTGTCTGGCCGTTTGGCTGCCCACCGGAGCCGGATGGAGTCCGATTTCCTTTGCCTTGGGACCCGCCAGGGCCTCCAGTATTTTTGTTTCCACCAGAGGGGGTCGGATTACCCTTTCCCCCCTTACCACCATGCACCTGTCTGTCATTCCTGTCTGAATTCTGCGAATTACTGACATTTTCACCAATCACCTTGTGATCGTAAGCAGACCATCGGTGATTACCAGTAGAATGCGTCTTAGCTCGGTTCGTAGAACCTAAAAGAAGGCAGATGCTACAATGATCCTGAACATTCCGGGTGTCATTCACCTTTTTGTTGCCCTTTTGGGCCCCATTTTGGGTGTTTTGCTGGGTATTCTTGTTTCCCCCAAGACCCTCATGAAAATTTTGATTGGCGGCGTCAGCGAGCCGCTCAACCTCTTCCCACAGTTCCTGCGGGGTGAACGAAAACACCCAGTTCCTGGCCTTCAGGCGATGGCCGTGGAAACTTACTCCCTTGTTGAGGACTTGGACAAACAAGTCCCGATCCTCGTGTTCATTAAATTTGATTTTCCACGTGTTTTCAGTGAATTTCACCTTGGAAAACGACGTGGGGGAGCACTTTTGAAGTGCCTCCCTGACCGTAAACCTGTTGGCCGAGGCATCAAAGCCTTCGACCTCTGCCCACCAGGTCTTGACCTTTTCTTCGGACTGTTTATTCCGAAGGGTGGCGGCAGTTTCGGAGGGGATCTTGTCAAAAATCAAATTTTTCAGCTCGGCACTGGAAAATTTTTCGCCTGAATGTTCAGATTCTTCCACTAGATTCCAGAAGCGCTGTCTCTTGTCTTGCACTTCGTGCAAGATTAATCGAGAGAATGAAGGAAAATTCTTCAACATCTGGTGGTAATGATCCTCTGGCAGCCGGGATCCACGTACCTCCAACTGTTCCCACACCTCATCAAAGGTAAGGGGGGAACTTGAATCCTCACGATCACTCCAGGTCCTGAGCCAAGTGTTGGCCGGGGCTCCCTCAAGGCAGTCCAAGAGGGCCATCAGGAACTGATCATCTTGGAGCTTTTGAGCCTTAACCCACAGTTTAAATTCCCGTTGGAACTGAGGCCAACGTCTGGCGTTTCCATTATACTTCGGTTGCTTGGCAACCTGACGAAGTCGCAATGAAGTAGGATTTAGAAGTGAATCCAGCCCAACACCGGCCGTAATGGCAGACACCTTGGCGACATCATTAGCCACACCAGCTCCGGCGAGGGTCTGGGCGAGCAACATCTGGGCTAATGCATTGGAATCAGCAGCAGGAAGGGCAGTACGGGAGGCAGTTCGCTTGGCATTCTGAGCCTCAGTCCTAGCCTTCTCCGTCCTACTCTGAGATCGAGAGATTGTAACCCTTTCCTTTAGCTTAGTCCTGCTGATCCTTGCATCGGTGGTCTTAGAGTCCACCGAAGGAGCAATCGAAAAAATTTCTGTCGCCTCCTCCGACGGTTCTGTTGTTTGTTCCACCGATGATGCGCCCTCAGACCTCATGTGGGTCTTGAAAAGATCTTTAATTCCCAGCGTTTGAATGATGAGTTGCATTTGATCTTTAAGCAATTGGAGCTCGGTATCTCGCTGGCATCTGCATGAGCAGTCGGCAGGACAGTACATACCGTGTCCTGAAGGGCCTGAGCAGGCTGTCGGACCGCTAATCTCGGTGGTTCGCAGCCAGGAGTCCACTTGGGGAGCTCCTTCAGCCCTAATTTCCAGGCTTGCCTGCCTGGCTGCCTCTAAAATTCCTTCCTCAACCGCGGCGGCTAGATCGTCGCGGATGGAAACAGAGGGATGAGGGGCGGAGGGCCCGGCAACAGGTGCCTTGGTCTTCTCCTTCGGGAAGGGGCTTGCCTCCCAGATCTGCAAAAAAATGGCAAAAGAGTCATCTTCTTGAGAACACCACCACATCCTGGTATTAATTTCTTCTTGAAGGAGGAAAAAATATTCGAATAAAAAATCAGAGGCGATTCTTTCTTGTCCTATCAGCTTAGACGTGGCTAATAGACAAAGGGCCTCAAGCGCCTCAAGGTTACGGGTCACTTCTGAAGACAAATGGTTGTCCCATTGTGCCCAATTGGCTGGTCGATTATAGGTAGGTACCTCACCTGGACCACCCATCTCAATGTCGTCAATGTCGGCGTCGATGGTCTCAAAATGTGGACATTGGTAAGGAGTATCGGTACCTGCCAGGTCCGTAAGCTCCACCGGAGCGTTGCCATCGGCGTAGGCTGGGAGATTCCAGCTGCTTGATGGCCAATTTCGACTGGGATCTTGATGGTAATCTGGGCCTCCACAGCTGCTGATTTGTGCCCTTCTTGGGCAACTTGGGCTTGCGCAAGGCATTCCTCTCAAGGCCTCGTTCGCACAGCACCACGGCAGCGTAATCGTTACGTCTCCAGGAGCGGCGGGGTCTACGGGGCCGTACTGGGGAGCTAGCTGTGGTTGGGACACCAAAGGAACAACATTCAGGTAGCCTCTGCTACCATGAAAGTGCTGCCCTGGGTCGTTGATGGTGCCGGAGGGCTCGGGGCCGGCAAGACCAGTGGGGCAGGCACGCGAGGAGTCTCCCTGAACGTTGCTATTGGGTGTAGAACCGGATACTCGGACACCAACGGAGGCGAGAGCAGCAACAACTGAAGCAAGGTCCATGCTGATTGTGGTCCGGCAGAAAATCCCAGTCTATGAAGAAAATTGACGCGGATTATTCTAAATACATCTGAGTGTCCAAAACTGTCTGAAAAGATTTAAATAATCCAATTATGTAAAAATGTTTGGCCGATCTGGCCCGCGAGCGCGCGTCAGCGGCAAATGGCGATTCCAGCTAAAATAGCGGAACGCGGCGCATTTACGGGAAATGGACCGCGGAATCAAATCCGGCATATCAGAAATATATACGAAATATCCTGAGACTGAGCTGCGAGGCGGCGATTCCGCCGAAGCAAAGAAAATGACCAAAATGTAGCCAATCTGGACAGAATGTCTGAAAATCTGAGCAGATGGGGCTAGCCGCACTTACACTGCTATTCTGGTTGGTGGCCAGGCTCCCCCGAGAGCTATGGGACGAGTGCCGTTTGACGGCTGAGCGCAAGGCTAGATCCCTCCACTACGAGGATCTATGCGTGCTGCTCCTGGAGATGGCGCTGGAGAAGGAGAGCGACCAGCACTTGAACAACTACTGTCCTGGTGGTGGAGGTTCTGGAGGCAAAGGGTACCAAGGGTCCCGACCTGGGCAGGGGACTACCCCCAAACACGCCCACGCCCGCATGATGGAGAACGTGCAGGAGCTATTCTGGTGTGATGCCAGGGACGAGCAGGGCCACCTGCAGCACGCCCCTGACTGCGAGCAGCGAGACTGCTTCGTAGTCCAGGGGAAGCAGCAGGAAAAGAACAACGGCGCCAAAGCGAAGCTGCCGCATCATTACCGGTGCACCATCACGTGTGCATTCTGCGGTAAGCGGAAGCACTACGAGGATGAGTGCTACCATAAGCAACGCCTATCGGCGAAGCTTAAGGTTGAGGATCCTGGCAAAGGCTCAGGCAAAGGTGGAGGCAAGGCCAAAGGCAACGACTCCGGCAAGGGCAAGTCGAAAGGACGTGGTCAAGGGCAAGACAAGGGTCAAGGTGGACGAGGAGGAGGTGCTAACCGCCAGCCCGACAACAAGAACAAGGACAAGAACGGAGGCAACCCGGACCCTAATCCAGGGGGGAACTCCGAGCCCTCTGGAGGGCAGACTGGTCCTACCACACGCTCACAGACGCAGGCCCAGCAAGAACAAGAAGCCAAGCGTGAGCATGAAGGTGGTGACGACGGCAACGCTAAGAAGAGGAGCCGTTTCATGAGGATGGCCCGCAAGTTGCGGAACAAGGGGTTCGAGGTGACCTGTCCCGCGGAGTTCTGACGGGGACGCTCTGGTGGCACCCAAGACCTGGTGTTTTGGGTACGTATCCGACTAGGGGGACGTGAATACCTGGGGGTACTGGATACTGGCGCCACAATATCTATAGTGGCCAAGAAAACTTTACCTTGTGGGAGCCTGAAGAACACCATGACCACCGCCGCTATACGCATGGGGGATGGACATGTGGTGCACAGCTGCGGGGACTGTGAAATGGAGGTACCTATGGGCTCCAGGACTATCGCCCATCGGTTCTATGTGATGGACACTGAGGCCTTCGACTTTGTACTGGGGACTGACTTCTTCGTGCAGCACTCCCAGATACAATCCCTGACGCTGCAAGCGCCCTACCTCCTCTACGTGGAGCACGGCAGTGGCAGAGAGTCTGTGCCACTGGAGCAGTCGGAACATACCTCGAGTTACCTGAGGCTATCGAAGGAGGAGCCCTCTAACATGATGGCGGCCTCCAAAACTGAGGACTATCAACTATTGGGGGAAGTCCTAGACCAAGGTCTGAAGGAGTTGGGTTACTCTCGAGAAGACCTGAGTGTGGAGTTGTTCGCCAGCGACAAGCAACATGTACTGGACCTTTACTGCAGCAAGGGGAAGAACTGCAGCTACAAATTTTACTGGCCCTCTTTCGGGATGGCCCACGGGAACCCCAGATTCAGTGAACTGGGGAAGGTGCTGACCAAGGTGGCCTTGGAACGTTCCCGTATGGTCCTGTGTTCCCCCGATTGGGGAGCCCATGGGGGCAACGAGTACTGGCGAAACCTCCTGGACAGACTGACTATCAGCTCTGTACGTTTGCCTGATGAGGCCATCTACGTGCCTCTGGGGCGCAAGACGCCTATTGGGAAACCCGGATGGGGGAGTATGCTTAGCGTGGTGGACGGAGGTCTTACCTCCATTCCCTGGAAGGAACTGGACCCGACTCTGGTCCAGGCTATACAGCGAGAAAGCGATGGACTCGCCTTGGGTGACTTGAAGGATCGCCTACGACCTCAAGATGCTGTTGAGACTACACCCGGAGGAGATGAGTACGTCGTGACTGACACCAACGCCCCCAACTCTCCCTGTCATGTACCTGTTCCTGATGGAGTCTCTGAGTGTGGACTATCTGAGCTACCTAGCTCTATCCACTCAGATGACGAGACTGAGCACGACGCCTTCTTCGTGCAGACCTGTGTGGAGGAAGTGGAGAACGCCGAGTACGTCGCCCCACTAAAACCCCTACTCTCCATGAGGGTGGAAGACCCCGTGGATGAAGAGCTGGACCCTCGATCCAGGCTCAGGGAGTATGTGCATTCCAAGAGGAAGTTGGTGGCGAAAAAGCTATGCTACGCGAAGCCTACCCGCAGCTCATGGCCACTGAAGCAAGGACGTATGGGAGACCTATCCCAATTGAAGGAGGACCTCGAACAGAAGATCACCACCTGGCAAAGGGAGGTAGATCTTAAGCTCATGAAGAGCGTGTGGGGCGCCCATGTGAGGACCCCAGAGGAGGACGACCTCTCGGAGGAATGTGTATGTCAACCCCCTTGAGCGTGCCTATGTTGCCATCGTGCACCGGAGATGGTTGAGCAAGACCTTCTATATGCCTACCAAGGGCTGAAGGATGCTACCGCGGGCGAAGAGTCAGTGGAAGACCACCTCCCGACGTCTATTACTCAGGGGGCAAGCAACTTACACTCTGACGAGGACATGGAGGACAAGATCAAGGTATTGGACCCGCGAGTACAGAAGCTTATAAGGACCTATCTGGAGGTGTTCGGAGAACTACCCCCTCCAGCCTCATGCGACAAGCTGGTGCAGATGGACCTCAAGCTGAAACCCGAGTTCGTGGGTCACAAGATCCGGAGGACACCCTATCCAGCTCCTAAAGAGCAGGCCGACGAGATCGAGCGACAGATACAAGAATGTATCGACGCTGGCCTAGTCCTGGAGTACAAGGACGGGGACTACCCCCTACACTGCAGCCCCTGTTTCCTGGTGGCTAAACCTGGGTCTACAGCCAAACGGCTGGTAGTGGACTATGGAGAGCTGAACAAGAAGACGCTAAACCACTCAGGGTCCATCTCCAATATGGAGTCTACCCTGGAGAAGATAGCCTCCTGTCGCTACAAGACCAAAATGGACAAGCGAAGCGGATTCTGGCAAGTGGACCTGACGCCCAACGCACAGGAACTACTGGCCTTCATCACCCCTCAGGGGAGGGTGTTCAAGTGGAAGGTCATGCCGTTTGGCGTGGCTAACGCACCCGCTCTATTCCAAGAGCTGATGAACAAGATCTTGTCCATTCTACGAAGGAGACCTAAGGTGCAGGAGCTGATATCCCGTGGTGCCCAGATGGAGGCTCACATCGACGATGTATGCCTTGGGACCAATACCCAGGAGGATCACCTAATCCTCTTGGGTGAGTTCTTTGCGGTCTGCCAGGAGAACCACACTCGACTCAAGCTGGAGAAGTGTGAGTTCATGCAGGAGACCATGCAGTACCTGGGGTTTGATGTTGGCTATGGGTGGTGGACCCCAGTGGCCTCTAAGGCCAAACCCCTGATGGATGCCAAGGTACGACACGAAGACCCCAAGAAAGGACTTCATGATGTACGCAGTTTCATTGGGGCGTGCAACTTCTATCGCCGCCACATCAAGAACTTCACCTACACCAGCGCCGTTCTGACAGACTTGATCAAGAAGAGTACTACTTGGCGCTGGGGCCCACAAGAGCAACAAGCGTTTGAGGAGCTCAAAGACAAGGTAGCCAACGCTAAGTGCTTGGGCGTGCCTAGGGCACAAGGGGAGATTATCCTGGTGACCGACGCCAGCAATGTGGGCGGTGGTGGAACGTTGTTCCAATGGCAAGCACTAGAGAAGGAGGAGTTCGACTCGGCCATTTCCCAATGGGGGACGGAAGGTCTCAACCGAGATGGAACCCTCAAGCACAGCTACCCTGACGACAAGTGGGTCCTAGTACCTCTGGGCCACTGGAACTGGAAGTGGAACCAGGCCAGGGGGAACTACTCCACCTATGAGCAGGAATTGCTCGCGGGTATGCTGGTGCTATCCTCACAAGCACGACTGTTGGGGAGTAACCCTGTGGTCTGGCTATGCGACCAAGAACCGGTACGCAGTTTCCAGAAGGATCCCCCACCTGAGAAGGCCAAGCTACGGCGCTGGTGGACCTACCTCAGTCAACTACGGCTGACGGTACACCATATCCAGGGAGTGAAGAACGAGTGTGCCGACTACATCAGCCGCAACAACTTCGACTCCATGATTGGTGCCCGGTCTGAAGCGCTGGCTAAGGAGGCGTTCAGCCGTATGGACGTACACCTGGACCTGAACATGACCATGATACGCCCCCTGGATGGACTCCAACAATCGGAGTACCTGAAGGAGTTCGGGGATATCTACAAGCGCCTGGAGAAACGCCTTGAACCCCTCCTGGTCAACCAGGACCAGTCGAAGAGGGACAAGAGCTACCTCTGGCACGAGGACCGCATCGTGGTGCCTAGTGACCGAGTCCCAGCGCTGCTGAAGTGGACCCATGAGTCCAGTGGTCATGCGGGTGCTGACCGTACCCTGAGGCTGTTCAAGCAGTGGTTCCACACTACGTGGACTGACGACCAACTGCGGAAAACCCTCCAGCCTGTCGTGGACAAGTGCCCGTGCAGGTCCTGTAAACCAGGGGATATCAGGGACAGAGGTCTCTACTCGACCCTGCCCATCCCTCACTGTGCTAACAGTGTTCTATACGTGGACTACACGGAGATGCCGAAGTTCGGGGGCTATGACTTCGCCCTCGTGGTAACCTGTGGGTTGACCAGGTTTACCAGGGTGTTCCCATGTACCAAGCACATTACCGGGAGGGAGACTATCAAGATACTCCTGGAGGAGTGGTTTTGTGTCTATGGGGCGCCCAAGGAGATCAACTCCGATGAGGACGTGCGAGTACGCTCAGATACTGGCTGGTACAAGAGGGTCCTGAGATCCCTCAATGTCCAGGTGTCTACGGGGATTCCCTACTCTCACACGAGCAACCCCCTATGTGAGCGACAGATCCGTGTCCTGAAGGAGAACGTACGGATATGGGGCAAAACTGAACGCACCAGGGACTGGGTGAGACTACTCCCCGTCATATCCTTGATGATGAACTCCCAAGAGAGTTCAGCTACTGGCTACTCGCCCCATGAGCTATTCCTTGGGCGCCCGGCGTGGTTCCTACATGCCCCCTATCCAGAGGACACCCATTCTTCTGTGGGTGAATGGGTCCAAGAGCAGCAAGCGAAGGTGGACAAGGCCAAGGCTATGCTCCAGAGAGTGAGGGAGCGTCAGTGGAACAAGAAGAACAAGCACCGAGTACCGGCCACCTACCAAGAGGGGGACTGGGTGCTGGTGCACCACAGTCGACTACCTGCCTGGCCACGCTCTACCAGCGATGACCCATACTTCGGGCCGTACAAGATCCTATCAGTGGATGGACACCGTATCACCGTGCGGTGTTCTCCCCGTCTAGGGGGGACCCTGGTGTGCGCTGCTCAACACCTGAAGCGCTACTATGATCCTGAAGACCTCTGTGGGGAGGAGTGGG
Organism: Eutreptiella sp. 'Long Island Sound 2002'; assembly: GCA_964036045.1. Lineage (NCBI taxonomy): Eukaryota > Euglenozoa > Euglenophyceae > Eutreptiales > Eutreptiaceae > Eutreptiella > Eutreptiella sp. 'Long Island Sound 2002'. The sequence goes on along the minus strand of OZ038397.1, from coordinate 26,825,376 downwards.
AGCTGAACGACGAGGAAATCGCCGCTCTGGACCTACAAGGGGCTGCCAGCCCTATGGAAGTTGAAGGTGAACTCCCCGACATGAACGCCGAGGAGATGGCTAAGGAAGGCTTCTACCTGGTGAAGTCTGTCCTACGCCACCGCTATCGCCAGGGTTGGCGCTTCCTCACCCTCTGGGAAGGGTTTGGAGTCGAAGAGGCCACCTGGGAGCCCTTCTCTGCATTTGTTCTACCTGAGGGACGCCTAAACTCAGTTCTGGTTGACTACTTGTCCCAGAACAACCTTGGTGAGTTGCTGAGGCTGGCTGAGACGCTTGCCTCCAAGACTAAAGCTAGGGACTGAACCTTACCCTTACCTACCAAAGCGTATGTGTGAGTGTGCTATTCCTAAGGTCCTGAGAGCAAGCCGCAGAAGTGGTGTCCTAATTATACCCAAGTCTGCGCCCTTGCTGAACATGGAGGGTTGGCTTATTGATGCCACGGGGTACGCCCCGGGTCTCCCCTCCCCTATGCGCCCAATTTCTGTGCTGGCGCAAAACCTTTGGGGAATACCCAGCGTATTAATCCAGGTATTGTTTTCCCTACCTATCTGTCTACTACAGGGAGGGGTGGCCAAAAGCTATGAAGGCACGAAAACGCCGTTTTGCTATGTGGCCAAAACACTGACCTAACCACTGCCACAGCCCACCAACGCTGCTAAAATTGCAGGAAACGGGTGGGACAGTGACACACGCACTACAGGTCCTACACACCCTACAATGGCACCATCCTGGTGGGCGAGCACTGGGCAACTGGCTCTAGCCCCCACACAGGACTACCACTCCTACACGCACACTCTACTGGGCGTTGCGAAGGCAAAGGTGTCGTGGGTCCTAGCGACCCTCCTGTGAAATGACAAGAGAACACAGCGCTGCTAAGCAACTGTGGCCTAACAGGGGACGCCACAACGCGTTTTCCCTGCTAGGGCTTGGAGGGAAGAGGTGCTCTTGCGTGCACGGCGCAGATGTCGATGGAGTCGGACTCCCTGCTCTGCCACAGGCAGAGGGGAGTTACTTGTTTGTGTGATCTGCGCCCTTGTTTAGCAGGGCATAAAAAAATTACTGCTGCACCAATCACCCTACCTGCCCACCTGTAAAACAAAGGCAAATGAAAGGGCGTTTGCGGCGGAGGAACCAAGCCACACTCCAGGTATTATACCCTTCTCAGTGTGACCTATAATACACTGTCCACAAACACGCTGGAGGACCAGCTACCCTTGTCAAGCAAGCAAGCGTTAAGGGACTCCTCAGGTTCTCTTAAAGAACGTACCGAGGAGCCCCTGGGTAGCCTAAACAAGGTTTACCGTGCGCACTTCGCGTGGCCTACCCTTTAATGCGTGTGTGAATGCGCGAGTATGCAACAGTACCGCGGGCAATCCTGCCCATCTGAGCGTCAATCACGAACTCTACCAGGGGGTGGCCCCGCCTGGGCTTACTCACCTTACCTACCGCTGGAGAGAGAGAGCAAGTGGGGCGCACGCGAAGAACGTTGCTATCCACTTGTGTGTATGTCTAATCACCCTGATCTGACCGCTAATCATCTGCAATCTTTCTAATCAATCCCTCTATCGCGTTCTATCTTTGTTAGCGCTGCTACAAGGCTCGTTCACGGAGACACGAGACGAGCAATGTGTATGCGGCATGCGAGACGAGCATACCTGTAGTTTATACCTGATTCATTGAAGTCTTTTTCGTTGATTGTCGAATTCTTGAATTTTCGAATCTTTTATTAGTATGGGTGGAATCTGTATGTTTATTTATTAATGTGTGTCTCGTCATTTTCAAGACTAAGTGAGACATACGTTTATAATTCCATTATTTCTCCATTTTCCGGCGCTTCGCTAGGAGCCGCTCCTGCGCGCCATTTTATGCGTATGAATTTCTGGATTTAAAAAATCCAGAGATGACTATAATTTCTATAAAAATGTGCTTCTGATGCACAATTGGACTCTGCTCAGGTGTGTCGTTTCAGAAAAATTCTAGCCCGTCATTTGACGGATTTTGGTGTCGCCGCTTCGTTTTTGCGTGGATTCGTCCATAATTCTCCCATTCCTGCCTCTGCAGATACCCACGCGCAGCCTCGCTGAGTAGGCCGTGTTCGGGCCGAAACGCAGGTGCCTGGAGAGACTGAGCAGAACCCAAGACCCCACCAAGGGGCAATTTAATTTTTTCGAGACTCCCTTCGCCCTAAGACAGGTCACAGGTCGCCAGCAGGTTTACGAGAACCCATGCGAGTGTGTATAATGTGTCTTGCGTTGGTTTTGTGTCGACGCTGCCTCTTGGAGGGAGGGATGCATATGCACATGTCTTGGCATGCTCCCATACTAACCCAACCAAGCCACAGGAGCCCCGGCAGCGCCATGAGCGCTGAGTCTTCTGTAGGAAATGATACAATCAGAGCAGCAAAAGGACGCCAGCCATGGTGAGCGCCCATTTTTCAGTGCGAGGGAAACTGTAGGTATTTTAAAGTAGATGTGGAAACCAAGGAAAGGCCAAGAAAAAACTCCTTTTTCCTAAAATGCGACGGTGGTGGCCACCACAGCACAAGGGGGGAGTAAGAAAAAGTGCTTTTCCATTGCTTTGAGGCATACTCTAGTTGTATTAGAGATGCACTGAGCATCCATGCATTTTTATCTTAGTATTGGTCCCACCAAAAGTGGTGATAACACATTTTGACCTATGGAACCAAACAGCCAATCAGGATATGGAGTGGACCCCTTAATCCCCTTTCAATGTGAAGCTATTCATCTTTTCCTGAGTTGACTGAGCACTGACATACCTAAAGTAGAGCCTATGAATTTATCTATGTTTTTCCATGAATTCTTAGCTATCCTAGTGGTATGCACCCTAGGGGGCTGGGCACCTCTTTTTGAGAGGTCCTGGGTTCAATTCCTGGTCAGCCTAGCTAAGTAGGAAGATCCCATGTGACATGGCAGTGACCTCATCGCCACATGCCCTGCCACCTCAGCACATATGGGACCCAAAACAAAGAGTGCACATCTCCTGAGATGGCACTATGAAGAGAGAGTGACCATGAGGCAGTTTTCTAACTCTTTTTCCAAAACATTTCAGCTATCTTTGTGAATATGCATTCATATGTGACCTGAGTTGGAGTTTCTGTGAATATCCAATCATCTTTCACTGTTTACACTGCAGCCCTTCATGCTTTGATCCTGATCTTCTCCTCTTTGCACACTTCTGGCTTGGGTTATCCTGGATTGACTCTATTTCTGCAAAACAAAGGTTTTCATCTTCCAAAACAAGCAGCAGGAAACCCTACACCTACAGCAAGCAGCAGGAGAAGCAAAAACACAGTGCTGAAAACACTATAAACTTTTCTTGTACTACACGGGGTTGTTGCAGGTACGCAGGGACCGGCTGTCTCTGCTGCCAGAAAACTTTATAGTGGTTTCAGAAAGATGTCCTTGAATTATGCCCTAGGTCTTTTGATGTATTCCTGCAAGTTGGTTTTGTAGTGGAAAACCCCAAACCAAAGCAGCAAGTAGAGCAAGGACTGAATATGGATCGGATCAATGAAATCAATGATTGGTTTTGGAATCCAGTGTAACACAGAAGGGCTGCAGATAGACAAAGCAGGTATATGTACATAGATTCAATCACAAATGGATAAAGCAAAAGGTTTTATATGAAAATTGGTCAGACTCTAGCCTCAGAGGTTGCAATAGGCACTTCATGTGCACTCTTTTGGGTGAAATGGTGCTGGTTAGGACTGAGGGGCATAGATGTCAGGACCACACAGAAAATGACTTGGCCAAGCAACTGAATTCAGAAACAGTTACAAAGTAGGACCACAATAAGTGGTAGAATCAATTGAGTATAGGGGTCTTGGGGTGGGAGACCACTTAGGCTTAACCTCCAAGGCCCACAAGCATGGAATGCCTGATTTTGTTTGGTATGACCTCCATGAAGGAAGGTACCTCCGCTCAGTTGAGTGGTAGGGGTGAACTTCATGGGGGGGCTAGGGTCACAACCCTAGTTACTTTGAGAAAGTGTACTTTAGGCTACAAAAGAGAGATAAAAACACTTAAGTTTGTCTCAGCATCAACAAAGGGTTTTAAGGGGGGCTTAGCCTGGATCAAGCCCTCCAAGAAAGACATGGCAGTGACTTTTTCTTACTCCCCCCTGGAGTACTAGTTGATCAAGCTAGTAGGACCAAGGAAAAAGGCTCAAATATTCCCAAAATTACCTCAAAAAATGCATTAAACTTACCAAAAACATTCTCATCACTTCATAGAAGCCTATCACACTGTAGGGACCCCTGAAAAACAGTGTAATGTACCGTGAATGATGTCCCTTCGAAGGGGCATTCCTCAAAAGTCGCCGGCGTGAGGCGAAAACTTTTGGAAAAAAAAAGTGTGGGGGCAGTGGGAATTGAACCCAGGACTCCCTATCCAGAGCACATGTGTCTGTCCACTAGGGTACAGTCGAACGCTCTAATGCGGACGGTTATCGCCATATAAACAACGTTTTAGTAAACGTCCTGACCAAGGGCCAGGGCGGAGCAATACTCCCAATGGAGGACACAAACCCCCAGGAGCTGAAAAAAATAGAAAGTGGAACCAGCAGGGAGTGATTCCTGCGGTTTTGCGGAAGGGGTTGCGATTTAGCAAGTGAAATCGTTGAAAATCGACGAAACCACGCGGGAAATCGTCATTTTTACACATAACTTAAAGTCGCAGACAAGCGCAAACGAAGCGGACGCCAAGAAAAGGGTTGCGCAAGCGAAAACGGCTTTTGGAAAAGAAGGTATGAGCCGTAGATTTTAAAGTTTTAAAGAAAATTTTTGCACAGTTGCATCAAAAATTTTATAAACTTCAGAGTAAAGAATTCAAAATCAGCCCACACCACAGAGCAGTTCAACAACCCGCCTCTCAGGTATGTCTGTGTCACTTCACACTCACGCATTGCGTTCGTGTTGGTTGTTCCGTCAAAACGTTAGGGTTGTCAACGCTGTGCTCGTTGGGGGGTCGGGTGTTCATCTCTCGTGCTCTGCACAGGCGAAAGCAGGAATGAAAGGTATGTGATGCGAATGGAGCGCGCAGCGCGCACGTAGGGTTAGAATATGCGCTGTGCTCGCGATGCATGTGCCTAATCTAGGCATCCACACGCTGTATCGCTTCACCTGTATCCCTAATCCACCCTTGTTTCCTTCTTCACAGGTAAGCGTTTGTACGTGTGCGGCCGTAGCGTTCAAGTTGAGTTGCTTAAAACGCTTAGGTTTGTTTTGTGTTCGTTTCAATGCGGCATCCGCATGATGCATGGTGAGTAAGGTAGGTTAGCCCAGGAGGAGCTCACCTCCTGGTTGAGTCTGTGGTTACGCCTTCCTTCCCTGCGTGCACATGATGCATTAAAGGGTAGGCCACGCGAATTGCGCACGGTAAACCTTGTTTAGGTTACCCAGAGGCTCCTCGGTACGTTCTTTAAGAGAACCCGAGGAGTTTCTTAAAGCTTGCTTGCTTGACAGGGGTAGCTGCATCTGCAGCGTGTTTGCGAACAGCGTATTATAGGTCACACTGAGAAGGGTATAATACCTGGAGTGTTGCTTGGTTCCACAGTCGCAAACGCCCCTTCATCTGCCTCTTTTGTACAGGTGGGAGAGGCTAGGGTGATTGGTGCACGCAGCCGCTGCCTTCGGCGGCTACCATTTTTCTGCCCCAGCAAAACAGGGGCGCTGATCACAAATCAAATCACTGTGCCTCAGCCAGGACTGGCGAGGACAGTTCGACTTCAACGACATCTGCGCTGTGCGCGCAACGAGAGCACCCCTTCCCTCCAAGCCCTAGCAGGGGAAACGCGTTGTGGCGTCCCCTCTTAGGCCACAGCTGCTTAGGAGCGTTGTGTTCTCTCGTCCTTTTCACAGGAGGGTCGTTAGGACCCATGAGAACTTCACCTCCGCAACGCCAAGTAGAGTGTGCGTGTAGGAGTGGTAGTCCTGAGTGGGGGCTAGAGCCAGTTGCCCAGTGCTCGCCCACCAGGATGGTGCCACTGTAGGGTGTGTAGGACCTGTAGGGGGCGTGTCACTGTCCCACCCTTTTCCTGCAATTTTAGCTGGGCTGGTGGGCTGTGACAGTGGTTAGGTTAGTGTTTTTGGCCACATAGCAAACAGGCGTTTTGCATGCCTTCATAGCTTTTGGCCACCCCTCCCTGTAGTAGACAGATAGGTAGGGAAAACAATACCTGGACTAACACTCTGGGTATTCCCCCAAGGTTTTGCGCCAGCACAGAAATTGGGCGCATAGGGGAGGGGAGACCCGGGGCGTACCCCGTGGCATCAATAAGCCAACCCTCCAGGTTTAGCAAGGGCGCAGACTTGGGTATAATTAGGACACCACTTCTGCGGCTTGCTCTCAGGACCTTAGGACTAGCACACTCACACATGCGTTATGGCAGGTTAGGGTAAGGTAAACCCTGTAAGGAAGGGTAGAACCCCATGGGTCTGGACCAGTCAGGGGTCCTAACTGTGGGCTCGCTTGTCCCCAAGGAGGGAAGACACACCTTGCCTCATAACACCGCGCTTGTCATTCCCCCCTGGTGTAGAAAGCCACCGTTCTTCGTTGGCTCACCAAGGTCATTACATTAGGGCAGTACCCATGCAACACATGGTCAACAAGGCAAACACTCGCTGGGTGGCTGCAATTTTGATAAGCGGCCACCTGGCTCACGCTGGAAACCATAGGCATGGGTCTGCAGGGCACAGACAGGGTCAGTAGACTGACACAGGGTAATTAGTTTCGCTTCTTACGCTGGGACATAGTCTCAGCACGGGTTAGGAGCTGCCCCTCGTTGTTCTCAACGAGGTAAGTGCGGAAGATGGGGTTGATACTCCCATCTGGTTGTATGAAGGCTGACATAGGTTCCCAGGTCGCCTCGGACAACCCATAGCCATCCCACAGGGTAAGGAATTTCCAGCCCTGTTTATACTCGTGGCGAGCAATACCTGCAACCACGTAGTAACCATCGACTGCCATCTCATCGGCAGTCATCTCTTCGAGTTCGTCTGCCTCCTCTGGACTGGCAGCGTTCTCTAGGTCTATACGTTCAATCTCACTGTCGCTGAGGCGCCACTCATCCCAAGACAAGTCGTCAGGGGAGTGATAGTGCCTCAACTGCTTAGGAGCACATAGCAGTTCACCACCTAGACGTGGACTGCACCTGACATGGATCCTGGATCCATCTATCCTGATGATACGATAGGGTCCAAAGTAAGGGTCCTGTAGGCAGTTACGTGGCCAGGAGGGTAGGCGTGAATGGTGTACCAAAACAAGGTCACCAACCTTGAAGCTGGCAGGTCGCCGTAGGCGGTTCCGTCGGCTCTGTTCACGGTCACGAATGTGCCTCAGGTTAGTACCAGCCATGTTAGCCAGAGACTGCTTGTGTTCTAGCCAATCTCCCACAGGGCTCTTGAAGTCCTCAGGAAAGGGGGTTTTGAAGAACCAAGCAGGTCGTCCTCCATGGAACAGTTCGTGGGGGGTGAAACCCGTAGAAGAGCTCCGCTGTGAGTTCATGGACAGAACTGCCCAGGGCACTAGGCGTACCCAGTCCTTGGTGCGCTCCTGTTTCATCAGGATTCTTAAGTTTTGCTCCACCACACGGTTCTGTCTCTCACAGAGAGGGTTAGACGTGTGAGTGTAGGGCACACCTGTGGTTACCTCCACGTTGAGGGCATTTAGCACTCGTTTGTACCACCCAGTGTCACTGCGGATGCGTACATCTTCATCAGAGTGCACCTGTTTAGGTGCTCCATAGGGTTCGAACCATTGTTCGACCAACATTTTTACCGTCTGCTCACCTGTGATTTTCTTATTGCAAGGGAACACACGGGTGAAGCGAGATAGACCACAGGTGACCACGAGGCAACTATCATAGCCGCCAAAGCGTGGTAAGCCGTGGATGTAATCCACGTAGAGAAGAGAGTTAGCACAATAGGGTATGGGTAAGCTGGAGATCAGACCCCTATCCCTACTGTCACTTTGCTTGCTGGCATGACAGCCACAAGCATCCACAATGGTCTGCATACGCGACCTCAGTTCAGTCAGGGTTAGACTAGAGTAGAAACACTCACGGAAGAAGTCCACTGAGCGATTAGCGCCAGTGTGACCAGAACTGAGATGGGACCACTGTAGGCACCCATCCAGTCGTGCCTCAGGCACCACAATTCGGTCCTCGTAGAAGAGGTACTGATTGTTTTCATACCACTGGTGCCCGTCAATGACACGGGGTTCGAGACCAGTGTTGAGGGTTTGGAGAATTGCTTCATACTCTGACTGATAGTCGGTTAGACTCCAACCCTCCAGGATTCCAGCAGTGCGCATGGACAGGTCAAGCTGGACATCCATACGCTGGAAAGCCTCTTTGGCGAGTGCCTCAGAGCTCTCACCAATAAGCGCATCGAAGTTGTTGCGCGATATATAGTCAGACAGTTCATTCTTAATCCCGGGGATATGATGCACTGTCAGCCTGAACTGGCTCAGGTAAGTCCACCACCGTTTTAGCTTCGCTTTTTCTGGTGGTGGGCCCTTCTGAAAAGACTTCACAGGCTCCTGGTCACACAGCCAGACAATAGGGTTAGACCCCAGGAGTCGGGATTGTGAAGATAGCACCAACATACCGGCCAGGAGTTCCTGGTCATAGGTGCTGTAGTTGGAACGCGCTTGGTTCCACTTCCAATTCCAGTGTCCCAGTGGCACCAGTCGCCACTCACTGGTAGGATAGTCATGTTTCAACGAACCATCACGGTTCAGTCCAGTAGTACGATAATGGCAGTGGGTTAGCTCAGCGGGGTTAAGCTCCTGCCATTGGTAGATCGTACCTCCCCCCCCTACATCACTGGCATCAGTGATCAGGACTATCTCGCCCTCAGGGCGGGGAACCCCCAGGCAGTTGGAGGAGGCAATCTTCTTCTTCAACTCCTGGAAACACTCTTCCTCTCTGGAGGTCCACCTCCAGGGAGTAGTTTTCTTGATTAGGTCAGTGAGGGGTGCAGAGGAGTAAGTAAAATTGTGGATGTCACGCCGATAGAAATTACAGGCGCCCACAAAACTCCTCACATCGTGTAGACCCTTCTTAGGGTCATCGCGAATCTGCATGTCCTGTAGGGGCTGCATCTTAGACGCGGCTGGTTTCCTCCAGCCATACCCCACGTCGAAACCCAAATACTCCATCTCCTCTTTCATAAACTCGCATTTTTCGAGTTTGATTCGGAGATGGTTTTCTTGACAGACAGTGAAGAATTCACGGAGGAGAAGGACATGGTCCTCTTTGGTATTAGTACCCAAACTCACGTCGTCGATGTGAGCCTCCATTTCTGCACCCCGAGAAATCAACTCTTGTACTAGAGGCCTGCGCCTCAGTATGTACAAAATTTTGTTCATAAGCTCCTGGAAGAGCGCTGGGGCGTTAGCCACCCCGAAAGGCATAACCTTCCACTTGAAGACACGACCCTTAGGGGTTATAGAGGCAAGCAGCTCCTGAGCTGCGGCGGTTAGGTCAACCTGCCAGAAACCAGAGCGTTTGTTCATTTTGGTCTTATACCTGCATTTGGCAATACGCTCCAGGGTGTTTTCCATGTTAGGAATACTCCCTGAGTGGTTCTGGGTTTTCTTGTTGACCTCACCATAGTCTACAACAAGACGTAGAGCAGTCGACCCTGGTTTAGCAACAAGGAAACAGGGGCTGCAGTGATGGGGATAGTCCCCATGTTTGTACTCTTCAACGAGGCCAGCATCAATGCATTCTTGGATCTGGCGCTCGATTTCTTCAACCTGTTCCTGTGGAGCGGGATAGGGACGACGCCTCACTCGCGTCTTTTCAAATTCTGGTTTCAATTTCAGGTCCATCTGGACCAGTTTTTTGCAAGATAGGGGAGGCGGCAAGGCGCCGAACACCTCCTCATAGGTTATAAGCAGTTTCTTCAGGCGGGGGTCAAGGTTAAGACTCTCGACTTTCTGAAGGAAATCCTCCTCAGCATGGAGGTTGCTTTTTCCATGTTCTTTCTTTTTATGCCGATCAGCAGTTTCGGCAGGTACAGTACCATCGTCCCACTCAGGGGGACATTGCTGCCCATAGTGTAGAGAGTACACTAGAGGTATCTCAGGATCAGGCAGCGTATAGGACTCATCGTCCTCCTCACACCAGATGGAGTATTTCCAGGTCTGTCTGAGGTATTGCAGCCGCTCTTGGCGCTCAATACCTTCGGCCTTCAGGTACAGCAGCCGTCGGAGTTCTTGCGTGTCATGCTCAGACAAGGGCATGTTATTAGCAGCAGGCCGTGCCAGAGCATCAGTACTCCGGGCCAGGGGTTCACCTGTGTGCACAGGCTGCATGTGTAGCACTGGTTTTCCAACAGAGGAAGCGGGTTCAGAGGTTGACTCTAGATCTACCTCCTCTAGCAACAGCTGGGCCAGGAAAGCACTATGTTTTAGGTCAACACAGCTGGGATCAACAGAGGGAATAGTGCTGGCGATCTCAGACAGTTGGTCGTCAGCATCCTCTTTTACAGCTGCAGGTTCCAGATAGTCATCAGGAGACTCACACCCTGTAAGTGTGGCAGATAGGTGCTCAGGGGATCGATTTTTGAAATCATAAAGGGTCAGGCCACGATTTTCGGCCATGACCTCTTTTAGTAGCACCTGGTCCAGGTCACACAGGGGTACAGGATTGAGAGATCCATCGATGATGGACAGGAAACTGGCCCACTCAGGGGCCTGCATAGCTGTGTCTGAGTCCTCAGGCACATAGATGGGGCCGTCGGGGAGTTGCACTCTTGCCACGGTCATTCGGTCAAGCATACGGCGCCAGTAAGCATGTTCACCAGAGCAACCCCAGTCAGGGGTGCACATAACAACCCTTCCTCCCTCATAAGCGATCTTGGTTAGAACCTTCGCGAGCAGGGAGAAGGGAGGGTTAGCATACGCTAGGCCCATTGCTTTCCAGAAGAATCGGAAAGCATTGTTCATTTGTTTCGAGCAGTACAACTGCATGATGTGCTGTTGTTGGCTCGCAAACAATTCCACCTGGATCTCGTCCAGGTTTACCTGAAGGGCCGCCAGTCCATTTTCGAGAACCTGACGGGCCAGTTGGTAGTTTTCAGTACGATAGTTCGTCTTGGCTGCGTAGCGCAGCCCAGACTCTTTTCGTCCTGACAGCTCCAAAGGAACGGAGAATAGCCCACTGCCAAAGTCGCAGTGCAAAGAGTAAGGACGCTGTAGGGACAGCATTTTAACCTGGGGGTTTCTTCTTAGAAAGTCAGTGCCAATGACAATGTCAAAGGCGTCAGTGTCCAACACTCTGCAGTGTTGGGTCACGGTTTCGTCGCCCAGACATATGGTCACATCGACCCCCCCCAAGGAATGGATGGTACGCCCATCCCCTACTCTTATGGCCACAGTCTTGGTCTTCCTGAAAGTTTTAAGCAGGAGCCGGGCCACTATGGAAAGTGTTGCACCGGTATCAAGCACTGCTCGAAAAACCTGATCCCCGATTTTCACGAGGATCCAGAAAACCAAGTCCCCCTCTTCGGAGCCGCCCCCCTATTCCTCATCAGGGAATTTCACATCCACTCCTGCAGCCATGAGGGACTTGGCCATCCAGGCCAAGCGCCTCTTCTTAGAATTATTCCCCTCAGGGGTAGCGTTATCCCCTTGGGGGCGCTTCTGGGGGACACCTGCGGCAGGAGCGGGTGTAGCAGCAGGAGTAGGCGTAGCAACGGGCGCTGATGAGCGCCTCTGGGGGTTAGGGGGTCCAGTCTTACCACCCCCCTTGCCACCTCCTTTACCTTTATCCCCATTCGGGGGATTTCTGGCGGGCGTCGGGTTCTTCTGGCGCTCCGCCTCCTGACGCTTGAGTTTGTCACTCTCGCGTTTCTTGATGTGGCATTCGTCCTCATAGTGACGATGCTTGCCACAGTAACCACAGGTGATGGTACACCTGAAGTGGTCCTGATGGGTCACAGTTTTCCCATCTTTAGTATGCTGCTGACGTTTCATCTGCAGCATACAGCCACTGCGGAGATCGCAGTCAGAGGCATGACAAGGTCCCCCCTTGTCATTGACAGGTCGGCAGTAAAACAGGGGGGGGGTGCCTGCATCAGTTGGAACCTCGTTCATGGCACGTAGGTTGCCCCTCCCTTTACCGCCTCCCTGGTTGGTGTTAGTGGGATTTTTATGCCCCTTCCCTTCGCCACGTTCAGGGGTAGGGGTACCACCTCGTCCCAAATGCTTCTTGAGGAACTTCTCCATGTGGGAGTCGTTCTCTCTCTCAAGAGCTAGCTCAATCAAGAGATCCACCAGTGTATCATACGAGTGGGTCCTGCTCTTCCTCTCAGAGGTTGAGCGGCAATCATCCCACGTACGCTTGGGGATCTTACTCATGAGCCACAGGTGGGGCTCAGTGGCTCCGTAGGAGCCCACATTCATCCTCGAAAATAAGTACTCCATGTCGCACACATACTCAGAAATTCGCGCAGCGGATGGAAACTACGGGAGCATAGGTAGCTCCTCGATTTGTGTGCGTACGCTGAGGTCAGTCTCATAGACTGGGAATGTTTTCTCTAACCTCAGGAGTACCTCCGCCCAAGTAGAACAGGTTTTCACAATCTGTTTGACCTGTTTTTGCAAAAATTTCTTTTTGCATGAGCGTTTTAGCAGTGAACATTTGGTGGCCACATCCACATGGGATTGGCCTGTCAACAAAAGGAACTCCGCAAATTCTTCTGCCCATTCGGGCAGGTTTTTAGGGTCGAACTCCGGCAGTTCCAGCTGGATGTTCGCCTGGGCAATTGGTCTGCCCATCTTCCCACCCCCCGGAGTTAGGCCTGAAGGCGACACGCCGGCAAGTGGGGCCAGGGCTGACAGCCCTCTTCTCTCACTCTCTGTGACAGGCACGTCCTGTAGGTCCGCCATAGGCACAGTCCTGGCACGGGGGTGAAAGGGGCTGGGGCAGGTAACCTTAGGCAACAGCCTTGAGACCCTCGATCTCTTGAGATCTTCGGCCAGGGTACTCGGCCCTGGAGAGAGAGAGAGGAACTCAGGCTTGGGTAAGGGTTCTGCAATACCCAGTTTAGCCTTAATGGCCTCTGATAAGGCCGTCACATCTGGATCTTCTGATCCAGACAGGAATTTGGCCAGCAGCTCGGCCGTTTGATCCAGGGCACCGTAGGTTGGCCTTGGATGATGTTCTTCGACTCGTGTTGGGCCCACTTCGGGAGCCCTTGGGGTTGGGTACTCAGGTCGTAGTCGTCTTGGCAGGGATGCAGTAGACGGAGGGCCTGAGTGTGAGTAGGACCCTAGATCCGTACGTGGTCTGGACCCATGTACAGCCAGTGGTTCCTCTCCATCTTCCCCACGGATGGATTTGTAGTACTCATCGTGCATGATGTACTCATCCATCTTCATCTTCAGCTTCTCATATTCCTCAGGTCCTTCAATGGCAGTTGAGGATGAAGCTGGGCAATTGGATCGTGATACTGAAGCAGCCACACGTCTGTGGAGGTGACTGAAGCTGTCTCCACCGTGTGCTGCTAAGGCCTCGGTGGTAAGGCCTTTATTCTTCTCCGCCCTTCTGCGTTCTGGATCTCCTTGGGACCCAGATGCGCCACTGAGGTGATGTGGTGCTCGGTGTGGTGGTTCACTCATTGGGTGGACCACACTGCCCATTTGTACTTGGACAGTTCGGATAGGCCAGGTCCTTACACTTGGTGTGGACATTATGGACTTGTTGTTGAGCTTTTGTTCTGCACTTCTCAGGGTCGGTTCAAAAGGTCTCAAGGGACTGTCTCTGCTACCGGAAAGATGTCCTTGAATTATGCCCTAGGTCTTTTGATGTATTCCTGCAAGTTGGTTTTGTAGTGGAAAACCCCAAACCAAAGCAGCAAGTAGAGCAAGGACTGAATATGGATCGGATCAATGAAATCAATGATTGGTTTTGGAATCCAGTGTAACACAGAAGGGCTGCAGATAGACAAAGCAGGTATATGTACATAGATTCAATCACAAATGGATAAAGCAAAAGGTTTTATATGAAAATTGGTCACACTCTAGCCTCAGAGGTTGCAATAGGCACTTCATGTGCACTCTTTTGGGTGAAATGGTGCTGGTTAGGACTGAGGGGCATAGATGTCAGGACCACACAGAAAATGACTTGGCCAAGCAACTGAATTCAGAAACAGTTACAAAGTAGGACCACAATAAGTGGTAGAATCAATTGAGTATAGGGGTCTTGGGGTGGGAGACCACTTAGGCTTAACCTCCAAGGCCCACAAGCATGGAATGCCTGATTTATTTTGGTATGACCTCCATGAAGGAAGGTACCTCCGCTCAGTTGAGTGGTAGGGGTGAACTTCATGGGGGGGCTAGGGTCACAACCCTAGTTACTTTGAGAAAGTGTACTTTAGGCTACAAAAGAGAGATAAAAACACTTAAGTTTGTCTCAGCATCAACAAAGGGTTTTAAGGGGGGCTTAGCCTGGATCAAGCCCTCCAAGAAAGACATGGCAGTGACTTTTTCTTACTGTTGTCCCTAATGTGCTTCCCCTGCTGCTTGCTCCTGCTGTTGGTTTTGATAGAAATACAAGCAACAAGCCCAAACCAAAGTAAAGTGCAAGGAGAAGATGATCAAGATCACAACATGAAGGGCTGCAGTAACAAAGAAGATAAGATAGTCAATGTATCTACAAAGGACTACAGATTTATGCACAATGAGATTGAAATATTTTACATGCATGGAAAAACTGATGGAAAAACTGCCCACATAGGCACACTCTCATCATAGTGCCATCTTGGGATGTGCACTCTTTGTTTTTGGGTCCCATAGGTGCTCAGGTGGCATGGCATGTCTTGCTGAGGTCACTGCCATGTCACATGGGAGCTTCCTACTTAGCTAGGCTGATTGGGAATGGAATCAAGTACCTCTCAAAAAGAGGTGCCCCAGCCCCCTAGGGTGCATACCGCTAGGATAGCTAAGAATTCATAAAAAAAATAGGAAAATCCATAGGCTCTGAATCAATGTCGGCGCCTCATTCAATCCAAGAAATGATGTTCGGGCTCACATTGTTTGGGGATTAAGGGGTCCAAACAACATCCTGATTTAGTGCTTGGTTCTATAGGTCAAAATGTTTTATTACCCCTCTTGGTTAGGCCATTACTAAGATAATAATGCAATATGCCTCTAGGCATCTCTGATACAACTAAAGTCTACCCCAAGGCAATGAAAATAAACTTTTTCTTACCCTAGTCGCTGATTGAGCTTCTGGAAAGGCCGGAGATCCTGAGTTTGCACGCCATGCGCCGAGTTGGGCGCGAGTGGTAGCTGCATCTCAGGGTCCGTGCCCTGTGCGGGGAAGTGGAAAAGGTCTTTGACGTGTTGGCTGACACGGGCGCCCAGGTGAGTCTAGTTCAGGCTGGCCTACTTCCGCCGGAGTGTTTGACCACTAGTCGGAGACCTATCAAGCTGAAGCTGGCGAACGGCCAGTACATGGTGGGATGTACGAATGAAGCCACGATCGCGCTGCAATTCGTGAACCATCGTGAGCTGTGCCGCCCGGACCCTCGGCAAGGAAATCCTACTCAAAGGTAGCTTTTATGAGGCTCAGATGGACTGGGACATGATCGTCGGATACGACTTCATCATGGAGACGGATTCTGGCGTGCTCCCAGCTCAGGCCTCGATGACCCTGTACCAGGACGACCAGCTCTCGTGGCTTTCGTCACCTGAGCACCAGGTGGAGTGTCAATGGATCCACCCGGAACGCAGTCAGCTCGAAGTAGCCGCACTGGGAACTGAGCCACCTGGGCTAGCAAACCAGGAGTACGGCATCAAGCCGGAAGTGGCAAACCGAGTCGTTGCTGATCTGGGAGCTTCTGATCTGGCCTTCGATCCGTTCTCCTCAGGAACCTCCGCCCATCTTCGGGTGTGTGAGAAGTACTGGAGGGCTCAAGATTCCGCGTGGAAAAAGCACTGGGGTCCGCATCAAGGCTGATGTGGATCCATTGCCCCAGAGTGGACATACCCAGGGCGGTTGCGAAAGTCCGCAAGGACCGCTCCATAGCAGTGCTGCTGGTTCACATGGGATGTACCGAGGAGGAATGGACCCGGGATTGGGTTGCCTCGTTGACCAACATGACCTTGAATAAAGTCGTCCTACCAGCTGGAGAGAGTGTCTATCAGGACGCTAGGGGACAGCCCATGCCACCCCAGAGATGGCCAACGGAATTCCACTATGTGGATGGGGGCTTGGAACAGGCCAACGCCACGGACTTCGTGTGTGTCAACCGCATCATGGCAGAGCCCTGGCGGCAATGTTTTGCGGTTTCCCCCGTTGACATCGGCGAATCGGAGGACCTTCTCACCGACGAGGAGATGGATCTGGTTCACCGTACATGGATCGAATCTTTCACGATTGGGTAAGCCAGCGAGAAGGAAAAGGCCAAAACAAAGCCTGGTGGGAAGTGGACGCCATCGTTTCTGGCTCCTATGATAGGAATACCTTCGTAACGAAGGTACTGGATCACATGTCCAGCCAGTGCGAGCTGATTGGCGGGAACCCACCCAATAGCTCAAAATCATTCCGCGAAAGAGCAAAAAACGTCCATTTGAACCTTAAAATTTTTTGCTCCCCCAACACACCACAACTTGCAATCTACATGACTTGCAAAACCATGTTTTCTCGGCCACATGGGGTGTATTGTCCACTTTTTTGCACTGCGCATCTTTGCGTTACCCCTCGGGTGCTAGGGTATTGTCCACATTGCACACTTCATTTCTTGCAAAATCACACCAGCTTTTTGATTTCTGTTGTGTTCTCCTCCGTGAGGCCAATGTCAGAGGCATGGCAAGATTTTCCTGAAGCAATGTGTTCTGCAACAAAAGATACATGGCCATCACACCAGTTTGAGCACCTGCAACACGCTCACCAAAGCCAACTTGCACCCTCGGTACACCCTCGGTACGAGCCATAGCTTAATGGCCTCCAATCGAGATCACACCACCGCTGAGGTGGACAGTTTCAGCTTTTCAGAGACTCATTGGTCACATTCATTTTGCTCTAAGGGGGAGTCTTTGCACTGCGTGCGCACTGCGCGCTACTTTTAGACTATGTTCCCCCCGAAGAGCCCCCAAGCACACCCCTTGGAAACACCCTTAGAACTGGGCGACCCAAACTGGACTGGAGGGGACCACTCCGACAATCTTTCCGCCCATCGAATTTCAGCGACAACACCATTCAAATAAGAACGAACACGATGCACACTTGCCCACCAAGCCTCCTCAGAGCACCCTGTTGCTCCAGAGAGGAGATGAGCACACCTTTGAGGTGGAGTGTGCTTGAGGAAGAAAAAGAAGCGGAACAAATGTTCGCGCGGAAGTAAATCATCATGCCCATACTTTAGCCAAAACTCCTCGGCAGAGTGGGCATCAATACCCATATAACTGATTTGCGTCCTTAGGGACCAAGTTCCACCACAACGCTTAATCCACCACTCAACACCATCTTTTTGCGGGTCAAGAGGGTGAGGTCCGGTGCTTTTCTCATGCACATGGAGCAACATCTCCAGGATCTTGTCCCGGTTTCCTCAATAGCACCGGAAGGTTGGGGCCCAAAAGAGGGCGGAAATGCTACATCACCCCTGCGTTCTCGGGGGTACCCAACAAAGGGGGACAAAATCAGAACTCAAAACCTCCGCTACGGGTCACCATGATGCCCCTAGGGGCCCCTAGTATCTCAAAGTATGGGTCTCTAGTACGGCCAGACGCCCAAATAGTTGCACTGCGCGCGCACTGCGCACTGCGGCGCCCCTTAAGTGCCTGCAATTCAAGAGAGTTTGCATACTTGTTCTGATGGTGATGTGTGTTCTTGTTTGCACAGATCACTCAATGCAATTGTACATAGAATGCAACCACTATTGGACTGCTGGCCCAGCCCTAGGGGCCCTCCCTCACTTCCGCCCTGTGTGTGCAAGTAAGCAAGCCACACTGTACCTTCAATGCCTCCACAGCATCCCTTCTGCTTGCTGAACTTGTGCCGAAGAACCTTTCAGGAGAGACCATGCATTAAAATGCTTGACTATCAACTATGATACAACACAGTGGGCATCAGCGTTTTTCACTCAGCGGCTGAGTTATGTCCATACTGAGGCTACTGTCCACCCAGTGGTTTTGTGTGCATCCACACTGCAGTTTGAGGGGTGTTGACTGGCCCTTGATTGGGGGTCAAATGGCTAACCCCCCCCCCCACCCACCCACACAGTAGTTTGGTGCGGGGAACCAGTTCAATACCTTGCCTCACGTTCAAAGACGGGTGTGGTGCCAACGTGCATATGTTAAGTTCCAGTGGGTGCTGCTTGTACCACCAGGATAATAGGGAAGAGACAGGGAAAATTTGGGTGTTTGGATGGCCAGGCCCTGCCACCCCTGCCCTTCACTCTATTTGAAAGGGGCAGTGGAGGAACTGATGGTTGTGGGACCAGAACACAATGAGTACACACGCCACTTTACACCTTTTCTGCCATCCTCCCAGGGTAACGTGGAAAGTCACAGGTTAGGCGTCCCAAATCCTGCAACTCCTGCGATGATACCAACCATGGGCGCCCACTCTGTCCGTACTGCAGTGATACATTGGGTGGGGCAACAGCATGTTACATATGGCACCCTACCCATATTACACAGGGAACACAGTATGGGTTGGCGTGGCATCTTGGGTAGTGCCTACCTCTCTTTGCTGTCAGGCCTGTGGCAACAAGGTCTGTGGCAAGAGAAACGTCAATTTGGGCTGGAGAAGTGCAGATACCTGGCCCCTGTGACCCGGTGGGCCCTAGCTTGGAACAATTATTAACTGCTGTCCGACCATCATGTCGGAAAACCCTTTTGCAGTGAGAGGTCTGCCACGCACTGGTGCCATAATTCATCGCAGACTTGCGGCGACAAGGAGGGTTAAAAACGAAGTCCAGGATCAGAGTCAGGTCAATGGTGATGTCAGCTGTGCAGCCACTAGAACTGCCAAGGGGTATGGGGTGCAGGCAAGCACTACCAGTGCGGATCCTTTTGCAGGCGGACTTCAGCATCGGGTCCTGGCAGCCTGGCATGTTTCCTGAGGGCTTGGTGCTCTGAGAATTCTCTATGAGGTGCCCTCTGGAGCTACCATTCCATCCCCTTTCCAGCTTATACTTATGGTACTGAACCCAAGCAGCATGGGCGGTGTGGTGGCACAACACGGTGTTCCTGCCCATACCTAGTGATATGGCAACGTAAGGTCGGCCACACATTGTCTCTGCCCCACCCAAAATACGGCCTGGGGAACTACCGTTGATGGCCTGCCGTACTGGACGTTCCACGGGTTGTGCCACATCCTACAGGATTGATTCAGGAACGACGCTGTGGTGAAGCACACCAGGTAACTCACCTCCAGTGTACAGAACCGGCAGGATTTGCTGCCGTAGCGCAGGAGAGAACTCTTGTGTTGCACCTGCTTGCCTTCATTCTCCGCTAGCGCCGACAGGCTTCACACGCCCAATCATGAAGTTTCCAAGACCCCCCGCCCTTTGGATAGTGGTATCCACCATTGAAGAAGGAAAGGTAACACAATGCGGAGGTGGGAGGTGGGGGTGGCCATGCCAGACGCGCTGGGATGGGAACGGTGGTGGTGAACTGGATCCGGTTTACGCCACCCAGCAACAAGCACCGATTGGCCACTCACGGGCACAGCGCCGGTGGCGGGCACCGATATGTTCTGCACGCGAGCACCGTAGAAGCCCGAGGCTTGGCGTGGGCCAAAGGGTCGCCTGGTCGACCGGGGGGACCTTCGAAATGACTGTGGCCCCGTGTGCGTTGGTTGTTCCCATGGACGCAAGGGGGCGACAGTGATACCGGTATGCCTAGTCCCACTGTCCCACTCCACTGCCCATGGAAGCCATCAGGGTCACAGCATGTGTTCTTCTGTGGGGAAGACTGGTCTCGTCGCAAAGGGGGGGGGGGGGGGAGGCTGGACCATTAAAGTTGCTGGAGGAACATCTGAAGTGCTTCTTTGGTGATAAGTATGCACAGCGCGCCCATTCATGGCTGGAACCGCATTGCGTGCTCGCGACCACGACCTCCCCACACCACAAACAAATGCACCAAAACACAAGTTACCACTCTCGTCACCTTCTCCAGCTGTCGGCACCTTCTCCCGAGGCATCCCAATCAGCCCAGTACCCATGATACTGGTGCATGCCCAGGGCAGAGGGAGGCTTGAAATTAGTGTCCCGGTACTTCCGGTAGTACAGCAACCCGCGGCGCGCACGCGTCCTCATCGGCGTCGACTGCGATGAAGCGTGCGGGCTGTGCATGAAGGTGATGGAGTGCGGGCCCTCTGTTGCTTGTGTGGACCGAATGGTGGCCTGGACATGACGCCCCCCTCCATACTGGCCCACACGGCCCCCCACAGGAAGTCACATGACAGGGTGCCAGATGTTGAGGCAGCGGACTGGGTCATGAGGGGCTGGGGGGGGGGGGGGCTCTCTGGCCCACTCACCAACTCTCCCCCCCCGCCGTTCCTGGCCCCACTCAACTTTGCACAGAGAAGAAGCTGCTGCGCCAGCACAGAAATAGAGTTGTGTGATGAACTGCACAGAGGTCAGGATGGGAGGAGGCTAGGCCAACAGCAGCGTGTCAGTGGTCCAGTTCGCATCACTTCGTCAGCGAAGGTCAGTCTTCTTTTGTTTAGAGGGGGGGACGTAGAAAACCCGAGGGATACATCAGGCGTCAGGCAGTTTGGTGCCCCTGTGGACAGACAGACTGCGAATCCCCGGCAGCGCACAAGACAGCGCACAAGACAGACACTCGGCCCCCGGGAAAAAGAAAGCGACCAAGGGTGGCACCAAAAGTATGTGCGTCCAGCCAAAAGCCAGGGCAACACTCGCTGTCTTACGACGTGAGCACGCCTCGAGGGGCAGCACGCGTTCCCTCCCCCACGCACATGTCTGCGCGCGCGCACGCGACGCAGCGCGCGCGCTGTGTGCGGTGTGCTGTGCCCCGGGTGCCTCCGGAACCAATCGCGAACACTCGTAGGCCCCATGGCACACAGGGCAGGGCAGACGCAGCGTGGCACAAAGAGAAGGCCCGTCTGTCACCGACCCCCCGCATGACACCGCATTTGCGCGCGCGAATGCGTTGTCCCCGGCGGACCTCGCATCCGGGGGCCTCCGCATGGCCCGAGACCTGCACTGCGCGCTCCCCTTGGGCCTCGCACCGGCCCGTTCCGTCTGCTTTGGGACGGCCCTGCGATGCCCCACAACGCGTGGGACGCCCCGGGGCCTCGGACGTCAGGGGTCAGTCTCCTGCGGTGGCCCGTGCCCGAACAGCGCCGGACCCGGGGGGGGGCGCCCCACCGGCAACGCTTGTGGGGCCGGTCCTCTCCCTCTCTCGGTCACGGGCATCGGCCGCCGACCTGACTGACCACCCCATCCCTCTGCTCTCCGCCTGATGGACCGGGGGGTGCCCAAGTGGGAGAGTGGGATCTGCCCTTCAGAGCGGACGAAACGACGCACATCTGCCGTCCGTTGCTGTTTGCTGCGCGGAGGACTGCGAAACGGTGATGCAACTCCCATACGCCGTGCCGGAACCGTTGAATCCCGCAAGAATAACCCTCGGAACATGTTCGAATCCTACCGAGTGCCCTTCAATCCGACCGAGGCCCCTCCGCGACCTACTGGGTCCCCTTCAACCGGGTGTCCAGAAAAGTGTCAAAATCGTCATCGTCGTCCACGGCGGCGCTGGGAGCAGCGGGTGCGGGCGCCGGGGCGGCTGCCGGTGCTGTGGTCGCAGCTGCCGCCGCAGGGGCTGGCGGGGGCACTTCTGGGGCTGGAGTAGAACGGGAGCCAACGAAAGCGTCAAAGTCATCGACTGGTGCGGCGGGGGCGGGCGCGGTGGCTGGCACCGGAGGTTGAGGGGCCGGGGCCGGAGCGACTGCCGGGGCCGGCACTGGAGCCACGGCGGCGACCGGAGGGGACGCGGTGGCGGGCATGGAAGGCAGGGGCTGGGCCGCCGCGGCAGCCCGCGAGGAGAAGAAGTCGTCCTCCTCCACCACGAGGTTCCCTTGCGTTGCCGGGGCGGCCGCGGGGGCCGCGGGTTTGGGAGCAGAGCCCAGCCCCTCCAACTGCAGGTCGTCGAGGCCCAGGAGCTCGTCCAGCGGGTCGGCGGCCCTCTGCGGCTGCGCCGGGGGTGCGGCGAGGGTCGCGAGGGGCTGCGCGGCGCCGGCCGGGGCGAAGGCAGCGGCGCCGGCCGGGGCGAAGGCGCCGGCGCCGGAGGAGGGCGGGGGCTCGGCCGCCGCCTGCAGCACCTGCTGGATCTCCGCCGTGAGCTGGTCGTACTGCGTGATGTTCTTGATCAGCGAGTCGTTGATCTCCAGCAGCACTTCGAAGGTGCCCTCGGTTTGCGCAGCGGCGCCGGTCTCGATGGCCCGGACCACCTGCGCCTGCACCCTCTTGCTCTGGGTCACGACCTGCCGACAAGAGTCCCAAAGAGGGGGCCACAGAAAACCCAGGAATGCCGCCACGCGACCCTGCCCGCACCCATCACGGCCTTCATCGCCCACACTTTGTCCCCCAAAAGCGATGCTGTGTGCACCATTCCGTCGCGTGCGCGCCCGGGACGGGGGCCCGTGAAACCCGTTTTTCCAGTCCACACCAACGAGGCTGGTCCGAATAGGGGTGGGGGCGGCTTCTGCGAAGCGGGACGCCATGCAGTTTGGCGGGAAACCCATCCATCAAATCGCAGATCACAACGAACCTAAAAGGGGGGGGGGGTTGCCAAAAATGCTTCCGTTTCGACCGGGAATGCATTCGGCTGGAATCGGCTTCGTGTCACATGTCGAAAACAGGGCCTTGCAATTTGGGGTTACACTGGGTGCCCCCCCAGTGGGATACCCCATGGGGCTGACATGGCCCGAGCAATTGGCTGGGGAAGCCCCCAAAAAAAGTTGCCGAAACCCGCATTTCGTTGACAAGACTTCAGACGAAACGGGTGCCTTACGACCAAGTCGGGTCACGGTCTGGTCACGGTCGCCACTAAGCCGTGGCCTGGTGCCGATGGCGCGGCCATCCGTGGAACCCCCTTGCCGGTGCACTGAGACTGCCTTTTGTCCGTGCGACCGAACCGCACTTGTTTGACCCATGTCCGCCGCGGTGCCGGCGCGGGAAGGCAACAGCACGGACCTGTTGGCACATGTCGTCGGTCGCGAGCACCTCGGGACTGTTGGCGTTGGCCGTCAGGATCTCAGTGAACAGCCCGACGACGCTGTGCGCCTCATCGATCAGCTGCTGCAGGACTTCCGCAGGGTCTCGCTCGGGCACCGGCGGCTGCGCTTGCGCATTCTGCTCAAGAATGGCGGCGTGGATGGCGGCCTGCACCGCCGGGTCGGTCTCACGCGTCAGCATCTCCGGAGGCAGCTCCCCGGCAGCACCGTGAGGGACCTGAGGGCCGGGCGGGCGTCGCTGCTGACGCTGCGGCTGTGCCGCTGGCTTCGGGGTGCTGCCGAATCCCAACCGGCCCAGGAAGGTCTGGGGCTGGCTGCCTGGCGGGGCAGCCCTGCCATCGCTGCCCATCCCGGAAATGTCCGGCCCATGCCCCCCCGTCACCCCTTGCCCACCCATCCCACCCAGCCCTCCCATCCCTCCCATCCCCCCACTCCCTGTAATGTTCCCCATCCCCGTGGGTGCCATGTGGTTGCCGATCCCTGTCACATTCATCGGCTGCCCATCGTCCATCAGCGCATCGTCGTCGACCTTCAATCCCTCGAAGGTGGCCCCCTTCCCCAGTGCCTGGTGATACAAGGCCGTGAGCTGGGGGTATGCGCTCCGCTGCCGGAAGCAGTGATTCCAGGTGTTGATCATTTCCAAGGCCTTTTCGGTCGACTCGTGCTCCCCACTGCGACGGGTCTCGCGCGTGGCTATCTTCAGAACGTCCCCCAGCAGCTCGGCATGCTGGCAGAGCTCCGCACGGAAGACGTGGCCACAGTTCTTGACGCCCATCTCCAAGAGTGTGAGCGCAAGGAACTGCACCTTCGGGTTGGAGTTGCTGGTGCGGCGTCGGATGGCACGCATGACCTCCTTCGCGTTCTCAATCTTCAGATTGACTTGGTCAATGATGTGGATGTTCTTTTCCCAGTCGGGGGTCAGCAGGTATTCACTCGTGGCCTGGTCAACAATGTCTTGGAAGGGAGAAGGGGAGAATAGGTTGCCCAGTGTCTCCTTGAAGTTTATATTCATCATTTTCGCAACAAAATGGAATGGTCGTCTGTTGTGGGAATGACAGGCGCGCGCGTGCGTGACCACAAAACGCACACAACAAATCGAGAGGAACTGCAGCAGGGCGAAGCGTTGTTGCAGGCACTCAATCCTGTCTGTGCTCCCAATGATGATGGGTTTACCGTGGGGAACACCCCAGCTTGACCAATAATTGCAAATACAGTTTTTCCTCCATTGCTAATCAAGCCGAATTCATTCAAATTCGCTCCCGGCGAAAGGTGTCTTGTTTGCCGCCTGCCCAAGGCGACACTGCCCAGCCGAGGGCAAACAACAGATGCCGCCAGGCTGGCACCCCCCATGCCTCCTACCATGCAGTGCATCAGCCGCTGCCCTGCCGACACCCTGACGAGCTGCCCTACGCGGTTGCCAACGCCACGTGCCCTCTCTGCGCGGGGTTCCCCAGTGAGTGCGCCCAGGCCGACTGCCTGCTGTGTGCCCGTGTGCCCAGTGTGGCGGCTTGGGCGACTGCCTCTGCAGCTTCACCGCCTTCGACAAGAACATGACCATCGGCGAGTTTCTGGCCATGGCGGCGGAGCGCGGGAACAACCCGGAGGAGATGGCGCCTGTGGGTGCAGGTGGGACTGCATCCACTTGCGAGCAGGCAGCAGCGGTTGCCGTCACGGATCTGAACAAGGGCGCCTGGCCGGTGCCCAGGTTGTCGTGCCCTCGTCGAGGAAATTGCCATGCATACAATGTGCATACTCTGTAATGCTTGTCAGCCACATGTGCAATTCTGGCTCCAGCAATTCGGCCAGCAACTGCGGCCCCGTCACTGAATGAATTCAGTCCTGTTTCCTTCTGGAGTGACCTATGTGCGTTACCCTGAAAACCTTCTCAAAGACAACATTTTGCACCAGATTCAAAAATAAGCAATGGCCATCGTGATTCAACCAGAGCAATTCAAACATCACCCGAACAGCAATGTAAACATCCAACGATCCAAATATCATCAAAAGCAACAGACAAGCAAAGGAAATGCATTGCAGATCAGACAATGCAGACTGCACTATCATCCCTCCTAAGAGCTCAACAATCAACATCACACCACTACCATGCACACTCCAATCAGCAGGAATAGGAATGGGCATCATTGTGCGACCACACTGCACACCAATGGTCAGCGCCACAAAGGGCTGTTGCCCCTTTTTTCTGGGTCTGGTTGCACCCTGCAAGCAAAAATCTCGCAAGCTTAAATTCAGGGGCTGTCATGTGAGACACACCCTGACTCAACAGCTTGCAGGGGCCTACTATTTGTAGCACCTTTCCATGTTGTTCCCCTGGTGCACACCCTGACTTAGGGAGCCTCTCCGATGCCGGTCTCGTGACATGGGAGCACTTAATTGGTAATGGTGTCCTGTCAGGCAAACATGAAATTTTGCCAGCGCTGGAAACCCTTGAGATTCGAAATCTGGCAACAATCTTGCAAGCTTAAATTCAGAGAGTGTCATACAGGACACACCCCGACTCAACAGCTTGCACAGGCCTAATACTTCCCCCGGTGCTCCGTTACGCAAAAGCATGTCAACATGAAAACAACATTTTCAGGCATGTAATATTCAAATGCAAAAACAAAATACACATGCGCCTGTATGCATACACGGCGGAGACCCGTAGACATGCGCATAGTTCCACAGCCCTCGCATTTTGACACGTTTCCTGTGCATCAGGACGGCACAGATATGGCTGGAAATAATCTGAAACTCGCGACACTGGCACAGAAACCACAACACAACCACAGTTGACTAGAACTTGCAGCTCAACAGAACTCAATCTTGCACCGCAAGGTGTGCAGCATCCACACTTGGGGAATCGACACTGCGACCGTAAGCGATGCTTTGTATCAAAATACTTCCCCTTTGCTGCTCTTCTGTTCCCTGGGCACAATTAATCTGCACATCTTGGGTCACCCCTTGGAATGGAATCTGAGATCGCAGGACTGACGCATAAAAACTACCAACAAAACCACACTTGAATCAAACTTTGCAATTCAACACAGGTGAAATATTCCCATCTTGCACCGCAAGGTATGCAGCATCAATACTTGGCGAATCGACGCTGCGACCGTAAGCGATGCTTTGTGTCAAATTGCTTCCGCTGTGCTTTGGGGTCATCTTTCATTCTGGGGCACAATGAATCTGCACGTCTTGTGCAACCCAGGAGTGGCGACTGTTGAAGTATTGCTTGGCAGCCGCCACCCCCGCAAGCGGCGGGCCAACGTCGATGTCGCCACCGCTGACGTCCTCGCGGCGAGAACACCTACTGGGCCTGTGCTGGCCCTGCTGGATCAATCAGGCCACTGGGCAGATGACTGCCGCCAAAGGAACGGGGGCCACAATGGCAGTCGCCATGGCAGATGCAACGTGTGTGGCGGCTGCAGTTCCCCTTGCTGACCCCACCACCTCGCCCGAGTGCTGCCACTGCTCCAGCTTTGGTGCCCTTTGCCTGCCTCTGCATTGTGTTTCTTTCTGGCTTCTGATGGGCTGGCGCCTGGCATGGCCAGTGGCCCGCTGTTCAGAGCCGCTCTCACCCTCCTCCGTGCCTCCCGTGCGGTTGTGTGGGGGAATGTTTGCCCGGCGCGCGCCCAGCGCACGCCCGGCGCACTACCTTTGTATTATCCTATCTCTAGCCCCAAGGATGGGCCAGATTCTTAGGCACGGCGAGAGGGTATTCCACATTGTTTGATGAGGGGGGGCAAAAGCAGGCACGGGTGGGGAATGGTCAAAAAAAGATGCCGGCGCGTGCCCGGCGCGCTAATACTCCCCCCGTAGGGCTAGCCTTCCGATGGCTTGTAGTCGCACTCGAGTGGAGAGTGTGGTTGGGTGGGGATGTACGGCCCCAACAAAAATGCTACACACACACACACACACACACACACACACACACACACACACGGCACAAAAATTGCAAGCAACTATTGAAAGAACCTGTCCTAGCATTATGGCGTGCAGAACACAGAAATGCAAATCCCATACTGCAACATTCGTCAAACGGCATCATGTAGCTGGAAAATACCAGCAGAGTGCTCCAGAGCCTTCTTTCCCAGATGGTACCGGTATTGTGTGTTTATAGGGCAATGGTCTTCCAAGCCGTGGATTGAAGAATATGTGGTCCTGGAATTCCTACCAACCTTCCTGCCTCATAAATGAGGAGAATTTTTCTGGTCTTACTGTCCCGTCTTCCTGATCGTATGTGTCAAACATGGCAACGTGCAGCCTGAAGGTTGAACATCAACTGTGTATGTGCTCATTCTTTTATACTGGCTCTGCCTGTGCAGAGCAAACTCTTGAGCAACTGGGGATTACTGAATACAGGGATGGGACAACACAATGGGCAGGGGCAGCGAGGGGCAGCATATTGAGGGAATGAGAGTGCAACCCGGGCATGGAGACAGCGGGAAGACCCCCATATGGAAAAAGGCGAACCGGCACCAGGGGTTACACTGACGTGGCTGAGGCTGGCCTGGGGTGGCAATGGGCACAATGGATTCATAGTTTCTTCGTCCACAACAGGAGCTATACTTTCATCGTCGGTCTGTGGGGATCATGGCGCACTGTAGGACAGGAGGATGCAAATGCGCCAACTTGGGGTCTAGCAACTTCCCACCCGCTAACAGGAGAACCGGCATCACGGGCACACGCGCGTGCAGAGCACCCCTGCCTGGGCACACAGGGCATCCCCTTGCACTGCCTGTCATGTGCTGGGGGCGATGTTGGGGCGCAACGGGGACGGGCGGCGCACCGCTGGGGGTGGGGTTCCGGTCCCAGACGCCCCCCTTCACCTCCCCTGGGGGCGCCCTGTGTGTGCATTGGGAGTGGAACATGCGACGCGCTGTCTTCGTAGACAATGTGCCAGCCCTGCGTGGGGTGGGAGCCGACTGTGGACAGCACGCGGGGGACGTGGACACCAGGGGAAGGGGCACGGGGTGGGGGCAGGAACGGGAAAAACTATTCCCGGTGTCCAGGGACTAGCTTGGGTGGGCGAGTGTGCGGGGCAGGGCATGGCAAAATAAAGGTGCTGCAGGGAAATCCTTCGATCTCCCGCACACAGCACGGCCCACAGATGAGCATTCCGCGGCACGAGTCCTACGTCTGAGGACCACTCGCCAACACGCTACCGCACCACCAGGGGTGTTTCCGACCATTGGTGTCAAACCTCGGGCGCGAACCCGCGATCTCTGGGTCGCGATGTTCGGGACCTTCGGCTGTACTCCTGGCGCTGAGTGGTCTTGCATTCCGCAGGATTCGATCCCGGGTCCTCAGCTGTAGGAGCCGGGGGCTGGAACCATGCAACCAGCCGGAGTCTCTCAGCCCGCGATGGGTCACGACCAACCTCACACTGGGCAGGACGCTGTCTGCGTACCATATGTCTGATGGAGTGGGCTCGTCCCAATTTCAGAAGTTAGGCCGGTGGTAATCCTGGGTGACGTGGCCTCTGAAGCTTGTCCTTGGCAGGTCTGGTGGTTTCGGCGGTTGAGGGGGGGGAGTTCAGGTGCTTATGACAGCCCGTCGCCCCAAACCGTGGGGCTGGAATGGTGTGGCAGGCCATCAACCAGGTCGCTTTGGAAATGGGAAATCCCCAGGAAAGCCTTATGCCCGACAGTGTGAGTCGCTGGCAATGCGGGCTCAAAGAACATCGCTGACATCACTACGGGGCAGCCCAGTGGTGTCAAAAGCGGGAGCAACACGATTGCGGCTGGACATTGGAGGTCAAGCGCAGCCACAGACGGGCACCGTGCCGTGGGATATCGCGTTCTTCGTCACGTCTGTGAGGCCGTCATTTGTCTGAGGTTTACTCTTTTGGGTGGGGTCCTTTCTTCGACTCCCGAGGGCAAAAAAAAACAACAAAAACAAAACCAAATTAACGTAGAAAACGTGTGTGGGAACAGAATGTCAGAGCAAATAAGTGTCGCGCACGCAGAATGCAACGAGCCGGCGGCGCATCACCGCATTCCAAACCGCAACCTGGCATCACGTCTCTCGGAGGTTAGAACCCGAAGGGGGCGGGGGCAATGGCAGTACTTCATGCCTGGAGACGGTGCCGCTACCTCAATTGACGGGCCGCTGGCGTAGCACTGGAGGGAGTGCTGGGCCACCGGGGGTCTTTGGGAATGGGCTCAGCGTTGCCAAGCAGTACAAAGGGGCAAATTGAGTCTCAGCACGCACACACCACGAGTGCGCACACCGTGTGCACCGCGCGCACCGTGTGAACCAGCCCAAAAGTATGTCTGATCGTTCAGAGTCCTTTCACGGTGCCAATTTCGCTGTTGGAGAGGGAAATCGTCCTGATACTGACTGGCGCTCTGCAGGCGCGGCGCCACTTCCCCCTCTCGC
Organism: Eutreptiella sp. 'Long Island Sound 2002'; assembly: GCA_964036045.1. Lineage (NCBI taxonomy): Eukaryota > Euglenozoa > Euglenophyceae > Eutreptiales > Eutreptiaceae > Eutreptiella > Eutreptiella sp. 'Long Island Sound 2002'. The sequence goes on along the minus strand of OZ038397.1, from coordinate 26,795,718 downwards.
TGGGATGCCCCATCCACACGTCTCAAGTTAGAGCCAAGCCGTCGTTCACACCGTAAAATTTCGCCGGGCTGCTTTCCTACCGATAAAAGGGTTCCACAAAAATTGCTCAGCGAACCCCCCCCCGCCTTTGTGGTGACGCACATGCACGCATGCGCGCGCGCACACACACAGAGTAAGAGGCCTGCCTCTCCAACACCTTTTTGATGCTCCTGAGCCCATTGCCAAACTTCTTGCATCCGTCTGCACTCCGAGCACTCAGCACTGTGCGCACCGCGTCACGAGCTCCATCACAGCACCGAGGTGGCAAACCCTCTTCAAGAAGACATCAAACGCATGGATGACCCATAGGTCGACGCACCGTACGCAGAAACTGCGGTGGGCGTGTACTCCCAGGGGGTGGAGTACCCGGAACCCGCAGGGGTGTAGGCCGATGCGTAGCTTGTAGCTGCCGGGTAGGCCGATGCTGCGTAGCCTGCGGAGTAGCCTGCTGTGTAGCCGTACCCTGTGGAGGAGGCGTACCCTGTGGCGGCTGGGTATGTGGAGGGCGCATAGCTGTACTCTGCGGAGGCCGCGTAGCCCGTGGCCGATGGATATGCCGCGGAGTACCCCGCGGAGTACCCCGCAATAGCGGTGTACTGGGGAGACAGAGACGACTCGGCCGCCGAGTACGTGGAGGCTCCCACAGCGGGGGTCGCACTGGAAGCGGAGGACGCAGGGGCGGCGCTTGCATCGGAGGCCGCCGACGTGGCCCCGAGTGCCGAGAGCGACGAGTAGCCCGCATACGAGTAGCCCCACGTGCCCAGTGTCGTGGATTGGGCGCCCGAAACACCACCGGCACTGGGGCTGGAGCCCAGGATGCTCAAAGTACTGGGGCTGGAGCCCAGGGCGCTCAAAGTCGGGAAGGTGCAGGCGCTTGCCGAGGGCTGACTGGCCGCGGCCTCCAGCTGCTTGATCTTCTCCTCGGCCTCGGCCAACTGCTGCTGAAGCTCCTTCATTGACGATGAGTCAAGGGACCCCCCCAGCTCCTTCAACTTGTTCTTCAGCTCCTCGTTCTCCTGCTCGACCTCGGCCATGTCCTCTTTGGCGTCGATCACCTGGTTGTGGAGCCGCCGGACCTTCTCCTCCAGCGTTTCCTCGCGCTCGACCTCGTTGTGCAACTTGCCCTGCAGAGTGCCCAGCAAGACAGCAGCCTCATCAACCGCAGGCCCGTGGACGGCCTCTCGCTGGATGGCTCCGAGTAACTGCCCCCCGATCCCGGGGGGGGCGACCCCTCGGTTCTGGACGCCAACTACCCCCCCAACTAACTGTTGGCCGGAGGCCCCTTTGGGGGGGGGGGGGGGGGGGGGGGGGGGGGGCATGGGAGGGGGGGTCAAGGGGGGGCAAATGGGGGGGGGTCTAGGAGGGTCGGTTGGGGGGGGGGGGGGCAGGCGGGGCGATTTGGGGTGTGGGGGGGGGGGGGGGCACAGGCTCCCCTTAGCTCCCCTTGCCCTCCCTCTAACCATACCATCACCATAAACCTAACCCTAACCTTTGCAGCCAGCTAGTTTGGCCATGCCAGCCATGTTGATTGGGCTGAACAAGATGCCCCAAATTTCGTTCATGGCTGCCTTTGCCACATCATTGCTCTCCATTTTGGACCCCAACACTCACTCTGACCCTAGGCTAGGGTGAGAGCCAGGGCTAGGGTTAGGGCTAGGGTTAGGGTTAGGTGTAGGTGTAGGGATAGGAGTAGGCTGAGGGTTGGGGGTGGGCGTTGGAGTCAAGGTTGGGTTTAAGGATAGTGTTGTGGTGCAAATTGGATAAAATTTTCCTTAGGGCACCTTTGGTGTTCATGGAGCATCAGGCGCCTTTGGCGCCCATGGACACCTGAGGGCAACACCTTTGGCAACTAACTGTTGGCCGAAGGCCCCTAGGGGGGGGGGGGGGGGGCAGGGGTAGTTGGCGTCCTAGGACCCGTGGAGTCCCCCCCCCCCGGGCCCCCGATGTAAAGACCACATGACTCGTTCCATGTCACGCCCCCAACGGCCCACTAACCGCTTCGTAACCGCCAGACCTCGGCCCCCAACCGCTTTTCAAACCGCCAGTAATCCCTCCGGCGACCAATTTTGAATGTCCTGTCCAGCCTCAGGCGGCAGTAGCCGTGATGGTTGCTTTGCTTTTGGGAAAGGGAAGGGGGGAGGGGGGGAGACCTAGTTGGAGTGACCTCAGCGAAGGCGTAGGCGGGACCTTTGGTAGACTCACCCGGTTTACCAGAGCCGCCTCCCAAGAGCTACTGAATTGCAGCCACTCAAAGGCACACGACTTCAAAGAGGAGCGGGACTGAAAGACAACGCCAATTGGTTTGAGAAACGAGGCACACTGTCAGAGAACCTTCGGCATTTACGCTTTTCGGAGCGTTGTCTGCATACGGCACGGCATCAAGAAAGTGTTGCGGGTGACCAAGCCGCAAGGGGGTGGGGTGGGGGGGGGGGGGCTTTGCTCGAGCTGGGGAGAGGGGGTCTGAGGGTGCCGAGTTTGGGTCCAAAAATGGCCTGAAAAATGGTCCCTAATGGTCCCTAACCCGAAATTTCATTTTTCCGTCCTGCAAAACCCCCACCTGCAAAAACTTGTGGACAGGATGGGGGATGTAGGCCTGGACACCCCTCCTCCCAGGGCCCCGTATGGTCCCCGCCAAAGGCGGGCCGAAAATTTGTAAGCTCAAATCCTCTTGACGCCGAAGGCGCCGAAGCAATTTTTTGGCTGTCAGCCTCAAACATTGGAAGGGGAGGGGGGTCCAGGGGGGGGTACCCCCCTACCTCTTACGGTGTACGGCCGTTCTAATACATCCCTGGGGACACCCTGGGGAAGCCCTGTGTACACATTTTCAAATTAGGCCAGACCTTTGGCCTCGGCGGTGGCCTCGGCTCAGCCGCAAGTCATTGCCCGAACAGCAGCCGAAGCCCCGCCACGTGACAGCGCTGGAAGCCACTGTCCGGCGGGAAGCACCGCCCAAGGCCTCTGGCAGTTCTGCCAACCGAATCCGCCGGCAGCACCAACCGGCCAAACCCTCCGCCCCGGAATTCGGCCAGCCGAGACCGCCGCCCACTCAGGTACGGTGCGGCCCTGCGCGTTTCACTACAGCATGGCAAGCTGCCACCCCAAATGGATCAGCACGCGCGCGGGCAGAGCTACCACTGCTCCTGCAAAATAGACCTCCGGGGACGCAGAGGAATTTCAGAAGACTCTCAAAAGAGAGTCAACTCTCAAAAGAGAGTCGACATACATTCCCGGGGGGTTGGGGACATGAAGGTGCAGTAGGCGAAGGGGGGTTCAATAAACGCTGAGTATGCCGGTTGGTACCTCCGGGTGTACGCAGCGGTTTGAGGTTTTAGGAATCAGGTGTTCAGTGGGGCATATCCTCCACTCACAATGGGCTGCTGCTGCCCCTTGGCGTCCCTCCCACGTCTGCGCCCGTGATGCTCCGCATTCGGTGGGGGGAGTGGAGGGGAGGGCGCGCGAACTTCCATTCGCGGAAAGCCGACCGGATCCCCCCGCCACCGGTCCGGTACGATACCCTTTTCCCAGACCCCGCCCCGGCAGGGGCCCCCGGGGCCTTGCAGACGTCTGATGCCTTGGACGTGTGCACGCAGACCTGCACTGTGTTAATGAGCAGCAGTGCCTCGTCTGGTTTGGCGTTGGCGGCGTTAACATTTTCACTGTAGGTCCGCTGCAGCGCCGATTTCTCTTTTTGGTCACCGGCGCGGGCCAGTTCCATCTGCTTCACGTGCTGCCGCAGCTGCACTGCCGTGGCTTCCTGCGCCTTCACCTTCGCCTCAAGCTCTTTCACCTGAGCCTCCAAAGCAGCTGCGCTCTTAGCGGACATTTTGTGGTGCAGATACGGGGAAAATGTAGATACTGAGGGAATGCAGCGGGCGAAGAAGAAAGGGTCAGGCATGCTGACCAGGCGACCTTTGGCGGCCGGGCGCCAACAAGTCCGCGCCACAAAACTGTGCCAACCGGGGCCCGAACTGTGTCAACTGCAATCTGAACTGGTTTCTAGATTGATTTGCACTACCAAACCCCTGTAACGGGGATGGCTGGACAAGAGCCAGCCCAGGCACCCTGGACAGCTGGCGCCATACGAATGCTGCAATCCTCCATGGGTGCAAGATTCATGTAGACAAAGCATGTTCGCAAGGCAGATACCACAGGCAGTGGACTCCAGTTCCTTGTCCGACGCCATTATTCAGTGATTCATCCCAAAGACCTAGGGCCAGCTTTCGCTGTGTGCGCACTGTGCGTGCACCATGCAGACCATTACATGCAACTCTGAAAACCCCCTTCAATTATTCATCACAACTATTCAATCAATCATTACAACCAAACAGCAAAACAGCAAAACAGCAACACAGCAAAACAGGGGCTAAGTGTTTGCACTGCGTGCGCACTGCGTGTGCACTGCGTGCGCACTGCGTGCATATTGTGCACGTAGAGGCTAGGATACTCACCCAAGAATACCTGTCACCTATTTACTAGGGGGAAGACTGAAAGGTGTCAATACCATAGGGTTGGCCAGGTGTCCATCGATACTTCTGGTTGTAGTTATAACCAACAGCATCGTCGAAGAAGAACTGTCCGGTCCTCTGGCCATAAAGGTGGTTTGCTGAAACGTACAGGCGTCCACCACCGCCTGTCGTACATCCATATGGTTCATACTGCCAGTGCATTCATATGCTGTTCAATCACACAGGCTCAACGTGTCCCCTTCTTGGTTGGGGTGCTCCACTATCTATGTACATAGTCGTGACTGGGCACAAAAGTCAAACAGGCCAATGTCTCCGTGCCGCAGAGCATCCACAGGCACCGGAGCCAAATTGGACTTTGCATCAGGTCCCCCGGGGAGGGGGACCCCTTTGGGGGCATGGGGTGTACCTCAATCGAGTACATATCGTGACTGGGTACAGAAGTCAATCAGATCCTGTCGCTACCACAGTTTCAACCTCAGATCAGGTGCATTCTTGCCTGCTCACTCTGACATGGGAGAAGGCCCCTGTGTCTCAGAACAGCCAGAGTCCAGAGTGGTAGGTGATTCTGGTGGGGAGTGCCCTGAACACTCGGTGTCACAAATTGAGCAGTGCCAGAAATTGGGCGTGTCTGGCGCCACAGGCGATGCGGGTTGCCGTGGGGAGTATACAGGCTGTCTGTTGGAACGCGCAGGCATGCTGGGTGAGTACATGGTTGTTCTGTGTGGGTGTAGATCCACCGAGGCTGGGCTTGATGGCACCGGGCTTGGCGTGTTGAAATGCCTTCGTTTGGCTGGTCATGTGACCGAATGGTTCTCACTCCCTGATACCGTGAGCAGACTGTCCTGCGATGCCTGAGGCTGAATGCAATCCTCTGTGGAGGCGAAAGACACTGTGGTCTCCGAAAAGGAGCCACTCTGACGACTTACGGGTTCATCCATGAGGCATAAATCCAGTTCATTCAATAGCAGGCGGGCGGGTGTATCTCTGCACAGTGGAGAGGCACTGACCGGTACTCTGATAGGTGTCACGAGAGGTGTCACCGTGTCACCATGTTGTGTGTATCTGACTGCGTGCCTGACATGGGAGTGGACGGTGTTGCACACGGCAGTGTCGGGGGCTCTTGCACCACTGGGGGTGGGGGTGCATCTGCATGTACTGCGGGCTCGGGAGGGGATGGGTGCTTGTGTGAAAAAATGATCACCTTGCTGTGGTTCGCTTCCGTGTCTTCCCTGCCCTCCTCCCTGTCCCCGGGGGGTTCAGGATATAATGGGTTTTGCTGCCTTCCCCATTCCGCCAAATCATTGGCTCGTTCATTGCCCTCTATCTGCACATGGGAGGGGACCTTGTACCAACTCAGTGTGCCTTGGTGGTCTGCGATGAGCTATAGAAGCTCTTCCCAAAGTTCGGGGTGTAGTATGGGGCCGTGTGATCCGTGCCAGCCACGGATTTTCCAAATCCTTGCTGCACCGGTAACCCCCAGGTAGACCAGGGCAGAGTCTGTCATCAGGGCCAGGTTTGCTTGTGGAAAAATTTTCAGTCCCTGAGTCACTGCGTACACCTCTGTAGCATTATTTGTTTGTGGTAGGTGTACTGGCATAGGTGCCCCCAGGCCCAGTGTGTTCGGCACATGGACTCCGTATCCACCGATATACCCGATGGGCAGGACCCTTTCTGATGAGCCGTCCGTATATATCTGTGTCAGCCCTTGTGCCACGATTCCCTCCAATTGGGAGGCAAACTCTTGCTTTGCAGCCAGTTTCCTGGCCATCTTGGCGTTATTGCCTGAGCGTCGTGGCCTCGGCAGATTGGCAGAGCAAGAGAGATTGGGGTGAACCAGCTTACCATCTTCTAAAAGCTGCAGGACGCAGTCTGTGAATATACTTAGCTCAGCAGTGGGCAGCCACCTCAGAGTGTATTGTTGCCAAGTGGCTAGTTTTTTCACCCAACCAGTCAGAAAGTTTTCCCACGTGACGATGAGGCCTTTAATCCGGGCTGATGTGCGTAGACCCCAGTTCACCGCAATGGCCGACCAGGCCAAAAGTCCTGGTGCTGTACTCAGGCTAAGGGAGGGGGTATTCCAGACCAATGCGGACACTGAAGAAATGGGGTTGCCTTCAATCACGATAGGCGCATACGCCTTGTTGATGCAGTCAAATGCAATTTTCAAAAAGCGGCAGTCCGTGCAGAGGTGCTTGTGGGTTTCAGGTACCCCATCAATAGGGCAGTTGGTCTGTCCTGGGTTCATTCTTGCTTGGCGTTGTCCCGTCGGGAGTTTACGCCATAATGTCCTGTAAATGAAATGTCTGTCCGAGTCTGGTAGCTGTACGGCCATGAGGGCCTTCCATGTGTCCCTGGACTGTCTAGTGCAGAAATTTTTCGGCTTGGCAAGTTCCCTGGAAACAGCAGAAGATTGCCAGTGAAACCAAAAGCTCGGCACGTGATGTACTGCGGGGGGGGAATTGCGCAGAGAAAGCGGCTTTCGCTTGTGTAATCGATATACAGATTTCCACGTGTGTGGCAGTGCTTCGCACAGTTCCGGGCGCTGGATGATGTCTCTGAGAAGTAGCACATTTTTTCGTATCAGCGATGGGGAGTAGTAAGTCCTGCCTGATGATTTTGCAAACAATCGATTGTGCCACAGTGGTAGCACGGCTGGTTCTACCGCTGGCAGTGTGGGTGAGGCCAAATTCATGGCAATGGAGTATGCCTTGGCGGCAAAGGCCATGGTGGGCATGGTGCTGTAAGGTACAGGTCCCATGCTGAAAAAGGGGAGGGTTGCCGAGGTGCAGTGCACTCCGTATCTCTGAGCCCACTGCTTGAAGGGCACGGCTAGGATGTTGGAGATGGTCGCTGGCTCTTTGATGTATCGCAAAAACATCGAGGCGTGTTGCCACATCACAAAAAATTTCGGGGGCATCAGCGAGAATCCTCCTTCTAATGCTGGCAGTCCCAAGATGGGGAGAGTGATACCCCACGGGTTCAATTTGAGTGCAATGCGGTACACATCAGCCAGTTGGGTACAAATCGCCTTCGTGGGGAAAATGACACGCGCTAGTACCGTCAGTACTGGCAGTATCCATTGTTTGAGTAGCTCTATGCGTTGCTGGAGTGTCAATCCCCATGCTTGCATGCGCACTGCTCGGTGGAGAGCCTTCTGCAGTGCCGGAGCAAACGATTCCTCGGGTGTTGCATTGCCTAGTAGTACCCCGAGGTATTTAGCAGATGGCTTGATTGCAATTGGTAGGGAGTTGATGAGTGATTTGTGATGCAGGCTCCATGTTCCTTTCAACAGAATTGCCGACTTGTCGAAATTAACCCTGAGCCCCGTGATCCTGGTGAAGAGGGCAAGCTCGTGCAGAACCCCATGAATCAATTTCACACAAAGATGCTGGGGAAAGGGTAGAATGATCAGTAAGTCGTCTGCATACAATAGTGAGCGGATGTCTTGGTGCAAGGATCGCAAATTGACAATTATTGGTGAAATAAGCATCGAGAACAGAATGGGTGAGAGAGGGCAGCCCTGTCTGACTCCTGAGGTGGGGGAGTATCCATGCAAGTGCATGATTCCTTGTGGTAGAAGGAGCTTGATTGGTGCTTGAAACAGATGAAGCAGCGCTGGCACGTATCCCTGTGGTAGTCCCATCATTTGAAAGAAAACAGAGCAATATGTGTGCGTAACACTGTCAAAAGCTTTGGAGAAGTCTATGGGGAGAAATGCTGCTTCTGGGTAGTGTCTCCAAGATCCAAAGGATTCACACAAATGATCGAACATGTATCTACCACGAATAAAGCCCTTTTGTTCAAAAGGGGTTAAATAGATAATGAAGTCTTTGAGATGCAAAGAGATAGATGCCGCCAACCATTTCAGTGCTACATTCTGGAGTACTAGCGGCCGTAAATCACCTGCTGTGGGCACACCTGAGCCCTTAGGAATGGGATTGAGAAGTGGTGTGGTCCACTGTTGTGGCAGTGTGCCTTCTACCAAAAACTGTGTGACAATGCGCAGCATGACAGGGGCAAATTCATGAAGAAAAGATTGGTACATTTTTGCCGTGAAACCGTCTTCCCCTGGGGAAGACGTGGGATGTAGAGAAAGCAGAGCTGCCTGGATCAGGTCTAGATCTATCGGTTTCGTGAGCATTCGGAATAGCGACTGTGTGTTTTTGCCAAGAAAGATGTGCAGATATTGCCGGCATGCATCCTCAGAGGCACCAGTAGCCTGCATGGTGGACTTCAGTTTACTGGTAATTTCGTGGGCGACTGCGTCGGCTGAATGAAGGGACTGGCCGGTGGCTGTTCGCAAACATGTGAGTTTTCTTTTTATTTTGAGCTGTTGGAGGAGCCTCCAAAGCTCTCTTGACTTGTCCTTTACTGTGTTGACTGTATCGAGATTATCTTTCAGCTATTGCTGTACCTGTTCCCTGGCGTGTTATCCTTCTGACTGTGCCTGTAACGTCACCAACATTGAGTAGGCCGATGAGGGGTCGGGTGGGTGGCAGCCCAAGTCATTCAGATAATCCCATGCCAGAGGCGAAATATGTGTGGTGGAGCACTCCATGACGAGTGCCTGTATGTTGGTGAGTCCCGAAGGGTTGTGGTGCTTCCCGTAGTCAATTGCGGCGCGCATGATGATGTTTTGTGCATCCCTCCACCAACAAAAGCCATCTGTGTGTAAACCCATAACCTCTGCTTTCAATGTGTCGATCAGATCTTGGTTTTTCAAAAAATTTGTTGGGCAGCGGGTGCGCTTTGCCGTGTTTGCCTGCGGTGGTGGGTCCATCTTCATTAAGACACATTTGTGGTCTGAGGCGCCTAAGAATAGTGGGTAGCAGCCTGTAACATACTCAGAGAGTTCCGTCGGAAAATGGATTCTGTCAATGCGCCTTCTGCGGTCCTTTACCGACGTGCCGTGTTTTTGGTTTGCTGGTCGTGCCGTCTTGGTCCTTTGCTGCTTTGGGGGTGGTTTTGGTTGTGGCATGTCTTGTGTCTTGTGATTTCGTTTGCGTTTTTTCTTGACTGGTGGTTTGTTGGATGTTGCTGCAGGAAATCCCCAGGTCCATCCTTCCAAATGTGACGACGCCGATTTGGCTTCGTGTACAAACGGGTAGGCGTCAATCAGCTCATTGGTGGCTAGGAATTGAGTCTCGACTGTTCTGGCTGCCGCTACCTCCGAGTCAATGGACTGCGGGGGGCGGGCAACATCCCTGTGTGACAGTATAAATGAGTTATGGTCTGCCAACAATATTATCCTGTCTTGTCTGTGTTCAAAAAATTGGTGTAAGGTTGTCCATTGCACTTGCCTCAAGTTGGCCTCATGGTGGAAATGGGCTACCAAAAAAGGGTAGCAGGCCCCGAAGGGGGAAAGTAATTTGACCAGCATCATTCTTGGTTGCAGCTCGGGGTGTGTAGGGATGGGGATGGACTCCGGGGGCGATGGCACGGACCAGTCCTGTCTGAAGGCTATGCTTGCCCCACCTCTTCCCTGTGGGGAGAGTTGAGCATGAAAATGGAAGTTGAAAGCTTTGAAGTGCTCCTGCAAATGCGTCAGTTCTTCGGGCGCACTAAGATGGTGCTCCAGTATCCCCATGACGGAGACCTCCTTTTGTACTAAAAATTTTGTGATGAAGTCCACTCGTCGCTTCCGTTGACCAGAAGAGTTTACTTCTGTGCAGATTCCATTGGCATTGAACACCGCGAAGCATGTTTTCGACGCGGGTGGGAGCAGTTTTTTCTTGTTCAGGAGAGCAGAGTGTTGAGACGGATTCATTTTCCAGGCTCATCCCTTTTCCGCTTAGCAAATGAGATACTCACTGTGGGCATGTTGGGATGTTGCTGTGGTGCTCTAGCCGCTGCTGCCGACTTCCCTCTGGCCATGCGTTTTTTGGACTGGAAATCCTCGTTGCTGATAACCGTCAGGTGCCTGCGGCCGTCCTTGGTTTTGAACACGGTGCCGATAAGATCATCTGCCGTTGGTGTTTGAATTCTCCATGTGGCCAGGTGCATCTCTCCGGGGTTAAATGCAGACCTGTGCAGCACCATTTCTTGTTTGTGCTTACCACCAAGCACTTCTTTGACCTGGATCTCCCTCCAGTAGGCTGGTACCCCAGTTAGATAAACCGTGGCTATCGTCGACCATGAGGCAGTGACAGTGGAGCTTGTTCCATCTGAGTCGTACCCGTTCAGCAGATCTCCAGTCAGTTCTTCCTTCAGAGTGATACCCGCCTTTTCAAATGATTTGAGTTGCGCACACACTTTTTTCTTCATGTCGATAGTAACTCCCATGCGCAGCTTGGAGGCGTTGAGGTATTGCAGCATGATGCCAGAGTCTGGTTTGAGGCAGGAACCATCTTCCCAAAAGGGAGCAAGTATGGTGGCAAACAGATGTGGACCCAGTTGTTTACGTTTGTCCTTGGTGGTGAAGATTTCCAATACTTGGTGCATTTTCCCCAAATCGTCAGCCTCCAGCCATGGAATGGACATGATTGCAAAGTGTGGTTGCGATCCGAACTTATCCACTACCTCATTCAGTATCATAGAGTCCACGTTGGCAAAGAAGAGGCGTGTGTCTTTTCCATCTTTCCCGGGGCTTTCACAGGCGGTGTGTTTGTTGAGTTCGAGCAGTTCATATGCCGACTCGATCCATGACTTATGTGCGTGAATCGCATAGAGGTCTTCTGGCATTTCTGGTTCTTGGAACAGCTGATCGTTTGGGCTTCTGCCTGGTGTTTGTAGTCCCAGTAACTTGAAGCGGGGTTGTCGGTTTGAGTGCCTGCTGATATGAGTGGAGAATAGGATCCACGCGAACCATTGCTTGTTTAATCCCGTGGCGACGGAGCTGATTTTTCTGTCGGTGAGGAGTACCCTGTCCAGATTCCAGGGCAGCTTCTCTGCGAGCTTCAGACCATCTTGCACTAGTTGCTTTTGTTCGAGATCGAACACCACGTATGCTAGCGTTCCAAGGGTGGGCAGCATGCGGATCAAGTGCTCACCTGGTGTGATGGCGTCGTCCAAGTTGATGAGCTCTGTTGCGATGATAATGTACGGTTTTTCTCCTTTGAATACCCTTGTAGCGTTTTCCACTGAGTCTAGTTTTTGGGCGGAGTTCGGCAGCATGGAGGGCGTGCTAGGGTCCAAACCACTGTGGATGTATCGTTTGGATTGTAAGATGAAATCTGCATTTTCCAAGTCGGCGTAGGCGCAGATTTGCTCTGATTCGTAGGTCATGAGCGCTTCGTCACTGGGTGTGGCATTAGCGCGAGTGAAGTCCCGTGCACTCATTCGGCTGTGGGACATCAATTGGCAATAGAAAGCAAATAGCTGATGCAGCGAAGTGAGAGAATGCGTCGGGAGGGCCGCTGCATTCGGTTTTCTTGCTGGGGGAGGGCAGAAGCGTGTCGCAAGGGGCGGTGCTGACGATATGGTCCGTCCCGTGCTGTTGCTTGGAGGCTGCTGAGGCAGCTCTATTGAGGGGAATATGGAGAGAGGAAGGAGGTGTCTGGGCTTCCTGAGGTGAGTCCACTGTGATGTTGATGGATTCGACCTGTAAGTAATAACAGTCATGGGTTTTTTAGTATTCACAGTCCATTCATCTGTGTCTTCCAGAGGGGGCAGTGGCTCATCGTCACGAAAGGAGTGGTTTTTCGCATCCAAGGCAGGGTGGAAGTGTCGAAAAGCGCACTGTGCTGGGGCTTCCTGGAACATGTAGCCTTTGTACTCTTTCGGGAGCAGCACTGTACCCAGGTGGTAGTGGTGGAAACCGATTTTCTGTACACCAGCAAATGCCATAATGATCCATATGGGTCGGAAGTCTCTTTTCATTTCTTCATGTTTGCCCATGCAGAAGTCTATAGGTCTGTTCTCACAATTCCGGTGGAACTGGAGTAGGCTGTCGCTGCAGGCGCTGTCCGTGGACATTTCCAAGAGGTTTGCTTGTGCATTCTGAACTGGGTGTTCATATTGGACGTCGCTTGCATCTGCCATCATGTCATACAGCTCGTCTGGGGAGGCTGTAACAGCCAGTCTCCAGAAAATGTAATGATCCAGGGGCAAGAAAAGTAGTACTGTCCTTCACTTTGACCAGAACCAAGCTCGCTGCCCCAGCACCACCCGGGGAATCCGTGGCTTCCGCCGGGCCAGTACCCCCCCCAGCCCCTGCACACACACACACACACACCACAAGTTGCCTACAAACGGCGACTGTGTCCCACATTATCACTCCCACAAAACTTAATGATTTGCCCATGAAGCGTACTCTTCAAATACAAATCTCTCGGCATCGGTAATGATCGTGCCGACTTTGTGCGTTTTAGGGGGTCGCAGCCCTTGTTCCCTCATTTGTGTCCACTGAGTGTCCTGGGGGTACGGGTATGTGGGATATTGAGCGGCAACTGCCGAGAGAAATTGTTTTTGTGGACTGGCATTGGCGTGTTCCACAACAGCTGGAAGGTCACCGAATCCCGTGTCCTGTCTTCTTTTTTTTGTTTTTTTTTGTTAACTCCGCCAGTCCATAAAAGGCCCCAAGGGGGAGCGGAAACATGGCAATGCCACGGTCCATAACGGTAGTACGTGCTGGTCTGTCCAGGGCGTTTAAAAACACTGTCCCACGGATTCCCAGTAGTGGTACATGCAACCATCAGGGTATGCCTTATTGGCCACGCATCCCAACGAGACGCTGTGGGCTGAATCTGCCTTGGTCCCTACGAGGAGGGAACCCTTTGAAACGTTCTTCCATCATGCGTATGTTGTTCCTAACTCACTCCCGTAGACGTTCGACTCAACTGTCCTCTCACCAAATCCCGTGTCATGTCTTCTGTGTGGCTGGCCATGGTCGTTTGCGGTCGGAGTGCGGAGGCGGGTGGCCGACAACCACAAGAAGCCCACCCCCCCCCCCCCCCTGGACCCCCCCCCCATACCAAAGTGACCATCGCGGGAAAAAAACGAAATTTACCGTTGGGAAAATCTTGTTGTTATTGGTGCACAAACTTTTGGGTCCCAGAGCCCCCCCTTCCCTCCTCTATTCCAATACATCCTTGGCATACCAGGTTGTGTATGTGTAGAGCGCTTGTTGACCTGGTATATTCGGAAAGCCCTTGAAGAGGGCTCTTTGGAGATGTATGGGTTCGGGGGAGGGGGGGGGGGGTTGGCGCAAGGCCTTGGTATTAGACTGTTTGCCTTTGGCGGCGCCTATTGGCCTCTCGCGACTGCTCATTCTGACCCTCTGTGGGTGCGAACGTGTTTTGGAGCCCCTGGATGACTTGTCCTGTTTGACTACTCCGGGGGTCGGCTGTCCCGGAGACGGGCTGCTGCCCGTGCCGTTGACCAGGTGCATCCAGATGCAAACTCCGAGTCCATGCTGGGTTTGCCGACTCTATTCCGGGGTGGGGGGGTCCAAAACGGTATTTTTTCGAAAATTGGCCGTTACGGTTGGCAGTTTGGGTTTTTTAGTATTCACAGTCCATTCATCTGTGTCTTCCAGAGGGGGCAGTGGCTCATCGTCACGAAAGGAGTGGTTTTTCGCATCCAAGGCAGGGTGGAAGTGTCGAAAAGCGCACTGTGCTGGGGCTTCCTGGAACATGTAGCCTTTGTACTCTTTCGGGAGCAGCACTGTACCCAGGTGGTAGTGGTGGAAACCGATTTTCTGTACACCAGCGAATGCCATAATGATCCATATGGGTCGGAAGTCTCTTTTCATTTCTTCATGTTTGCCCATGCAGAAGTCTATAGGTCTGTTCTCACAATTCCTGTGGAACTGGAGTAGGCTGTCGCTGCAGGCGCTGTCCGTGGACATTTCCAAGAGGTTTGCTTGTGCATTCTGAACTGCGTGTTCATATTGGACGTCGCTTGCATCTGCCATCATGTCATACAGATCGTCTGGGGAGGCTGTAACAGCCAGTCTCCAGAAAATGTAATGATCCAGGGGCAAGAAAAGTTGGTACAGGGAGTGTTTGAGTTGAAATTTGATCGTAGTTGATGATGGCAGTAGGAAATCCGTTATTGTGAACACGGGGTGGAAGGCGACGAGTAGGCTGTTGTCGAAGAAGAGTCGATCGCCGTGACCTCTGGGGGGGTAATCCTCGTGCGGTGTTTGCGACATCAACAGTGCAGGGCCATTAGGCCGGGCAGGCATGGCAAAGAAAGGCATCGAAAAAAATAGACACGAAAAAAAATAGACACTCAGAAAGTCCTCTGGTGTCGGTCCTCTGGCGTCGACTCGCCACCATCGAGTATCGGCGATCGAGAGCCTTCGAGCGACGATGACCACGTGGACTTCTTTGCAGTTGTGGACGTGGCCATACCAATCGATGATCTTAAGCATCTTGGTTCGAGAATCACCTTGAAGTTGACCAAGGTTTTGGTGCACGTACTATCTGTCCGGAAGAGTACTCTGCAGGGCGAATCGAACCGCCTCTACGGATACGAGGCTCGCTGCAGTGTCGACAATGACGACGTCGAGATCCGGGTCGTGTCGACTGTATACACTTTGTCGATGGGCCTCTTCTGGGGGGAAATGGTTGACAATTCAAATATGCCACATCCCAAATGCTTGGGAAGCCAAAAAAACCCTGGTACGGAACCAAAAACTTGTGAAAAGGGGCCAAAACTAGGGTTCGAGTATTTGCCGACATCCAAAACTTTGCACTGCGTGCGCACTGCGTGCGTGCGCACTGCGTGCATGGCATTCCCAGGGTCACAGGAGTGTGTCAAACCATTCACAGGAACAGCATAAAGGATTGATGTGCAAACCAAAAATGATCGTGGAAACAGAAACATAAGAGAGGGATGGCATCATGGAGATGATGGTGAACATCAATTGAGGCCAATATATGACGCACAGCGAGACAGCTTGCCTATGCCATGTTGTTTGACAGATGCTTGTAAATGACAGCAAAGTTCACACACAAGCCGATCATCAGCATCCTCCATATCATGGCTACTTTGCACAGATGAGTGGAGCAGCAGCCATGGCGCATCAACCTTGTACTTTATGCATGGAAAATCACCGACTCGCTGTGCCCCCCCCCCCACCCCTTTGCGCACGCACACTATTACTGTGGAGCTCACCATTCAACCTGGTAGCCCAGTTACGCCTGTATGGCCAGTGCCGGCGTCGTCAGGTTGGGTCGCAGCCCGTTTGGTGCCGGCCTTGCTGGGCCTGCCTGGGAGTGCCCCTTTGCGTCCCTCAACCAGTACTGTCCTTCACTTTGACCAGAACCAAGCTCGCTGCCCCAGCACCACCCGGGGAATCCGTGGCTTCCGCCGGGCCAGTACCCCCCCCAGCCCCTGCACACACACACACACACACCACAAGTTGCCTACAAACGGCGACTGTGTCCCACATTATCACTCCCACAAAACTTAATGATTTGCCCATGAAGCGTACTCTTCAAATGCAAATCTCTCGGCATCGGTAATGATCGTGCCGACTTTGTGCGTTTTAGGGGGTCGCAGCCCTTGTTCCCTCATTTGTGTCCACTGAGTGTCCTGGGGGTACGGGTATGTGGGATACTGAGCGGCAACTGCCGAGAGAAATTGTTTTTGTGGACTGGCATTGGCGTGTTCCACAACAGCTGGAAGGTCACCGAATCCCGTGTCCTGTCTTCTTTTTTTTTGTTTTTTTTTGTTAACTCCGCCAGTCCATAAAAGGCCCCAGGGGGGAGCGGAAACATGGCAATGCCACGGTCCATAACGGTAGTACGTGCTTGTCTGTCCAGGGCGTTTAAAAACACTGTCCCACGGATTCCCAGTAGTGGTACATGCAACCATCAGGGTATGCCTTATTGGCCACGCATCCCAACGAGACGCTGTGGGCTGAATCTGCCTTGGTCCCTACGAGGAGGGAACCCTTTGAAACGTTCTTCCATCATGCGTATGTTGTTCCTAACTCACTCCCGTAGACGTTCGACTCAACTGTCCTCTCACCAAATCCCGTGTCATGTCTTCTGTGTGGCTGGCCATGGTCGTTTGCGGTCGGAGTGCGGAGGCGGGTGGCCGACAACCACAGGAAGCCCCCCCCACCCCCCCTGGACCCCCCCCCCATACCAAAGTGACCATCGCGGGAAAAAAACGAAATTTACCATTGGGAAAATCTTGTTGTTATTGGTGCACAAACTTTTGGGTCCCAGAGCCCCCCCTTCCCTCCTCTATTCCAATACATCCTTGGCATACCAGGTTGTGTATGTGTAGAGCGCTTGTTGACCTGGTATATTCGGAAAGCCCTTGAAGAGGGCTCTTTGGAGATGTATGGGTTCGGGGGAGGGGGGGGGGGGGTTGGCGCAAGGCCTTGGTATTAGACTGTTTGCCTTTGGCGGCGCCTATTGGCCTCTCGCGACTGCTCATTCTGACCCTCTGTGGGTGCGAACGTGTTTTGGAGCCCCTGGATGACTTGTCCTGTTTGACTACTCCGGGGGTCGGCTGTCCCGGAGACGGGCTGCTGCCCGTGCCGTTGACCAGGTGCATCCAGATGCAAACTCCGAGTCCATGCTGGGTTTGCCGACTCTATTCCGGGGGGGGGGGGGGTCCAAAACGGTATTTTTTCGAAAATTGGCCGTTACGGTTGGCAGTTTGGGTTTTTTAGTATTCACAGTCCATTCATATGTGTCTTCCAGAGGGGGTAGTGGCTCATCGTCACGAAAGGAGTGGTTTTTCGCATCCAAGGCAGGGTGGAAGTGTCGAAAAGCGCACTGTGCTGGGGCTTCCTGGAACATGTAGCCTTTGTACTCTTTCGGGAGCAGCACCGTACCCAGGTGGTAGTGGTGGAAACCGATTTTCTGTACACCAGCAAATGCCATAATGATCCATATGGGTCGGAAGTCTCTTTTCATTTCTTCATGTTTGCCCATGCAGAAGTCTATAGGTCTGTTCTCACAATTCCTGTGGAACTGGAGTAGGCTGTCGCTGCAGGCGCTGTCCGTGGACATTTCCAAGAGGTTTGCTTGTGCATTCTGAACTGCGTGTTCATATTGGACGTCGCTTGCATCTGCCATCATGTCATACAGATCGTCTGGGGAGGCTGTAACAGCCAGTCTCCAGAAAATGTAATGATCCAGGGGCAAGAAAAGTTGGTACAGGGAGTGTTTGAGTTGAAATTTGATCGTAGTTGATGATGGCAGTAGGAAATCCGTTATTGTGAACACGGGGTGGAAGGCGACGAGTAGGCTGTTGTCGAAGAAGAGTCGATCGCCGTGACCTCTGGGGGGGTAATCCTCGTGCGGTGTTTGCGACATCAACAGTGCAGGGCCATTAGGCCGGGCAGGCATGGCAAAGAAAGGCATCGAAAAAAATAGACACGAAAAAAAATAGACACTCAGAAAGTCCTCTGGTGTCGGTCCTCTGGCGTCGACTCGCCACCATCGAGTATCGGCGATCGAGAGCCTTCGAGCGACGATGACCACGTGGACTTCTTTGCAGTTGTGGACGTGGCCATACCAATCGATGATCTTGAGCATCTTGGTTCGAGAATCACCTTGAAGTTGACCAAGGTTTTGGTGCACGTACTATCTGTCCGGAAGAGTACTCTGCAGGGCGAATCGAACCGCCTCTACGGATACGAGGCTCGCTGCAGTGTCGACAATGACGACGTCGAGATCCGGGTCGTGTCGACTGTATACACTTTGTCGATGGGCCTCTTCTGGGGGGAAATGGTTGACAATTCAAATATGCCACATCCCAAATGCTTGGGAAGCCAAAAAAACCCTGGTACGGAACCAAAAACTTGTGAAAAGGGGCCAAAACTAGGGTTCGAGTATTTGCCGACATCCAAAACTTTGCACTGCGTGCGCACTGCGTGCATGGCATTCCCAGGGTCACAGGAGTGTGTCAAACCATTCACAGGAACAGCATAAAGGATTGATGTGCAAACCAAAAATGATCGTGGAAACAGAAACATAAGAGAGGGATGGCATCATGGAGATGATGGTGAACATCAATTGAGGCCAATATATGACGCACAGCGAGACAGCTTGCCTATGCCATGTTGTTTGACAGATGCTTGTAAATGACAGCAAAGTTCACACACAAGCCGATCATCAGCATCCTCCATATCATGGCTACTTTGCACAGATGAGTGGAGCAGCAGCCATGGCGCATCAACCTTGTACTTTATGCATGGAAAATCACCGACTCGCTGTGCCCCCCCCCCCACCCCTTTGCGCACGCACACTATTACTGTGGAGCTCACCATTCAACCTGGTAGCCCAGTTACGCCTGTATGGCCAGTGCCGGCGTCGTCAGGTTGGGTCGCAGCCCGTTTGGTGCCGGCCTTGCTGGGCCTGCCTGGGAGTGCCCCTTTGCGTCCCTCAACCAGTACTGTCCTTCACTTTGACCAGAACCAAGCTCGCTGCCCCAGCACCACCCGGGGAATCCGTGGCTTCCGCCGGGCCAGTACCCCCCCCAGCCCCTGCACACACACACACACACACCACAAGTTGCCTACAAACGGCGACTGTGTCCCACATTATCACTCCCACAAAACTTAATGATTTGCCCATGAAGCGTACTCTTCAAATGCAAATCTCTCGGCATCGGTAATGATCGTGCCGACTTTGTGCGTTTTAGGGGGTCGCAGCCCTTGTTCCCTCATTTGTGTCCACTGAGTGTCCTGGGGGTACGGGTATGTGGGATACTGAGCGGCAACTGCCGAGAGAAATTGTTTTTGTGGACTGGCATTGGCGTGTTCCACAACAGCTGGAAGGTCACCGAATCCCGTGTCCTGTCTTCTTTTTTTTTGTTTTTTTTTGTTAACTCCGCCAGTCCATAAAAGGCCCCAGGGGGGAGCGGAAACATGGCAATGCCACGGTCCATAACGGTAGTACGTGCTGGTCTGTCCAGGGCGTTTAAAAACACTGTCCCACGGATTCCCAGTAGTGGTACATGCAACCATCAGGGTATGCCTTATTGGCCACGCATCCCAACGAGACGCTGTGGGCTGAATCTGCCTTGGTCCCTACGAGGAGGGAACCCTTTGAAACGTTCTTCCATCATGCGTATGTTGTTCCTAACTCACTCCCGTAGACGTTCGACTCAACTGTCCTCTCACCAAATCCCGTGTCATGTCTTCTGTGTGGCTGGCCATGGTCGTTTGCGGTCGGAGTGCGGAGGCGGGTGGCCGACAACCACAGGAAGCCCCCCCCCCCCTCTGGACCCCCCCCCCATACCAAAGTGACCATCGCGGGAAAAAAACGAAATTTACCATTGGGAAAATCTTGTTGTTATTGGTGCACAAACTTTTGGGTCCCAGAGCCCCCCCTTCCCTCCTCTATTCCAATACATCCTTGGCATACCAGGTTGTGTATGTGTAGAGCGCTTGTTGACCTGGTATATTCGGAAAGCCCTTGAAGAGGGCTCTTTGGAGATGTATGGGTTCGGGGGAGGGGGGGGGGGGTTGGCGCAAGGCCTTGGTATTAGACTGTTTGCCTTTGGCGGCGCCTATTGGCCTCTCGCGACTGCTCATTCTGACCCTCTGTGGGTGCGAACGTGTTTTGGAGCCCCTGGATGACTTGTCCTGTTTGACTACTCCGGGGGTCGGCTGTCCCGGAGACGGGCTGCTGCCCGTGCCGTTGACCAGGTGCATCCAGATGCAAACTCCGAGTCCATGCTGGGTTTGCCGACTCTATTCCGGGGGGGGGGGGGGGTCCAAAACGGTATTTTTTCGAAAATTGGCCGTTACGGTTGGCAGTTTGGGTTTTTTATTGCCTGTTCTAGTCAAGTTTCAGAAAGATTGCACCACAGGCTTGTGGTCCATGATTGAATTTGAGGGGGGGGACCCCCCATAGTTTGGAGGTGGGAAGTTCAAAAAACTATGTTTCGGAGAAGGTTGGGACAGGTTGTGACAAAGGATTGTGCTAATTCTGGTGTG
Source organism: Eutreptiella sp. 'Long Island Sound 2002' (assembly GCA_964036045.1). Taxonomy (NCBI): domain Eukaryota; phylum Euglenozoa; class Euglenophyceae; order Eutreptiales; family Eutreptiaceae; genus Eutreptiella; species Eutreptiella sp. 'Long Island Sound 2002'. The sequence goes on along the minus strand of OZ038397.1, from coordinate 26,775,360 downwards.
TCCCCCAACCCCCTGCACCCCTTGTAAAATACCACCCATGCCCATGCTATTGGCCCGGGCCAAAAGCAATCATTGTCCAAAGTCCTCAGGTGTGCCAAAACCTGAAATGGGTTCCCTTGAGTGCTGGGTGCCCAATGTGCAACTGTTTGCAGGCAGAGCCGAACCTTCGGCTGATGTCTTGCAAGTGCCTCTGGTCGTTAATCCACTGTTTGCAGGTGCGGCCTAACTGTTGGTGGGTGCAACCAATTGTTGGCAGGTGCACCGCCAACATAAATAAAATGGTACCCCCACTAGCCCCCTCCCCCCTACCTCCCCTGTGCTACCCCCCAACTACCTCCAAGCTGACGACTAGTACATTCTATGTTCAAGGACCACCAGAAAAAGGAACCACCAAATTCCACAGTTCCAAAAATTGCAGAAACAGGTCAGGTCAGCCTATTTAGGGCCTGCACTGAGCGTACAGGGGTCACCGCAGAAGCAGGACGTGGCAGAGCCACCGTGCCGCCCCCCAAGCCTCACCCTTAGGGTACACGGCGCGAGAGAAGGACCCGCGCCAAGGGCTCAGGTGTCTTCGCTGTGGGCCCTTCCGTGCCCCTTGCCCGGGTCTCCGATCCTCTCGGGGGCGCAGACGCTCTCCCCTTCCCCTCATCCCCTGGCGGCATCACAGCTGCCGATCTGGTGAAGCCCAGAGCGAAAAGGCCACGTGCTGCGGCTGGGCGATGGCGTTCTGGTGCTGGTGCCCTGCGTGCTGTGCCGGCCCCCGCAGCCCCCCGACCCCTCTTGGGCTTGCTTGGGGTGGAGAGCCCTGGCGACCCGGCTTGCACCGGTCGCTTGCCTGCGGCCGTGGGACGGCGGTGTGCCGAGGGTTGGCTGAAATCCCCCTGCCCCCCCCCCCCCCTCCCTTGCGGGGCTGCCGGCTGGCTGCCCTCCCGCGCCTCTAAAAATTGCGGAAACAACACCTGCTGTTGCTCTGAGAAGGGCGTTGCTTTCGCAGGGGGGGGGGGGGGCTTCATCAACAACCTGGAAAATCAGCTACACCTCCAACAACGAAACCTCTGGGGCAGCTGAACCACCTGCTCTCTCCATCAAGCTCTGTCACAGGTTCTACATGCAGGAAAAGCAAACATGCAAAAAGCAGACAAAAAATGATTAAAGCGTGTTAGGCTTCAGTAACTGTACCCCAGAGTAATCTGCATAAATGCCTGCCTTCTTGTTATGTGTCTGTGACATCAACCACCCCCATAAATTCACTGCAACGCAGACAAGAAATGCATGCCTCCTGAACAGATGCATACAAACCCGATGGATTTCACTAACCCTTGCAATATCTTCAACCTAATGAAACACTGTGCTTGCAATGACAAAATTCATTGAGAAGATTGGGGGAATCCACCCAAATGCAACACTAACTGGTCCTGGATGTATGGCCAACAACAAAAATGGTACAAAACAAATAATGGCAAACAACCACAAGGCCACACCCCTGCCCTACTGCCATACGAATCGTTAACAGATTTTCATGATGGGCATTCATTCAGGTTGTACAACATATGAATGCTCAACTAGCATCCCTGGTTTTTGACAGGGTTCCGTCGCTTGTCATCCTCCTCGATTTGAGCTTTGATGTTGCTTCTAATTCTTTGCAAGGGCTCACATTCTTGCGCTGAACCATGCAGCCCCGATTTTCTTTAGACACCAACCAACTCAAAGCAGCTGGTATGAAGACCAACTGGACGAGAGCACTAGCCTTGTGTGTCCGATGATCTGTGTGCCCCGTGCTGCACATTACCTTTGAAAAATCTATTTTTTCTGTGCAAAAACGCTTCTTCAAACTATCTCATGAAACAGAGCACGAAATACCAAGCACTGCACCGCTGGTACTACATGAGATGGTGTGCAGATACACGAATGGGCCTGCAGAGCAGTGCATGTCATTGCGTCACATATGCAACAGAATCTCGGATTTGGAGCACACAGACCAGGCATACACTTTGAATATTGGTGCCAATGGGGCAAAGGAAATGCATAGGAATGTGGTTGTGCTGAAATTGTACAGATAGAAAAAGATCTTCTGCCGCTATCGACAGCTGAATTCGGTGCAATTTTTCCTTCGCTGAAATCTGTGAAATTTCCATACAAGCAAGAGAGCGCTCAGCAAGCTCCATTTTTCATATGGATGCAGAATCAGAGAAAACAGTCTATGCAACAATGATGATTAAGGTGGGTGAACAAAGATGGCTGTGCAACAAATGGCAGACCATGGCTGATCACTCACTACTTGGCAGATGCCAAGTGTCAGTTTCAATGTGGTAATGGTGGCCGTGGGAGTGGTGAATAGTGCGACAACGAAGTGACAGCGGCAATGACCATTTAGCGCCTCCCATGAATCTGCCCCCCTGCCTGGTCCAAAATTGGGCAAAAATACGCTTCTGGGTGTCAAAAGCACGGTCCATCCTGGTTGCCATCTTTGGACAAGCCTGTCACGGCGCACTGTCAGACTCACGGTGAAAGTGGGCAGTGATTCCATGATGCCAAAAAGTCCCTGGAAAAATCAGACCGCAGGTTGTAGGAACAGGGTGGGACGCAAATCTGCCTGTAATTTCCAGCAAAGATGCCTCACGGCCGCAAGCAGAGACCATGCGCATGGGTCTCTTCAACCTGCCCCAAAATGGAATCCCATCTGCAGGAAATCCCCCTGGGGTTGGCACGAAACCCTCTCGATTTCAGGACAAACTGCCTGACCTGACGCACCTGAATAAGCAGTGAACACGGAGCGTGCGACAAAGGCAGTTCGCTCAAAGGAAAGATTCTCACAGCCCATCTATTATTTGGACTCGAAGCAAACGCCCCCAAAAAAATAACATCGAAGAGAATGCCCCAAAATTGGTTAGCGAGATGTCTAGCAGGGCACACATCTTGGGGGACGCGTGCAAGAGGGATGTGACAGCGTTCAAAAATCCAAAAAAGACAGTGGGAGGACTCCGGCCCTCAGAAGTATATATACATATATACGGCAGAAAACACCACGGGGATGAGAGCACCAGAATTCGGAATAGCCAGATTGGTTCAAAGGCCGGGCACAGTGCTAAAAAATGTGGCCCCTTTTAGGGCGGGTGGTGGGGACCATTGTGCAGGATTGACTGGTTACAGTGTGAATGGACCTGGGACTGGGAGACCAAAGCCCACAACAGTGAGCAGAGGACCAGGAGAACCCCAGACTCATAGTGTCACACATATCAGTTGTTGTCAGGTGCGTGCTATCTGAGGAGACTTCTTCAATCTAATGCTACTGCAATGCGCTGATCTGAGGTAAGTTTCTAAGGCCGAATCCCCCTTGGTGTGGTACATACAACCTGATGCGTTAAATGAGGTAAATCGAACACCGAGCTACACCGAGGACCCTCATCCACAGGTGTGCTGTCAAATGCAAAATCATCCGTTGACGTGCTGTTTGAGGCGTCCGTCGGTGTAAAACCATTGTCCTTCCTTGGAACCTGGGCCGTGAGTCCGAAGCCTTAGATCAGCCGTCGTTTTCTTTGCTCACCCCCCTCCCATGCGCTGGATCCCCACCTGCCTCGCAATCTGCATCAGCAGGCTGGAATGGATCTCCCCTGGTGCAATCATTTGATCTGCGTCCATGGCCTTCAAACCAACCGAAGCTTGACAACGGAGGTTTCACGCCAATGGACATCCCAGCCGTCATGCTTGCGGAAGGAAACCAGAGTTTCCAGCGCTCTTCTGGTCACTTCTGGTCCTGTCCAGAAGCTGAACCAAAAATTGTCAGGATTTTGGGGCCAGCCTGGCCATGGCGTTGTCCATTACAAACGGACAGCATTTCCCAAAAGTCCGAAACAATTGCTTTCGAAGAAAAAATACACCAGTTCCCAAAGACTCAAAAAAACGACGTGTGATCGCCTGTTGCTCGTTTGGTGCTTCAGGGGATGTGACCCCTGATTTCTCTGCGATCTACTGCTCATCTCTGTGCAAGTCTATCAAGCAAGCACAGGAAAGCACAAAGCCATCTCCAGTTGAATGAACAGCAAAGCCAGGCCATGCTGTATCCCTGACACACCCGACACTTCCACCGAATGAATTCCTGAATCCCACTGTTGAACGTGAGGGGGTGGCATGCAGCAAAACTGTGTGGGTCGCCCCCATTCTTCCCCCGCCGGCAATGCATTCTTCCCCCGCCGGCAATGACAAAACCACCAGAGAAAGGTGCAATGTTGGAAACGGAAAAATAACAGAGCACACCCCCTCAACACCAAGAAGATAGCCAATGGAAAGAGAATGAAAAGTGAGTGATTGACATACCAATCGATGCACTTTTGTCCTTGCTCGACCGAACAATGTGGTCGACCATGCTGGTCGTGTTAGACTGCAAATGCAAACCAAATTAATCGCATGCCTTCCATCGTTCTGCTGAAAATGTGTGCGCCATTTCACAGTGCATGCATGGGGGGTGCGGTAGGGGGGTGCGGGGTGGCGCACATTAGGCACACAGCAGCTGAGGGCAGAGTCGAGGAGGAACCAGCTATGGGGTTTCGAGGTCCCCAACAGCAGCGTTGACTTGCGGCTGGGTGAGATCTAGCTGACAATAGTGACCAACCATTTTGGAAGTCCCTGCATGCGTATACGCGTTGCTGTCATACTCACCCATCCTCAACACTAGCTTCCTTCATCCCTGGGGCTAACTCGAGGCCTTCTCTCCTGGTGCCAAAGCCTTTCCTGCTCCTCCAGAGACATGCCCATCAGGGTGTGCTGCATCGCCGGCCATGGTGTCCCATGAATTTATCTCTTTGCCACCAGAGCTATTGTCTTTGCGGTCTTTTACCCTTGCACCTCGTACAAATTGCAGGGGTCCACCTAGCTTGTGTTCACCCGCATGGCTGGCTGTGTAATGCCTGTCACCCACCATGCAGAGGATGGATGCTGTTTGCATTTCCAGATGGCAGACATTGAGGCAGCACCCTTGCTCCTTTTCCGACCCCTCTCAGTTTCTCATCTGCTCAACGCTATTGTTCTGTTTCTGGAACGCTTCTAGCACCAGCAACCTGGGTGCCTTGTTGGAGTGTGTGAGGACTTAGTAAAATGTGTCTGTAGGCAGTTTAACGGTCGTTCTGTTGGGCCAAAGAGACTAGACGTAGAGGATGATTGCTGGAAGGAGGGGCCAAGAAAGCTTGGGAGGCACAAGGACTATGATTGCAGAAGCTGGTTGGTCATCTAGTACACCCCTGTGTGAGGCGGCTCAAATGGGAGTGCCTGGTGGAGAAAAAACTCATATATGTGCAGTCCTCATGGGGATCCCTGCGCCATTGGTCGGTCGGGCAGCGGTGATGACAGGAACCGAATTTGTAGATACTGATGACCACTGCAGACACCCAGTGCACGGACTAGGTACATGTTGTAAACACGGAGAGACAATATCAAGGAAGTCGGGGGGGGGGGGGGGTGCGCGTGCAACAGGTACAGAGGACCCAATTTGTGCCCTGTCAGATGAGGCACACAACTGGAGTGAAGCACTCGGATCCAAACACACCATACAACCATCGCAGTGGGAAGGGTGAGAGGGAGGTGTACAACAGGTTAAGAAATGCTCAAAATGAATGGAAACTGCAGGTTGTTCCCGGCGTTGGGACATCACGAATTCAGCTGTTTTGGGTAGAGACCAAATGCTTCTGTATTTTGCACCACGTGCGCAGTGATCCCCCACCCACCATATCTCTCGGCCTCGTTCGGAATTGCGCCAACTCTGTGCGTTTTCATTCTGACCCTCTGTGGGTCTGAACGTGTTTTGGTTGTGTCAACGGAGCCCCTGGATGACCTGTCCTGTTTGACTACTCCAGGGGTTGGCTGTCCTGGGCTGTTGCCCGTGCTGTTGACCAGGTTAGGGGGGGGGGGGGGTTGGCACAAGGCCTTGGTTAGGGGGGGGGGGGGGGGTTGGCATGTCACCATGGTGTATTGTTCTCGTCTGCAGCTGGCGGCGCCTACTGGCCGATCGCCATTCGCCCTTGGACCCTTACCCTCCATAGGCGGTGGTGCCCATCGGCTTCTCACCACTCAGTGCCCTTCCTCTTCCTCCTTGCCCTATCCTTCCCTCTCTACTTCCCTTTCCTTTCCCTTGGTCAGTTGTGCCAACTGGGGGGGGGGGGGTATATTTGGAAAGCTTTTGAAAAGGGGCTATTTGGAACACCCCAGGTTTGCCTGCTGCACTAACGCATTTGGACGGTGCCTGTGTTGCTTGCTGCCCCATTGTGTCAACAAGCAGCTACCACCAACAACTGGCCAGGCATATAGCTCCAAAATATTGGTCTGATGATGAAAAAACGGGGGGATGGAAATGTGTGCATTTTCATGTGCTGAATTCAAAAATGCAAGAGTTTGGGCTCAACAAGACAACATTTTGAAAAATTTGCCAATTTACATAAAAAGGTCACATTTTACTCTATGTCTGTACAGGTTGTCACCAGTGTGGCCGTAGACCTTGGGAAAATTCTCTAACATATCGCCTTGTTGAGCCCAAAATCTTGCATTTTTGGATTCAACACATCAAAATGCACAAATTTCCATCCAGCCCTTTTTCGTCATCGGAACGATATGTTGGAGCACCGGGCCGAGCACCATGAAAACCTTGCACACAGTGCAGACCAAGCTTTACGAGCAGATGCTGAAATGCCCAAGTTCGGGGGCCTGGGCCACCTAACCCCCCATGACCCATACCTTTCTGAAATGGCCTTGTCTTGCAGATTTTTTTCAAAAAGGTGTAACCATACCCCTCCCTACGTGGTGACATGTTTGCGCATCGAAGCAAAAATTGTAATAAAAAAATCCCAAACAGTGCCAAAACGCACAAAATTGGCACATTCTGAATGAGGCCGAGAGACATTCTGTCACTGTCACTATGCTCTAAATCCCCCTTCTGTGCTCAGTGTGTCGTAGGAGGCCACAAGTGCTGTTCTATAAGCTCAGGCATGCACGCCGCATCCACGCCTTGTTGTTCTGTGGCCCCTGTCAGCCAGCTGGCACAATGTGAGTGACGCCACAGCAGTCTCGGGTATGCCACTTGTGCGGTCCACACTGCCAGAGGGCATCCCGCGGCGTCTCATCAGCTCTGTGGACTGTCTCACTGCCTGCCGCGCATGGTCCCACTTCAGTCTATGATGCACGTGAGCGTGTGCGTGCGTGCGTGTGCATGCGTGTGGTACCAGGGAGAGCATCATCCTCGGGAGGGAGGCAATATCGTCGGTCTATTTCTGCAGCAGGCAGAGGCGTCAGTGCAAGCAATTCAGCAGAGGAACACTGTTGCACTGGCTGCGATGGTGCAAAGGACTGGAGGATCAGATATGAAGCACCCCACATGAGGGGGCATCTGCTGTAAAAAAGTTTCGTTGTGATCATTGAGCCGGTATCTCCCTGCATTACACAGACACCCACTAGTCTTTGAGCCAGTCACATCAACCTTGTGTCGGTATGAATTCAGGCACCCCACAAAACACAAATTTTCACGACGCGTCTCCTTGGCCTCCTCTGGCTCAGTGTTTTGCTTGCTGTTCGCACTCATGTCCACGAGCCCCCATTCTCACTCCAAATTGCGAAACAGCTCTATGCAGATGTGAGCTTTATGCCACATTTGCCACACAAGCGACTGTATCAGAGCCAGAGCCGTGAATCTGCACAGCATCAGTTACCCACCACGAGAACCGCCCACTCTATCGCAGTCCAAGCTGCGCATTCTTAAGTCCCAGAAGACTCATTTGTGAGGAGGAGGGGCAGCACAGTCTCCAACTCGAGCCATCGAAAATGAGCAGTGCGGGCGAATGGCCAGAGTCGCTGGCGGTTCTGCCTGGTGGCCCTGCGCCCCGGAAAGGGCCTCACAATGGTTGACCTACACACAACTTCAAACGCTGCGAAAAGGATGGGCAAAACCGAAGGCCAGCGAAGAGTAATGAATGCCGAGGCACCTGCGCACCCGGCCGCTTTAAAGGGTTCCCAGCAACGTAACGACAATCGACCCATGGATCCAGCAAAAGGAGATCCAACTCCACCACGCATTGCACCGTGCACGGATCGCCGGGACTATCAGAGTTCAACCGAGCCAAAACAGGATGCTCCTGCACTCTCCTTTCCGACCACGGCAGATGCACAACGCACACCACATACTTTCAGGTCAGTGACACAAAATAAAACACCTCGCAACGCTGATCATCCAAAAGAAGAAATCTTGGTACATCATTCGATTCTGAAGCACCTGCGACCTTCAAAAACCCACCATCCTTCCGTGAAGGAGAGCGGGGGTTCGGGCATCCATCTGCATTCCCCCGAATGGAAAGAAGAAATTTCCGGAAGAAACCCCTTCGCTGATTCGAAGGCCCCCCCCGAGCGCGTTCGGCGTGACGCTGAGGAAAAGGAACCACCGCGTGCCCATATCATTTGTGCCCCTCGACGCGAAACCCGCAATGCGAACGACAAGGTACGGGCGATTGCAAAGGCGCATTCTTCAATGCACAACAGGCGTCCTGTCTTCCAACAGAACCGCAATTTGGTCTGGGCTGTACGCCTTCAGGGTCACACGACAGCCGACGGCAGCAGTCAACAGCTCCGTGACCGGCAACAGCACACAACTGGCAACAGCCCATGGGCAGTAGCCGATAAACCCCCGACAGTTCCGCAAGACCCATCCATAGCGACTGGGCGCCGATCCACGGCTAGCGGCCGCACGGTGCGCGCACAGCGCAGAGCACGGACACTCCTCTGGGGTGGGGCGCACAACACAGCCATGGCACACCCACAAACGCGATTGGCAGCAGTCGCACTACCACAGCCCAGAGGCTTGGGCAAATGGCACAGGCGACGTGTTTCGTCAACAAGATACGGCAGATGTGGTTGTGATCTTTGTCGCCTTTTCTTTGTGCGGACGTGCTCGTTGACTTCCCTGGGGCGGTTTCACAACCATTTTAGCTTCCCGGTCACCAACTGTTCCACTTTCCAGTGTGTCTGCCAAATATGGCCGCCCCCGGAAAGGCAACGAGCACGTCTGCACGAAGAAAAGGTGACAACGCTTCCCAACCACAGCTCCTGTCTCTTGTGAACTGAACACGTCTAAATCACAGCGCACCTGTACCATCCGGAGACCGGGGGTCCGGCGACCGGAAACAGGTGCACATTACGCTTCAGCCAGAAACAAGAAGGGGGGGAAAGTGCACGGGGTGCGCACTGTGCGTCCGGTTCCCCACAAGAGCGATGGAAAGCAAAACCAGCAGCCACGTGAAGTAGCAGTACTTGGGAACAAAATTGAGAGAAGACAGAAAAGATAAATTGATACCTGGGCGGGGGGTGGAAAACAGGCTGATGACCAGGCTTTGGAGGGTCGGAATGTGTTGCCACCAGGGGCTGTGAGCTCAAATGGTGTCGGTGACTAGGGCTGGTGTTGGTGGATGAGACTGGTGAGCTGAAATGTATCAGGCTGGGGCTGGCACTCTCGATGGTCAAATGGCGGTCAGCAATCACATCTCAGGGGCCCAGAGGCACATATTCTGCAGTCTGCCCGTCCATACCTTCAGCGCCACCCTCTTCAATCTCTGCATCCAACGTTTCCCCAGGGTCATCGTATACGGCACCCTCCTCGCCGAGACCTGGTTGCATGTTGCCACCCCCTTCATACATACCGTTGTCCTCCTCCTCTGCATCCTCTTCCTCCCCCTCCTCCCCTTCGGCCTCCTCCATTTCCTCCGCCTGGCCTTCCCCTTCAAAATGTCCGTCTGCCTCCACCTCTTCGCCCTCGCCCTCACCATCGCCCTCCTCTTCTTCGGCCTCCACATCCTCATCATCTGGTTCACCCTCCTCTCCATCAGCCCCTTCCATGTCAAGCTCCCCCTCCTGCCCTTCTTCTGCACCATCGTCCTCTTCTGCACCCTCTTCGAGCATAGGGTAATCCTCATCTTCATGCATGGCATCCTGCTCCGCTGCATCAAGTTGATCCTGTGGGACATAAGGAGCAGATTGGTCCTGAAACGCATCTTGGAACTCCGTGGCTTCATCTCCACAGGCCACAGCCCACGGAACCTGAGAAGCTGACATTCCGCTAACATCCCCTGAACCTGCTATCCACTTTCGTTCTGGAAGGAGGTGTAGAGCATCCGCATGAATTTGCTACTTCCCGTGGTATCCAAGTGGATCAAGAATATCTCCACTACAAGCAATGCTTGCCCTCACCATTTTTCTCGATGAATGTAGAAAGCGCTTCGCGCAACATTTCTCATCGCACGACAGTCACCCACTCTTCCAAGAGAACCCCTTCAGTGAGACCAGACTCCATCTAGAAATTCGTCCCCCATGGCATGGAAGTCAAAAGGCGAGATAGCAGGGGCGGGGGGGGGGGCGTGGCAAAGGGGGTCCCAAGGATGCATTGGAGAGGGGGGAGGTACCCCCTGTGTGACATTCCGTCTGGTTGTTGCTCCTTTACGGAGGTACCCCCCCCCCCCTCCAGGACGCCCAGCCTATGCCCAGCCACTGTCCCGCTGACGGCAAGTGCCGGCTTCAATGGCATTTGTAACCGACAGCGGCAACCTCCTCCAACCGCCTGTCCCACCGCTTCTGGGGCCGCCTTTGCAGTCCCTTCCCTTCTAATGCACCCCTGGGGGGCCCTGGCTTCTGCCTGCGGGCACAACACCTGGGCATACAGAAGCGAGCACAACACACCTCGTTCCCTGCCATTGGGTACGGGTCATCGAATAATTCAGTGTGCCGGTGACTGGTGCCAAACAGCTGCCCATTCGCCACAGAAAGCGGGTTCGAGTAACCCCCGAAAACCTGTCAGTAGAGACAAGAGATATCCAGGCTCCACTGTCCCTGGCAGCACAGCACATACCTTTTGTGCCGTGCGTGCAACGCGTCCACCTGACAGCCCAGAGTGCACTCATGACTCTGGGCTCAAGCTTTCTACATGGCACGTCATCCATTTGACCACCGATGGGGGCGGCCGCCCAGCCACACAGGGAGGGGGCTCAGTTGCACGGTAGCAACGGGCGTAGAGGTGTACAGCCGGAAACAGCAGGGCAAACGCTGCTGCTGCAGTGTCCCCGTTATACCGACTGGCCGCTATCATTGTGCACCACTAGTCTGTTGGCGCTCGCTGGGGAAAGGGGTCGCACCTGCCGAGGGGTTGGCGCAAGACCGCACCTACGGCGCGCCATGCCTGTGACCTGCAATATCAGCCATGAAAGGTCGGTTTACCGGGCCATTCACTGACGCTGCTCGGAAATTACATCCGTACCCTTGCAGACTCGCTGCGCTGCGGTGGATCGTAAGCAATCCTTGGCAGCTGCTAGCCGCATTTTCAGTGGATGTCGCTACTGTTGGCAACCCTCAAACCCAATAATACCTGTAATACCTCTGGAGGTTCTCAGAAATGTGACCGGGCCCTTGCCTATGACAGGGCCCATCAGGGGGGGGGGTTCGGGGGGATAACGGCTGAGTAACTGTGCCAATTGGTTTGCCCCGGCGTACGAACTGGTTTGAGGTTTCAGGAATAACCTGTTGACATTGACTGTCCCAATCCACCAGGGAAAACATTTTCAGTGGCTGAGAGCGGGACAGTTGTTCCTCTGCTCACAAGTGCTGCTTCTGCCCCTTGGCATCCCACCCATGCTGGCGCTGGTACACTTTTTTTCAGACAATGAGCCCAGAGAGTCCAAGGCTGGCCGAAATCCACACTCCAGGACAGCAAACGTCGCAGAAAACAATGGAAACGGGGAACAAATGAGGGACGCGCAAACGGCACACCATGCCACATTCAGCACAGCCCCAACACACCAAATACTGGCTCCGCGAACGCGGAAACGACACCAGCAGGAGCACCGGCCGCGGCGGCCGACAGAACGCAGCAACCCAACGCAACATGCGAAGGGAAGAACGGGTGACCGTCCAGGCCCCGTAAAGGAGCAACAACCAGACGGAATGTCACACAGGGGGGCGGCACGTTGTTGGCGCCAGTGGGTTTTTTGGGGGGCTGTTTTAGAAAGGGAGGGGTCTGAGTGTACCAAAAATGGCCGGAAAATCTTTTCCCTTGACAAAATTGAATCTTTCCCCCGAGGAATTTCTTCACGGACCCGGGGGCGGGGGTCTCAGGAGGGGTGACCCTCCTCCGTATCTTCTCCCGGTTCAAGCACGAGGCTGGGGGGGGGGGGGACTCCACAAGGGCATCAGGAGAAGCCGGGTATCTCCCCCGGGTACAACCACGTTTCAGGCCAGGGTAGAGATGTCTGGCTGATAGGCAGACAGAGCGGACGGAATCTCCAGAAGGCTGCCCTTGTTTGATAACGCGGTCCACCAGGAGCTTCAGGAACCGGATCACTGGAGGGTACATGGCTGCAGCATGTCGTAGATTTTCGTCTGGCACTCTGACCAAGGTGAGGGGAGATTCCAATTCCTCAGGCCTAGAGTACTGCAGCACAGCAGACGGAGAAATTATGGGAAAAGAGTCTCCCTGCTGATACATACCTCAAAACGGTCAGCACATTGTGATTTGGACTCAGATATGTTGGGCACCCCCACCCAACCCCCCGCACACACACATTGCGACTGGCGTACGAACATGTGTCTGATCTGGTCCGCCCTGGAAAGGAGCTGTGATCCCGTTAGCCCGCTTCGGGAGATCCATTCCCTGGACAGCTGTCATGGAGCTGTCCGTCTCAATGCCCATCTAAATGCTGTTGCTGTTGGCCCACCGCACGAGTGGGAAAACAAAAAAAACACCAATGGCAAAATGCCGGGAACTGCTGCACACTACTGCTGGGTAACACTTGGTGATCCGGAACCCTTGGCCCCATGTTACATTTGTAACGTCAGTGGTGGTGGGAACCCCACAAACTTCACTGTCCCGGGCCTGACTGAATGTGACGCATGCCAACCCGCCCCCTCCCCCCTTTCAGATCCCCTCTTCTAATACATCCCCGCCACACGCACCATTCCGGCCTGGTCTTCCCCGTTTCCCCCCGCAAACTGCGAACCCCTGCCGTGCGCCAACCCACTTGGTGCGCAGGAACTCCGGTACTATGACCGACCCACTCTGCAACCCAAAACCCCTCCTCCCAGGGTCCCCCTATGGTCCCTGCCGAAGGCGGGCCGAAATTTTTTAAGCTTAAATCATCTTGGCACCGAAGGCTCCGAAGCAAAATTTTGGCTGTCAGCCTCCGACATTGGAAGGGGAGGAGGGGGGGAGGGGGGTCCAGGGGGGGGGGGGTCCTCCTACAGTGTACGGCCGTTCTAATCCTTCCCTGGCATGTGGTTACCGCCGTTGGTGCTTGTCGTGCTGTGGCTGCACCGTGGCCTCTTCCAAAGCTTGAACCACTCCGGGCCTGTTGCCGACCAGCACGCCCCAGCCCGGGGGACCCGGCTGTCCCCAGACCAGCAACGGCAACAGTGCACACCGCAGCAGCAGCAGCAGGAAATGCACGTCGGGCAGGCTCAGGCTTCAGGCGGGGCGCAGGTTTTGCCCGGGGCTTGGGCGCCTCCTTGGCCTTGCCAGGGTTCTTGGCGAGCCACACCACCATCTGCTTCTCTGATAGCTTTTTGTATGGCTCGCGCTCCTTCTCCGATCTCGAGAGCCACTCCAGCTGTGCCAATAGGAGGTATGCATGGGGTACACAATACGATACTCAGTGCATGAACACCAAAAGCATGCCCTCTGGAACTCTTTGGAGCACCAGAAGAAGAAACGTGCTCAGGGGCGAACGGACCTCTGCGCGCACGCGACGGACGCCGAGGGCGGGGACGATGGCGTGCAGGGATTTTTGCCGCATCGGCTGAGAAAGATAGGGGCACTGCATGCTCCACAACCCAGCAATGCTGCAAGATGCATACCCGGTACCTGGAATGTGACACGAATGTGCGCCATGTGACGGGGACGCAGGACCTTCTGGGGTTCCATAATACAGTCAGCAAACGAAATATCACCCAGTGGGCAGACGGTAGGGTTCCAAGCTGTTGGTGCCCCTCTAATTAAGACAGGATGACCCAGGTGCATCAGTGATGCCCCCTTTCGGTGGATTCGTGCCAGGAATAGACTGGGGATAGGCTGGAGGATGAATGTCGCACGCTCTGTGTGGACAACGTGCAAGCGTCATTAAGGCTGAATAGCACATGGTAGCAAAGGGGACACACGGTCAAACGGCGGTTGATCTGCTGCGCATCCAAATGAGGCATCTTCACTTTGAGGAGACCTATGTTGTTGCGGCGGTAAAGCTCCCTCGGGGTTGGTGCCTTCGTGAGTGCCTCAGCCGCCTGCACAAAGACCAGTGTGCGCGAGTGTCTGTGACCACGGTTGTCGCGTCACTTGTGGACTGCGAAGAAGTTCACTTCTTGGGGGTGATAACCCAACGATGGTGTTCCACCCAATCCTCTGACTCACGCCCAAGAGAATTTACACGGACCCTGATTGTGTTCGCTATGATGCATCACCATCACACAGCTCAGTCCAGACTGCGGCAACGTTTGGTGCTGGTTGGCAGCTTTCTCCTTCCTACATGCAACAAGGAAGAAGGCATTTCATTGTTTGATGCACATACTCAACCAACGCTCGTTGGGTGGGCTCACTCAGCGACCCCCGCACAAGGGGAGCAAACGGAGGATGGAAGCATTGTGCAGCAGGAGCACAAAACAATGCACACAGCTGGTGATGCATCTCACCTCCTCAATCTCCTCACCCTGCACCTACGAACTGCACAGAGTGAAGGTAGCAGGCTTCAACGCTCCGTGGTTCCCAACGCTCGCTCTTCCCCACTTTGACCTCTTTAGCCCTCACAGGCTTCTCCACAGGTGACGCAGGCCCGTTTGCTGGGGTGGGGTCGTCCCCGACCCCCATTTGTTTTTGTTTTTTGAAAAGTAAACAGCTTTCCCCTCGACAGTCCTACATACGTCCGCCCCTCCGGATTTCCCACCGACTCAGGGCTGTGAAGAGGCAATGACGTTGAACATCAGTGGAGGGTTCAAGCAAGCACACCTTTTTTGGCACGGGCTTTGGCTTTGGCTTTGGCTTCGCCTTGGGCTTCGGCTTCTTAGGAACCTCCTTTTGCTTGTCCACTACCACAGGGGGCTTTTTAGGCCGACTCGAGGCTGCTCGTGGTATTCGTTCCCGAGGTTGTGGGACATATTTTTTCCGTGGCTTTGGTGCCCCAGCCTGTGGTGATATGTGAGTATGTAAGTATTCTGGGAGAAATCTTTTGCGTGGCTTTGGCGCCAAGGCCTGCAGTGATACGCAAATGGGGGTGAGCCTCAGGCGCACGACCCCAGCGCACACGTGGCACCACATGCGTGCATGCACGCGAGCACACAGCAAAAAAAAAAAAAGGCGCACAGGAGTGAAAAAAATAACTGAAGGCAGCAGCAGCAGGCAGGGAAACGATGAAATCAGGACGCCAAACGCATGCACCCCAGGCAGAAAAAGATGCTCTGATCAGACCACAAGAGCTTGGCACAAATCTCAGTCGCACACGTGGGTTTCCCCCCTGCCAGCAGTTGTGGCGTAGGATCAAGAATCCCCTCCTTGCTGCCTTACCGTATGGTCTGCAGTGCGTTGTGGTTGTGGCGACTTGAGTGTGACATCAGTATGGCACGCGTTTCTGCGTTGTGCATGCGGATGGTTTGTTGATTGCGGCGGTTTAGTCTGACGCCCGGAGGTCGCCATCGTCAACAGTCGTATCAGCAGCACCACATGCCACTGCTGCATCGGCTTCGGGTCAGGTTGGGGGGGGGGGGTGTTCGGGCCACAGGCCGCAGCCTGACCCGACGAGTGGCCAGCTCTCGTCAGTTCACAGCTTGCCAGCTATGCCCAAAGGGTCAAATGTGTGGCGTCGCGTGTGAGGTCAGCACAGAGACGAATTAGATTCTCAAACTTACATCTAGGTTTCATCTGGTCGGAGTGTTATTGGTTTTCCCTCTCAAGGTGTTTCTTTGCAGCACGGCCTGGCCAGCCAAACACAGACGCCGTTCAGTGCAAAAAAAGGTGCTTCTTTGCTGCACCTCAGTGCCGTCTTGTTTTCCATAAGGCCAAGCATGCGTATAAGTGCCCGTGGGTCCCACGGGGAAAGCCACGGGCCTCGACACTGCATGCACACATATGATCTTGCACAACTACTGTGTCAACGTTTCCGAAGTCAATGCTCTCAAGTCCCAGAAAGCCAAAAACAATTCAAACCACCTCGCTACCTCGCTGGGATGAATCCCCCCCCCCCCCCAACCACCACCTTTCCCCCACCCACCCACGCGCCTGCATGTTTGCTGATCTCAGTCCAAAGAGTTTGAAAAAAGGCTGGCGTTGTGCCGTTCTTCGCTGCAAAGTCAACTTGAAGGACGATGTTGCAGAGATCACAAGAAGTGGTGTAATCTGAAACTGGCAGAACAAGTGGGCTGCCGTCTTCAAGAAGGTGCAGGGAACGCGTTCACATTTTGTTGGCGGATGAGCCGCAGGTTTTGCCAATCACGAGCTGTAACAGCTTGACGACATCTGAGCTGCATGTTGTTCTGTCCAGTGCGAGAACGTGCATTATGGACGCAGGAGCATGGCAAAACCGAAACACGAAGGCATCAACGCAGTGCGTACCACATAGGGAAGCGAACCAGGTCCTGGTATTTCCACGGCGGCGAACACGCTCCCTGCAGGCCTTACCACGTTTGAGAGTGGCGGCGCGGCGACGTTCTGAAACGCTTGTGGACTCGGTTCTGGTGGGCACGGAGCATCCAAACTCGCGCTCTCACATGCAAAACCGAGATTGGAACTTTCGGCAGTTGTGCTCTCAGGGGAATAACTGAGGCTCGGGCTTTCAGTGGCCATCGCATGCTCCACACTTTCAATATTTGGATGCACGGAGTGTACAGTTTCGTTGACGAAAGGAAGATTGAAGCCATCTTCAACGAAAGGGGGGAGCACGTTGCCTACATTATCAGAGACAACTGGTGTGCTTATACTGTTGTTGTCCAAGGGTTGAAAGGTTTCCATTGAGATGGAAATATCGACAAAATGTGCCAGTGGGACTTATCGCATGATTTGGTCGATGTCTGAGCACCGCCTCATACACATGTGCCCTGTGAAAAGTGGAGTTGGGAAGTTAGTGACCCCCTCGAGTTGTTGCAGGCGGGGCGGCAGGTACGCAAGACAGGCTGATCACCAATGCGTATGCTCGGCGCTCTCATCCTTAAGTTGTCACAACATGTAGGAATCACAGCTCGACAATCCCCCTTGGAACATAACAGCAAGGAAGCCTGCAAGATGCTGACTTACTTTGCCAACGACACGAAGACGGATGCAAAAAAAAGAAAAAAAAACAAGCCGTGTCGCATGTTGTCCCAAATCGAGTTGCGCTTCCTCGCTTTGGGGCGCTGGAACCTCCTTTGCGGAGCTTACAGGAAGCCAAGTGACTCACAAGTCCCTTGGCCTCCTGTGCGCTCAGCAAATAACTCCCTTCATGGGCACAATATGGCGCTCAAGCGCAGGAAATGCAAATAGACTGTATAGAAGTAAGATGACTTTTCATTCACAGGTGGCTGCTAGAAGATTGAAATGCACTGCAATTATCATCAGATGGATCATGTCCCCCCCCTCCCCATTCGCCGGCGGCGGCAATCTGATTTTCAGAATCATTGTGTTTTGTTGTTCAACCTTTCTGCTGAACATGCAGACTGACGTTGTTAAATTTTGGCTGTAGAGATGGGCATCCACTGAAGCAGTGTCGTCCATTTCAAAGTCACTTGCATATTCTCCTATGGCACGCACAATATGTCGTTCGTTTCCTGTAGCCACTCTTTGTGCTCTTTGTGCCTGTACGCTAGATGCACTGTTGGTGGACCCCTGCTATGTGCCGCCGGATGGTCTTGGTTGCCTTGCATCACGTGCTCTTGTGTGCATTTCATCACGTGCACTTCTTTCCATTGCACCACGTCAAACACACAGCCAACAGGGACATTGAGCAAGCATAGTGTGACCACTTCCTTGCGTGGGTGACATATCCCAACATTTCATCACTTTCTGAACTTTGCTTGCTGGTTGGACTCTTTCCGTGCAGTTTACGCACAACTACAGGATAAAACACTTGCAACTACCTATACTTGCCGCTTACATACAGACTGGCCTGCTGGAGGACCCACGTTGGGGGGCGTGCATTCTTCACGAATGTTCTTCATTCTTCGGGCAAGCTGCTCTGTTTGTTCTGCTGTAGTCTGGGTCAATGGATGCAATCCTTGAGAAGTGGAATGCTTGCGATACATACGAGGCATTCAAGAACGTGTCGACCAGGTCGTTGCGTCTTCGTCTCTTCACTGCCACTACCCCGGACTCCATTGCTCATGGAAGTCGTTGGGGCGCGTCACATTATTCTGGTGTCCCGGAATCGTTCTTTGGTTGGAGACGAGTTTGCCAAAGGAAACACGACCTCAACAAAACGCAACAGTGAGACCGGGGCATATATGATCTCACGATGTGCAGAAGTGTGAAGCTCCCGTTCGTTTTTAGCTCGTACAAGCCATTCATCTACAAGATATTACACTCCGACAAAGAATCGGCAAATAAGTTCCGCAACGATTATTTGAACGAATATGATGATGTCCGCTACCTCTTCCAAGAAACCTTATGGTGTGTGGATATTATTTGTTTGCGTTGCCAAGTGACGGGTGAAGCACTTCAAGCGGTCTCAGAATCCCCAACTTCTTCGGCAAACCCAGTGTGCCCTACGAGGACCATGTCTCGCGCCGGGGGTGGTTCGGACAGCGAATTGTGAAAGCCGCTTAGCGGACGCCCAGTTTCTCAGGACTTGCTGACACAGCTCACTGTAGAGTGTACCTGTGGATGTTGCATGCCATGCAACCAAAAGGTGAAACAATGGCCCGTGTGAACTTCTTACCCATAAATTGTTTCGAAGCACACCCGCCGATGTGCAAGGAACATGAAAACAAGAACCCATGCAACTTCTTGCAAAAAAAAAATGGCACAAAGCGCACTTGATGATGAGACTCATCTGAGGAAATTATCTTTTAACAGGAACTCAAGCGCTTTCAGCCTGGGTCCGTTGCTCCACATCATACTTTGTTTTCTGTGATATCGAGAAACCCGTCCCGGACAGAGAGAGAAGCCTGCTAGGTTTCCAATGACAGCGGCAAACTGTGACCTGGGCGGCCCCTCCCCTGTGTGTTACAACTGTTAGCACAGGACCGGTGATTCCAAGTCCTGCACATCAGTCCGGATCACTGTGACCGTGAAACGTGCTGTTCCGCATCCGCAGGTGGTGGTGGGGGTGGTGGCGTAGAAGTGGGAAAAGAGCCCAGGCAACGAGACCTGAAACGCAGTCCCATCGCTGACCGATAGTGGACCGCCCCTTCCCACGTTTTTTATGAGGTCTCTCCCCCCAGGAGTCTTTTCCAGCTGGCAAGCGGCGGGAAGCTCTGTTCGGCCATGCCAATAACGCATGGTTTCTTTATCCGACACTGATTGCTGATGTCTACTGACAGCTACTGTCTGTGATTGTCTGACTAACTGGTCAGACAGGATGTTCTGTTTCCTGTTTCAGACACAGTATGTGTCTTGAGTGTTGTGTCTTCACCACGTTTGTCATAGAAGATGCACTTATGCCTTGCTGTGGAGTGCATTACCTCTGGTTTGCATTTGTCTGTTTAATTATGTCTCATCCCTCTTCTCACGTGGGAGGGTAACCTAACCTCTTCTTGAGCAGCAGAGCGGGAGGGGGGGGGGGAGGGGGCGACGAGTAGCCAAAGTCTGTCCGCGGTTTCTGGCGACACTGGCCTATGGATTTGCAAGACGCAAGGGGAGTGTTGCGGTTTTCAGAGGATGCGACCCTGCCCTCAAGCCCTTGGACCGTAATGGCTCTCCTGTCCTGTTTTGGCGGGCGCATGCAGTTTCTGCAGACGCACTGCCAATCCCTCGTCAGTACGGCCCATCGTTGGGGCACCTTAGCAACGCAAACATTTTGGCCTGTTGTGGTTGACCCTTCACTGAGATTGCCATCATTATCTTGTGCTCAGCGACGCGATTTCAAATGAAGGCGAGGACGGGGCTGCGGAAAAGAAGCAGAAGGGGGCTGGAGCATTGGATTGGAGTATGTTTCAGAGACGCTTTGTCAGCTGTCACTGGTACGCAAGTATCAGCACAGTGAGGGGGTGGGGGGGGCTGCGCAGGAACTCTCAGAGTATTCTTTGGCAGGAGAAAGTCGTACATTGTGACCCACTGCCTTTCATGCCACATCTTTTCCTTTCCTCCTTCGTCAAATGGGTTCCAGCAGTCCCACGTGCATCCTGCATCTTTCGCCCCTTTTGGGGGCGCTGCCAAACTTGAACTTGGGCAGCACACATGGAATCACTGCTCACCACAAGTGAAGCGATCAATGCATTATTTTGGTCCAGACCAACAAGTGAGTGCAGCACTGCGCGATACCAGACAGGCCATCAGAACGACTGGCAGCTTTCACAAAGAAGCACCTGCAGCAAAAACAACACCAACAACAGAAAGGAACGTCAGAAGAAAGAACGAGACGAATCCAGAAGTAACACGGGTGATTGTTGTTGTTTTGTTTAGGCATCCATCCCTCCCCCAAAATTCCAAACAGCGAAAGATTCCAAAAACTCAAACCAGTTCATACCAGTAAACCACCAACCGGTTTCACCAACCGGCATACTTAGCCTATGTGCCCCCCTGAAATCCAGGCCTGCTGGTTCTTTGTCAAGGAAGGGGCCACGCCATCCCCACCTCTGACTGGAGAGTGCACAGCTCTCTGCGCCTTGGTTCAGGTTCTGACACCATCCATGCGCGAATCTACGAGTTGCTGCGCGCCCTGCCTGTACCACCGTCTGAAGAAGACATCGAGCTGGCCTGTCCCAAACTGAATGATTTCCTCCAAGGTCCGAACATCCCACTGGTCCCAGCCATGCAGTCCACATAGGGTGGGTTGGTGTGCATTCTGGGAGGGGGTGGGGCAGGAGCTCCCGCCCAGACCCCGCCCCCCCTTTCCTCCTCCACTCTAGGTAGCCTCGAAGAAGGTTGTTAGGCCAAGGGCAGGCGCAAGCGCCATATCCCCTCTTTGGGGGTATTCGCGCAGCATTACCCCAATGTATGAAATTGGATGCTGACCCATCGTCTTGGATGAGGGGAGGGTTGGTTGAAAATTCGCGATTTCTGGGCGAGGTCGGAAGCCCCCCCCCCCCCCCCCGGAGTTTTGGACCAGGCTTGGGTGTTCATTTGGTGACGATGGGAGTATAAAACCCATGGGGAGCCATGCAGTACCAATTAGGCCCTTGTAGTGGGGCTTATTCTGGGAAGCGCTACTTTTCGGCTTTTTGCACTGCAGTGCAAAGCTTTGGGTGGCCCATAGCCTATAGCCGTCACTGTGATTCGGACTGCGGTTCAGGAGAAGTTCTTCTGTACCCCCTAACCAATGGCGGGGGTTCTGGGCTCTTGTCCCAGGGTACGTTTGATCAGCCCTCCTATCAGGCCCCACCAGTGAGGCCACTTCCAAGGCTGGCATGGGACGGTTGGTGGGCCAGGCTTGGTTGGCCTATAGCCATCACCGTGAGTCAGTTCAGACCCTGGTTTTGGAGATTTTTTTGCTTGTATATGGATGCAGCAGCCAATGGTCGGGGGTCCAGTGCTCCATCTCCGGGTACCTCAATGGCCTCCTTGTGCTGTGGGCCCCACTTATGCAGGTATTGCATACTCGGTGGTGGGTTGGCTCAATCAATAGCTTTGTGGTGTGCCCCCAAGCAGACCTTTGCTTAAGGTGGGTCCCACCCCACTGGGGAGGGGGGGTCTGTGACCTGTGGGTGGGTGGGTTCGTTTGATTTTGGGCAGTTTGGCCCAAGGTGGGTGGGTGGGTTTCAGAGCAGCAACAACAGGGGGAAAGAATGCCCAATCACTTGTTCTGCATGTTGTGTCATTTTGCAGAACATGCCTCCCAAAGACCCTCCAGACCAAACCAGGGTTATCTTCTGAAATCAGGCAGGGTCATGGGCCCTGGCCACAGTAGTGCAGCTTCTGATACAGTATGGTTGAGGGACCTACATGGCCTCTCCTTGTTATTCAAAATATGTGTGCAAATGAGTGCAGAATTGGAATTTATGCCGGGTACATCCCAGCACTGCCTCCCCCCCCCAACGAGGGGGTAGGCAGTGTCTGGTGGGTGGGTGGGTGGGTGGGTGGGTGGGTGGGTCAGCCCGGGTGGCTGGCTGGCTGGGTGGGTGGGTTTCCTGGTCCTTAGGCAGCCCCAAAATGACCTCCTGCCCCCCCCCCCCCATCGGTAAGCAAAGGTGTGCACCCCAAGACAGCAGCCGTTTTGTAGCCATTGCACAACGGCCGTCAGCCGGTTCAATCGATAGGCTTCCGGTCTGCCCCTGAGACGATAGGGGTTATGCAGCCATTTGTGCTGTTCTCTTTCCCCAAGGGGGCAGAGGTTCTGTAGCCATTGCACATGGGGTGGTCAGTGGGTTCAATCAATAGCCTGTTGTGTGCCAGCGCGATGGCAGGGGTCATGCAGCCATTTCTCCTTTTTTGTTCCTCGATACGGCATGGGTTATGTAGCTATTGCACGCTTGGTGGTCAGTCGGTTTTGACAATGGCCTTGTGGTGTGCCTCTGAGACTGCAGGCCCATCTAGCCGCTTTGAGGTGCCTTGCTTGAGGCATAAAAAAGTTTTTTTCTGGCACCTGCGGCACCCATTGAGGAGGGTTGCTTTATGAGGGGGAGGTTCCCCCTCCCTCCCCCTTCTCACCCTACTCAAGCAAAGCCCTGTGGGTTCGGACCCCATGGTCTGTAGACGGTGCCTACGTGCACCCGCAAGAACATCGTAGCTGTAGTGGCGGAGCAAAATTTTTTGGCTCTCTAGATCCCGCTGAAATGCAACTCAGAACTGCCCAAAATGGGTTTGTGCCGGCTGGACCCAAAGACGGCTTGGAACTGAGCACCACAATATCAGGATCTTTGGGAGACATGGCTGAAGCTCCACAGGTGTGATGTGAGAAAAACTGGTTGGATATGATGCGATTTCAATACTGGTTTGTGGTCTTGTGAATCTGTCCGGCAATTGGGAGGGGTAATTTTTATGCCATAGAGGGGTAAGATTTCCACACCAGAGAGGGAGCACAATTTTGACCCCTTTTAGGGCAAGGGGCCCAAGGCCCCTGCCAGAGCTGCAGATGGAAAAGACAACTCCACAGGGGCGCCACTGAGATGCGGCCCCGCAGCACCGGATGGGGAATACCAGCGTTGCCACTGGCCTTTCCCAACATTCTCTCTGAGAAAGTGTTCAAGGAACAGCCAAGACCCTGGCACCAGCCTGTTGCAACTGCAAATGTCTCAGCAGTGACACGTGATCTTGTTTCCCACAGCTTCCCGTGTTGCAACCAGATGTGGGAAAATGGGACAGAAACAAGGCCTACACATAAGAAACTCAGTAAGTGAGCAAGCGAGGCTAAGGCAACCGCATAACCAGTAGTCAAATCTATTTGTTGATAATGAGGGGATTGTCCACTGCTTTGTGTTATTTGCCCAGCTTACAAGAAACTTGCAAGAGCCGAGGGCAAAAAGCGGAGCAGAGCCAGCGGCAACGACGTGCAGAAGTTCTTTGCAGTGCGAGAGCACAAGAAAGTACGTACCTTGTGTTCTAGTGGTCTGTGTTTGCATAATGGTACCCATCACGTGTGCGTCAGGTGCTGGTTGCAGGTGAGTGACCCCCCGCCCCCCTTTACCCAAGCTCTGCCCGGGCCTCGAAAAATACCAACAAGACAGTGGCAACTGTGAGTGACAGGGCGCATGGTGTCCCGTATCCCAAAGCCACCAGAGGTCTGCACAACTCCATCAGCTTGAAGTGGTGGGTGGGTGGGTGGGTGGGTGGGGGTTCCCATCATTTACTCAATGACTGCAAGATCATCCTCATGCTCGCCCTTGATTGTACATGCATGCATGCACATGCATCCATTGCCGAGAGCTTAGGTGTTCCGGTCATGGTCAGGTCACACATCACCATAGACCCGGATGCTATGACACGTTTAAATATATTTTTTCTGAGCCAGTATTGGCACAACAAGACCCCCTGTTCTAGACAAGGCCCGATTGATGCCCATGCCTACCACCTCCATCCCAATCGAGACGCAGCACCCCAGTCGGCGACTGGTGTGGCACCACTGTTAGCCAGGCCACGCGGCGTTGTACGTCCAGCTGCTGTAAATGTCTGCAGGACGTCATCAACCACTGCAGGACGTCGTCAATCTTTTTCTTGCTCTGTTTCGAAGGATAATTCACCACCCAAGTTGCAGTCCCAACGCCTCCCCTAAGCAAAGTGTGCCCATTTCATTGTCCTGTGTACATTTTCCACTTTGTGCCGATTCTCCATTGTACCCAATCGTGCATGTCCGGGAGGTCTGAAGGCAGAGTCTCATGCCAGGTTTGATCCCTGCTATCCAAATCAGCACCCTTCCACTGGGTGCTGGGATTGTAAGGCATGACGGCGCCCACGAATGCCAATTTGGGTAGTCAAGGAAAAGCAGCAGAACACGCCCCTAAGGACACAACAACCAAAAAAGCAATAAAAATCGCCGGAGCAGTGAAACGCGGACGGCCGTCAACAACCAGGTCAATAAGCCAGCAATGGCACGATTCGAAGCCACAGGCGGAGTCATATGCGCACCGGCAGCATGAGCATTGCACATTAATCTGCTGCATGTTAATCCGCAGGTGGCAGCATGTTTTTGGAAATTTTTGAGGAGGGGAGGGGATCTGGTTGGGTAAAAGTGGATATTGTCCACAATCACCCCCACCCCCTCCCCGCTAGTAAACGAGGCCTGGAGGAGGCAGCGCTGCCCGGCCTCTCACGTGTCCGGTGGTGTTCAATGCATGTCCGGTGGTTCTAAAATATGTCTGGCGGTGCCCAGTACATGTCCGGTGAGGGTGCCCGACCTGCCACGCGTTCTGCTGCAGATTTTCACGAAGGCCTGGTGCGCTTATTTGTCTCTGCCTCTCTCCAAACAACGCAAACTTGCGGTGTTAAGCGACATGAAGGAACACATTCTGCCGCACGTCTCTGCGCCGTGGCACCTGGCAGATTTCCTCACCGATGCGTTTGACCTGGGTACGCATGTTTGCCCCATTGTCCGCCCCATGCACGCCGCGATCAGGGAGGGTGCCCCAGGGGCCTGGCGACGCGAGGCTGCGTGCAACCTGTTTCCCCTCCTACGAGCTCCCGGCGGGTCCCCTGCCCCAGCCATGCACACGGCCCCTGACGCCCCGGTGCATGCGCCGTATTTGCATGCCCCCGTGGACGTTCTGGTTGTGTGCTGTGGGAGGGACTGGGCTCGACCACCCGTTCCCTGCGAAGAGGGAATCAGACCGGACACACGCAGATGCATACGTGCAGCTATGTCGCACGAAGTCCCCCCTTTACCTTGAGGTAAGGGGGTACGGGGGGGTACCGCGCAAACGGCACATCCTGCCACATTCAGCACAGCCCCAACACACCAACTACTGGGCTCCGCGAACGCGGAAACGACACCAGCAAGAGCACCGGCCGCAGCGGCCGACAGAACGCAGCGACCCGACGCAACATGCGAAGGGAAGAACGGGTGACCGTTCAGGGCCCCGTAAAGAAACAGCGACCCGACGGAATGTCACACGGGGGGGGGGATTGCATGAGGATCACATGTTCTTTCGTCTACCTGTTGCAGACGCGACAGTCTTTAGGAAAGAAGCCGAAGGCCCCCCCCTCCAATTCCAACGTTTACCCCCGTGCATACGGGGATGGCAGGTTGGAGGAGGGGGTTGGGGGGTTGGGGGGGTGAGGGGGGATGGGGGGGCGCTTCGTGCAGAGCAGTCTGATACGTCTTCGTATCATATGCATACGTCCGGGTGTATGCACTGGTTTGAGTTTTCAGGGGGAGGTCATCTGCGTCGCTGTTCCAAAGCCTCTGGGGAATACGATTCTTTTCCAGATGGCCCGCTCCCAACTCCCACAAAGTCCTCGGACGGTGTCGTCCACAAAGTTCCCACGTGGGAAATCGCACACAGATGCGTTTTCCTCCGTTTAGGTCCCATCGTTCGTTGCTGTTGCTGCAAAAGGCCAAGGGTTTGCGTGTCGCGCATGTGTTCTCTTTGCCCCACCGCTCCCCAAGCCTCATCTGCGTGACGTTTCTCTTGATGTTTGTAGGGGGTCCGTTTGCGCTGCACGCGCTCCAGGGATTATTCGTCCTGATCACTGAGCACAATTTGTATGTTGGTGCCTGTGCCAAGTGGGAAGAGCGCTGACTGACGGCAGGGGTGCGAGGGTGCTCAAATGATTGACCGTGTAGCCCCAGAGGAGAGCTAAACAGTGTCCCAGGAGGTATCCCACGACAATCTGAACCGGGCATGCGTTCCCTACTGGTGGATGAACGATCCAACGCTCGACACAAAGCAGTTGTGGCACACCAAAATGTTTGCCTTGTTCGACCAAGCGCCAAAGAGAAGATCCGCAAATGCAATTCAGGCATGCACAGCGAGCCGTCCACACGCTGCATTGCTCAGCATCAACGGAATGTAACGGGAATGCAAAGGCGTGCGACGGGAATGGAATGTGGATTGGGGAGCAACGTGCGTCTGGGTAATGAGGGCTGCTCTTTGAATTCAGCTGTTCAATATCCGCAACCTCCTTTTCTGTGCGGCTCTGCACAGGGATTACCCTAACTTGTACGAAAAGCTGTATTCTCTCTTGACCGTGGATATGCTGCACGTTGGCTATCGGTCTCGCTTCTTGGAGCTCTTGGGGTTGATCATGATGTCCACGTATGTTTGGCGACGGAATTTGGTGTTTGCAGTGATGGGGCTTCTTGCAGCGTAGCTAGTGCGTGTGAGAAGCGTTCAAGCTCTGCATGAGGGCAGTCCTACAGAGCAGGCGGTGCGCAGCAGTGCATGGTGGGGAAGCGCAGAACGGGGTGCAGGGTGTAGTGAAGTCGCACATCTTCTGTTCCCCCAAAATTTTTCCGGTTTTGCCTTCGAATTCCACAGCCATAGAACAAGTCAGCGATCCAGTGTATCTGTTTGGTGTGTCGTCTTGTTGTAGTCGCCCCCACGAGGGATACGGTTGCTTGGTGTTTATGCTGAATTCGTTCTCTCAGCAGACTGCCCTTGACATCGCCGTTCTGTCTGCATCATGGGGCAGTCCGGCCATTTTGAAACATGAAAAAAATGCGCGAATGTGACGTAGATTGCCAACCGATGAGTCGTGGGCTGTGCAGCATGGGATTGTTTGTCGGATGGAGATGGGATGCGGTGCATTGTGTCATTAAGAAGAGAGAAGAAGACGCGTGCGCTTTCAGTTGCCTTGTCTCATTTGGGTGGCGGTGGGGGGCAGCTAATAGGGTATGCGCACCACGACTAGTTGGGACCCCGCACCCAGACAGAGAGAGGTATCAGGATTTCACATAGAGGAAGAAAAATGGCTGGATTTCATTGTTGCATTGCATCTCATCGTGAATGATAAATGTGAACAAGCCGTGACGGGGCAGCTGTCATGGGGGAGCTGTGAGGGGAGACCTGTGATGGGAAAGTCCTTTCCACTACAAATGGCGGTGACCATTTGGCATTCATATGTAAGAACGCTTTTTTCAGGTGGCAGGCAGTGGGTAATTGCTTGAGAACAGGGGAAATCGCAGTTCTGCATACAAATCAGGGATTCTTGTGTAATGAGTACCCCAACATTTGCTGTTCTTTCAGGTTAAATAGGTGTGTCAAGGCCTCTCTTCTTTACAAACGGTACATATGGTGCCCGGAAAAGTGTCTGTAAAATTGCCTGCTTTGGGGACCCTAGTTCTGCCGGTGTAAAGTAAGCTGTTTCACTCTCTGTTTTCGAGACAATGGGGTTATGCAGCCCCCCCCCCGCCCCCCGTCTTTTTTTGGCAACGCGCATTGCATTGTCTGCGCCTGAATGTTTTGTCGACACATTACATGCAAGCGAGAGCGACTACTAGGATGGCTCAATGTCCACCGGGTGAATTTCACCTATCATTCTTGCAGCGTGCAAACAAACATGTACAGGAGCACACATTCACACCAACGAGAGTGGATGTGCGCTCACCTATGTGGTACATGTTGCATGATTCAAGGGTAAGGTGCTTCATTCAAAGGTGATGTCGTCCCTCCTCTTTAACCACCATAGGGTGTTGGAATTCCTGAGGGCCATCGTCTCTCGTTCATGGAGAGTAGTGGTATCAAGTGCACAATGGTTTCTTGCCAGCTTTCGTTTCCCGTCAATTTGCAATTTAGCACATCACCCTTATCCTCGCAGTGCCTGCGGCGCACATCAGCCCCCTCTATGGCCTCTCAATCCCGCGCATTTATTCCATAGAATGGGTGTGTGACCCTTGAAAGCGGGGGCTGGGGGGTTGGGTTGTGGGTTTCGCGGTGCACAGCAGATCTTTGTGGCAATATCATTGGCTTCCCATAATGCATTTGCAGGCACCTCCCAGTCTCCCTTGTGGCAAGCTTCATCAAGAGGGTATGCAGTGTGTGCCACAGGGTTGAAGGGTGCTTGGAGTGTGATACGGGCCCTTTAGAAGCACACACAAAGCCCCATGGGGCTTTGTAGTGGGTTCCAAACCTGCCATTGGTCAGCCATCAATCAGATGGCCGTGATGGAATACCCTTGTAGCTTGATCTCAAGCACCCGTCGCTTGATTGCCAATCAGCGATGTCCGGCCAACCGCCGTCGTCCCTCGTTTCCCAGTGGGCGTACACTGGATTTTTTTTGTGCTGTTGAGTAGGGCTGGGTGAAGTGCAGGTTACACGGTGAGGATGTGTCCATCCCGGGCCCTATTCCAGCACCCCATTCCAGCACCCCTCCCATCTGTTGCGGTGTTCGAATGCATGGGCTTCAGAAGTCACTGAGGGTTACACCCCTACGGAGCGCCTGCGGTGTGCGTTAGGAATAATTCTGACAGCAAACAAGACAAGCAATTTATTGTTATTGCATTCCCTACTTTTTCACACTCCACCCCTCTACACTGTGCAACACGTCCCTTGGGGACTCTTTCTTTTTTTGAGCCCCCCCCCCCCCGCTTACCTGTGTGTGTTGGGGCTCGCGGTTGGGGTGATGGGGAATGCCGGGTTATGTAGCCATTCCGCCCACGGTCTATGGGTACCAAGTTTGCTTCCTTTTTGCTCCCCCCGAAGAATACCTCGTGCAGCAGTGATGCGATTGAGTCAGAAATGGACTACTCCGCGGATGACCAATAAAGTGGGAGTGGCCATGGAAGGCACCGAACCGACACATACATGGGATTGGGCACCCCATGTGGTGTGACTCGAAACGCGAAACGATACGAAACGCAAAACGAAACGAAACGCTCGTTGTGCGGGAATGGGCTCTCCGTTCGGCGAGGGGGAGTCGTTGCAAGCACTCAGTGGGTTTTGTGAAGGCAGGTACTCCAAATGGTCATGGAATGGTGTTTTTTGCTTCTTGTTGCAAGTTTCACTGTTTCTGCAGTTTAAGAGGATTATTCCTGCCCTGCGGCGCACCTGCGGCGCGCAGGTGTAGCCCTCACTGCCCAAGTGACTGAAGAGGATGGCGGGGGGGCCGGGGGGCTTGGCAGAGGGGCTCAATGGCCAGGGCCATGCACTCACAGCTATTTATCTGGTGCTAAAATGACAGGGCCATTTATCAGCGGCTTCAAATCTGGTCCCGCAGGTGCCAAAATGATGTGGCGGGGCCAGTTCAACAACGGCCTTGTTTTGCACAACTTGAAGAATGTTGCACAGCCTCGTCCAGGCATGCAAAACACAGAATGCCACCCCTTGGCCATTGCCAATTTCATGGCGCTTGCAGAGAAGTGGCATCAGCGCGACGGTGATGTTGGCCGGAACTGGGGGATTTTCGGATGGTACCCGGATTCTAGGTAGCATGGCCCGTACTGCGTCAAAAAAAAAAGGATGTGTCCAGTGTGCACGCACTGCGAGTTCTGTGCCGACCCTCCCTGCTGTCGAGGTTGTGCAATCCTTCCAGCCCCCGTTTTGCCTTAGCGTTGGAGTGGGAAACGGCATGAACATAGAGTAGCGAAAGAGACGATGGAGGGGACTGAGTAATGTATGCGCACCATCGCCCGACAAAAACAATCTACCACATCCGACGCATCGTTTTCCTGTGCATGAGTGATGCAACATCCTCGTCCCAGACTGGACACCCCTGTGTTTGCAGGCATGCCGCTTGGCGCTGGTGTGCCCCAGCCCAGTGACCGGGTTCTTGATCAACCTTGTGTACAATCTGGTCAAGAGGTATTGTTGCAGGGCACGCCGCTGCCTGGGCACGGTTTCTGTTCAGCCCAGGGTTGGGGCACGTTTCTTTCCCTTTGCCTTTACGACAGCAGTTTTATTTTTCTTATTTGTATTATTTATTATTTATTATCATTTTTTTTTAATATTATTATTTTAAGCAGGTCAACAGGTGCTATTTCACAGGCATTCTGTGCACAGGCTGCCACGGCAGTTGTAGGAGTGCCAGCCGACAAGGACCAGGCTTTGTTTATCAGGAATTAATTAATACGCAGTGGGGGGGGGTGGGGGGCGGTCTGGGGGGGTCCCACAAAGGGCTGCTGATTCAAACTTCAGGCTACAAGGTCGTTTCCGCAAGTTCGGCGCTCACCAAAGTTAGGGTGAGGGTTAGAGACCAGCGGCAGCGGGATAGCCCAGGGACGCTGTACAATTGTTTTTCATCCCAGAGCCCCCCCCCCCCCCCCCGGGGGGGGTCAACCTGCCCCCCTGAGCCCCCCTTCCCAAGCAGCTGCACCCAACGTTGTTGGGCTTTCGTTGTGTTGTGCAATAGAGCGGACAGGAAGGAAATTGACGCAGATCGTAGCAGTGATGAAGAGAGAATCCTTCCGGTGCAAGGCCCATCCTAGAAACATGGCAACACAGCTTCTGAATACAGCGGGCCAAATGAGCTAAGCTTGTAGTCCCGTCAAACCAGGAACCTGAAGAGGACCCTGGTGAGGATGAGGATGATGTCCATGAGACTGATGAGCATCCCCCCCCCCCCCGACTTTTTGGAATGGAGCTTTGGGAGGCACATAATTGCACCAGAAGACCTGTTTGATCTGCGTTCTTCGCACCGGGGCCCAGTAAATAGATCACCAAGGCATCACTGGGAACTTGGTGTTGTGAATGGTGTGCATACTGCTGTTGGCATGATTCTGAAGGGGATCGATAATGCCCCGACTCCCATGTTCACCATCAGCCATTGAAACAACACTCCACAAAATTCTCTGTTGTTGGGCACATGGCCCTTTGCTGGCAGTACCACAGTCCTATGTTAGTCGGGCAGTTTGGTGTAGTGTACAGGGCATGCCTGCAACGAAACGTCGTGCCTGTTTCATTGTACAGTCATAAAGAGGCAATGGTCCTGATCCATCGAACGAAGGCCATCGATTTTTCAGACAGCCATGACGATGATGGCCCCCGAAGTCGGAAAAAAGTGTGTCCTCTGTCAGGGCAAATGCATCTCTGTCAGGGCAGAGGGTCGGTCTTTTTGTTCAGCAAATGCCGAAGCATCGCGTTGGCATTCTTTTTGCATAGTTCACATGTGTACACGACGGCGCTCACCTGTATTTGTGTGTCAGTGGTATGTGGTGCAATGCACCCACGTCTGCACACCGCAGGTGCACACTCAGTGGTGCACATGTGCACGTGTGTGGTGCACATACGTGCACATACATACATACACATGCAGGCTTGTAGAGTTCATATGCTGAAATATATGGGTGTGTTGCTGATATTTGTCTGGGTATACACGGTGCAGTGCATACACGTGTCAGCATTTTCTTGCTTTTTCTGCCATGTCCACCTGTATCCAACGTCGAATCTGCAACAGCAGCGGGGTCCTGCACATTTTTGCATGAATACGATGCCTATGTGCCTGCTGCAGGGCACGCACGCCCAGGCCCCGTGCGCACGGGCACGCACCTGCACGGGCCTGGTCCGCAGTTGCGTCTGGCATACATGTCTGCAATGATTTCCTTGCGTCCACAGCTGCAGAAACTGTACGAGGGGGTAGATCCTTTCAACGCGGAGGAGCCTGACCCTGCCAAGACCAATGCATTGTACAGCAGCTGCTGGGAACTCCAGGTGTCCGTGCAAGACGGAGGGCCGCGGTTACAGGAATGGGACTCCGGGGCGCATCCGTGACTGTCCGCTCCCCCAGCCCGGGTCTGTAGTGAAACCTAGTAAAAAAATTTTTTTTAAATTTTTTTTTTTTTACTAGGTAACAGTTTACTAGATTCACTAGTTTTTTACTAGGTATTGGGAACCTAGTAAAAACAAAAGTTTTTTTTTTTACTAGGTTTCGGAACCTAGTAAAAAAAAGTTTTTTTTTTTACTAGGTTTCAGAACCTACTGAAAAAAAAGTTTATTTTCTACTAGGTTACTGGGTAGCCACCTTGCCCACAAGTGGGCCACTTCTGATTCTGCCCCCCGCTCTGAAGCGGTGGGGATCCCCGAGGCGGCAGGGGTTACGTAGCCACCTTGCCCACAAGTGGGCCACTTCTGATTCTGCCCCCCGCTGTGAAGCGGAGGGGATCCCCGAAGCGGCAGGGGTTACGTAGCCACCTTGCCCACAAGTGGGCCACTTCTGATTCTGCCCCCCGCTGTGAAGCGGAGGGGATCCCCGAGGCGGCAGGGGTTACGTAGCCACCTTGCCCACAAGTGGGCCACTTCTGATTCTGCCCCCCGCTGTGAAGCGGAGGGGATCCCCGAAGCGGCAGGGGTTACGTAGCCACCTTGCCCACAAGTGGGCCACTTCTGATTCTGCCCCCCGCTGTGAAGCGGTGGGGATCCCCGAGGCGGCAGGGGTTACGTAGCCACCTTGCCCACAAGTGGGCCACTTCTGATTCTGCCCCCCGCTGTGAAGCGGAGGGGATCCCCGAGGCGGCAGGGGTTACGTAGCCACCTTGCCCACTTGTGGGCCACTTCTGATTCTGCCCCCCGCTGTGAAGCGGAGGGGATCCCCCAGGCGGTAAGGGTTACGTAGCCACCTTGCCCACTTGTGGGCCACTTCTGATTCTGCCCCCCGCTGTGAAGCGGAGGGGATCCCCGAGGCGGCAGGGGTTACGTAGCCACCTTGCCCACAAGTGGGCCACTTCTGATTCTGCCCCCCACTCTGAAGCGGAGGGGATCCCCGAGGCGGCAAGGGTTACGTAGCCACCTTGCCCACAAGTGGGCCACTTCTGATTCTGCCCCCCGCTGTGAAGCGGAGGGGATCCCCGAGGCGGCAGGGGTTACGTAGCCACCTTGCCCACAAGTGGGCCACTTCTGATTCTGCCCCCCGGTCTGAAGCGGAGGGGATCCCCGAGGCGGTAGGGGTTACGTAGCCACTTTGCCCACTTGTGGGCCACTTCTGATTCTGCCCCCCGCTGTGAAGCGGTGGGGATCCCCGAGGCGGCAAGGGTTATGTAGCCACCTTGCCCACAAGTGGGCCACTTCTGATTCTGCCCCCCGCTCTGAAGCGGAGGGGATCCCCGAGGCGGCAGGGGTTACGTAGCCACCTTGCCCACAAGTGGGCCACTTCTGATTCTGCCCCCCGCTCTGAAGCGGAGGGGATCCCCGAAGCGGCAGGGGTTACGTAGCCACCTTGCCCACAAGTGGGCCACTTCTGATTCTGCCCCCCGCTGTGAAGCGGTGGGGATCCCCCAGGCGGCAGGGGTTATGTAGCCACCTTGCCCACAAGTGGGCCACTTCTGATTCTGCCCCCCGCTGTGAAGCGGAGGGGATCCCTGAGGCGGCAGGGGTTACGTAGCCACCTTGCCCACAAGTGGGCCACTTCTGATTCTGCCCCCCGCTGTGAAGCGGAGGGGATCCCCCAGGCGGTAAGGGTTACGTAGCCACCTTGCCCACAAGTGGGCCACTTCTCATTCTGCCCCCCGCTGTGAAGCGGAAGGGATCCCCGAGGCGGCAGGGGTTACGTAGCCACCTTGCCCACAAGTGGGCCACTTCTGATTCTGCCCCCCGCTCTGAAGCGGAGGGGATCCCCGAGGCGGCAGGGGTTACGTAGCCACCCTGCCCACAAGTGGGCCACTTCTGATTCTGCCCCCCGCTGTGAAGCGGAGGGGATCCCCGAGGCGGCAGGGGTTACGTAGCCACCTTGCCCACAAGTGGGCCACTTCTGATTCTGCCCCCCGCTGTGAAGCGGAGGGGATCCCCCAGGCGGTAAGGGTTACGTAGCCACCTTGCCCACAAGTGGGCCACTTCTGATTCTGCCCCCCGCTCTGAAGCGGAGGGGATCCCCGAGGCGGCAGGGGTTACGTAGCCACCTTGCCCACAATTGGGCCACTTCTGATTCTGCCCCCCGCTCTGAAGCGGAGGGGATCCCCGAGGCGGCAGGGGTTACGTAGCCACCTTGCCCACAAGTGGGCCACTTCTGATTCTGCCCCCCGCTGTGAAGAGGTGGGGATCCCCCAAGCGGCAGGGGTTATGTAGCCACCTTGCCCACAAGTGGGCCACTTCTGATTCTGCCCCCCGCTGTGAAGCGGAGGGGATCCCCGAGGCGGCAGGGGTTACGTAGCCACCTTGCCCACAAGTGGGCCACTTCTGATTCTGCCCCCCGCTGTGAAGCGGAGGGGATCCCCCAGGCGGTAAGGGTTACGTAGCCACCTTGCCCACAAGTGGGCCACTTCTCATTCTGCCCCCCGCTGTGAAGCGGTGGGGATCCCCGAGGCGGCAGGGGTTACGTAGCCACCTTGCCCACAAGTGGGCCACTTCTGATTCTGCCCCCCGCTCTGAAGCGGAGGGGATCCCCGAGGCGGCAGGGGTTACGTAGCCACCCTGCCCACAAGTGGGCCACTTCTGATTCTGCCCCCCGCTGTGAAGCAGAGGGGATCCCCGAGGCGACAAGGGCCACGTAGCCACCTTGCCCACAAGTGGGCCACTTCTGATTCTGCCCCCCGCTGTGAAGCGGAGGGGATCCCCCAGGCGGTAAGGGTTACGTAGCCACCTTGCCCACAAGTGGGCCACTTCTCATTCTGCCCCCCGCTGTGAAGCGGTGGGGATCCCCGAGGCGGCAGGGGTTACGTAGCCACCTTGCCCACAAGTGGGCCACTTCTGATTCTGCCCCCCGCTCTGAAGCGGAGGGGATCCCCGAGGCGGCAGGGGTTACGTAGCCACCCTGCCCACAAGTGGGCCACTTCTGATTCTGCCCCCCGCTGTGAAGCGGAGGGGATCCCCGAGGCGGCAGGGGTTACGTAGCCACCTTGCCCACTTGTGGGCCACTTCTGATTCTGCCCCCCGCTCTGAAGCGGAGGGGATCCCCGAGGCGGCAGGGGTTACGTAGCCACCTTGCCCACAAGTGGGCCACTTCTGATTCTGCCCCCCGCTCCGAAGCGGAGGGGATCCCCGAGGCGGCAGGGGTTATGTAGCCACCTTGCCCACTTGTGGGCCACTTCTGATTCTGCCCCCCGCTGTGAAGCAGAGGGGATCCCCGAGGCGACAAGGGCCACGTAGCCACCTTGCCCACAAGTGGGCCACTTCTGATTCTGCCCCCCGCTGTGAAGCGGAGGGGATCCCCGAGGCGGCAGGGGTTACGTAGCCACCTTGCCCACAAGTGGGCCACTTCTGATTCTGCCCCCCGCTCCGAAGCGGAGGGGATCCCCGAGGCGGCAGGGGTTATGTAGCCACCTTGCCCACTTGTGGGCCACTTCTGATTCTGCCCCCCGCTCTGAAGCGGAGGGGATCCCCGAGGCGGCAGGGGTTACGTAACCACTTTGCCCACAAGTGGGCCACTTCTGATTCTGCCCCCCGCTGTGAAGCGGAGGGGATCCCCGAAGCGGCAGGGGTTACGTAGCCACCTTGCCCACAAGTGGGCCACTTCTGATTCTGCCCCCCGCTGTGAAGCGGAGGGGATCCCCGAGGCGGCAGGGGTTATGTAGCCACTTTGCCCACTTGTGGGCCACTTCTGATTCTGCCCCCCGCTCTGAAGCGGAGGGGATCCTCGCGGCGGCAGGGGTTACGTAGCCACTTTGACCACAAGTGGGCCACTTCTGATTCTGCCCCCCGCTGTGAAGCGGAGGGGATCCCCGAGGCGGCAGGGGTTACGTAGCCACCTTGCCCACAAGTGGGCCACTTCTGATTCTGCCCCCCGCTGTGAAGCGGAGGGGATCCCCGAGGCGGCAGGGGTTATGTAGCCACCTTGCCCACAAGTGGGCCACTTCTCATTCTGCCCCCCGCTCTGAAGCGGTGGGGATCCCCGAGGCGGCAGGGGTTACGTAGCCACCTTGCCCACTTGTGGGCCACTTCTGATTCTGCCCCCCGCTGTGAAGCGGAGGGGATCCCCCAGGCGGCAAGGGTTACGTAGCCACCTTGCCCACAAGTGGGCCACTTCTGATTCTGCCCCCCGCTCTGAAGCGGAATGGATCCCCGAGGCGGCAGGGGTTACGTAGCCACCCTGCCCACAAGTGGGCCACTTCTGATTCTGCCCCCCGCTGTGAAGCGGAAGGGATCCCCGAGGCGGCAGGGGTTACATAGCCACCTTGCCCACTTGTGGGCCACTTCTGATTCTGCCCCCCGCTGTGAAGCGGAGGGGATCCCCGAGGCGGCAGGGGTTACGTAGCCACCTTGCCCACAAGTGGGCCACTTCTGATTCTGCCCCCCGCTCTGAAGCGGAGGGGATCCCCGAGGCGGCAGGGGTTACGTAGCCACCTTGCCCACAAGTGGGCCACTTCTGATTCTGCCCCCCGCTCTGAAGCGGCGGGGATCCCCGAGGCGGCAGGGGTTACATAGCCACCTTGCCCACTTGTGGGCCACTTCTGATTCTGCCCCCCGCTGTGAAGCGGAGGGGATCCCCGAGGCGGCAGGGGTTACATAGCCACCTTGCCCACTTGTGGGCCACTTCTGATTCTGCCCCCCGCTGTGAAGCGGAGGGGATCCCCCAGGCGGCAGGGGTTACGTAGCCACCTTGCCCACAAGTGGGCCACTTCTGATTCTGCCCCCCGCTGTGAAGCGGAGGGGATCCCTGAGGCGGCAGGGGTTACATAGCCACCTTGCCCACAAGTGGGCCACTTCTGATTCTGCCCCCCGCTGTGAAGCCGAGGGGATCTCCGAGGCGGCAGGGGTTACGTAGCCACCTTGCCCACAAGTGGGCCACTTCTGATTCTGCCCCCCGCTCTGAAGCGGAGGGGATCCCCGAGGCGGCAGGGGTTACGTAGCCACCTTGCCTAAAAGTGGGCCACTTCTGATTCTGCCCCCCGCTGTGAAGCGGAGGGGATCCCCGAGGCGGCAAGGGTTACGTAGCCACCTTGCCCACAAGTGGGCCACTTCTGATTCTGCCCCCCGCTCTGAAGCGGTGGGGATCCCCGAGGCGGCAGGGGTTATGTAGCTACCTTGCCCACAAGTGGGCCACTTCTGATTCTGCCCCCCGCTCTCAAGCGGAGGGGATCCCCGAGGCGGCAGGGGTTACGTAGCCACCTTGCCCACAAGTGGGCCACTTCTGATTCTGCCCCCCGCTCTGAAGCGGTGGGGATCACGAGGCGGCAGGGGTTATGTAGCCACCTTGCCCACAAGTGGGCCACTTCTGATTCTGCCCCCCGCTCTGAAGCAGAGGGGATCCCCGAGGCGGCAGGGGTTACGTAGCCACCTTGCCCACTTGTGGGCCACTTCTGATTCTGCCCCCCGCTGTGAAGCGGAGGGGATCCCCGAGGCGGCAAGGGTTACGTAGCCACCTTGCCCACAAGTGGGCCACTTCTGATTCTGCCCCCCGCTGTGAAGCGGAGGGGATCCCCGAGGCGGCAAGGGTTACATAGCCACCTTGCCCACAAGTGGGCCACTTCTGATTCTGCCCCCCGCTGTGAAGCGGAGGGGATCCCCGAGGCGGCAGGGGTTACGTAGCCACCTTGCCCACAAATGGGCCACTTCTGATTCTGCCCCCCGCTGTGAAGCGGAGGGGATCCCCGAGGCGGCAGGGGTTACGTAGCCACCTTGCCCACAAGTGGGCCACTTCTGATTCTGCCCCCCGCTGTGAAGCGGAGGGGATCCCCGAGGCGGCAAGGGTTACGTAGCCACCTTGCCCACTTGTGGGCCACTTCTGATTCTGCCCCCCGCTTTGAAGCGGAGGGGATCCCCGAGGCGGCAAGGGTTACGTAGCCACCTTGCCCACAAGTGGGCCACTTCTGATTCTGCCCCCCGCTGTGAAGCGGAGGGGATCCCCGAGGCGGCAGGGGTTACGTAGCCACCTTGCCCACAAGTGGGCCACTTCTGATTCTGCCCCCCGCTGTGAAGCGGAGGGGATTCCCCAGGGCGGCAGGGGTTATGTAGCCACCTTGCCCACAAGTGGGCCACTTCTGATTCTGCCCCCCGCTGTGAAGCGGAGGGGATCCCCGAGGCGGCAAGGGTTACGTAGCCACCTCGCCCACAAGTGGGCCACTTCTGATTCTGCCCCCCGCTGTGAAGCGGAGGGGATCCCCGAGGCGGCAGGGGTTACGTAGCCACCTTGCCCACAAGTGGGCCACTTCTGATTCTGCCCCCCGCTGTGAAGCCGAGGGGATCCCCGAGGCGGCAGGGGTTACGTAGCCACCTTGCCCACAAGTGGGCCACTTCTCATTCTGCCCCCCGCTGTGAAGCGGTGGGGATCCCCGAGGCGGCAGGGGTTACGTAGCCACCTTGCCCACTTGTGGGCCACTTCTGATTCTGCCCCCCGCTGTGAAGCGGAGGGGATCCCCGAGGCGGCAGGGGTTACGTAGCCACCTTGCCCACAAGTGGGCCACTTCTCATTCTGCCCCCCGCTCTGAAGCCGAGGGGATCCCCGAGGCGGCAGGGGTTACGTAGCCACCTTGCCCACAAGTGGGCCACTTCTGATTCTGCCCCCCGCTGTGAAGCGGAGGGGATCCCCGAGGCGGCAGGGGTTACGTAGCCACCTTGCCCACAAGTGGGCCACTTCTGATTCTGCCCCCCGCTGTGAAGCCGAGGGGATCCCCGAGGCGGCAGGGGTTACGTAGCCACCTTGCCCACAAGTGGGCCACTTCTCATTCTGCCCCCCGCTGTGAAGCGGTGGGGATCCCCGAGGCGGCAGGGGTTACGTAGCCACCTTGCCCACAAGTGGGCCACTTCTGATTCTGCCCCCCGCTGTGAAGCGGTGGGGATCCCCGAGGCGGCAGGGGTTACGTAGCCACCTTGCCCACAAGTGGGCCACTTCTGATTCTGCCCCCCGCTGTGAAGCGGAGGGGATCCCTGAGGCGGCAGGGGTTACATAGCCACCTTGCCCACAAGTGGGCCACTTCTGATTCTGCCCCCCGCTGTGAAGCGGAGGGGATCCCCGAGGCGGCAGGGGTTACGTAGCCACCTTGCCCACAAGTGGGCCACTTCTGATTCTGCCCCCCGCTGTGAAGCGGAGGGGATCCCCGAGGCGGCAGGGGTTACGTAGCCACCTTGCCCACAAGTGGGCCACTTCTGATTCTGCCCCCCGCTGTGAAGCCGAGGGGATCCCCGAGGCGGCAGGGGTTACGTAGCCACCTTGCCCACAAGTGGGCCACTTCTGATTCTGCCCCCCGCTGTGAAGCGGAAGGGATCCCCGAGGCGGCAGGGGTTACATAGCCACCTTGCCCACTTGTGGGCCACTTCTGATTCTGCCCCGCTGTGAAGCGGAGGGGATCCCCCAGGCGGCAGGGGTTACGTAGCCACCTTGCCCACAAGTGGGCCACTTCTGATTCTGCCCCCCGCTGTGAAGCGGAGGGGATCCCCGAGGCGGCAGGGGTTACGTAGCCACCTTGCCCACAAGTGGGCCACTTCTGATTCTGCCCCCCGCTGTGAAGCGGAGGGGATCCCCGAGGCGGCAGGCTTGACGTAGCCACCTTGCCCACTTGTGGGCCACTTCTGATTCTGCCCCCCGCTGTGAAGCGGAGGGGATCCCCCAGGCGGCAGAGGTTATGTAGCCACCTTGCCCACTTGTGGGCCACTTCTGATTCTGCCCCCCGCTGTGAAGCGGAGGGGATCCCCGAGGCGGCAAGGGTTACGTAGCCACCTTGCCCACAAGTGGGCCAATTCTGATTCTGCCCCCCGCTCTGAAGCGGAGGGGATCCCCGAGGCGGCAGGGGTTATGTAGCCACTTTGCCCACAAGTGGCCCACTTCTGATTCTGCCCCCCGCTCTCAAGCGGAGGGGATCCCCGAGGCGGCAGGGGTTACGTAGCCACCTTGCCCACAAGTGGGCCACTTCTGATTCTGCCCCCCGCTCTGAAGCGGAGGGGATCCCCGAGGCGGCAGGCTTGACGTAGCCACTTTGCCCACTTGTGGGCCACTTCTGATTCTGCCCCCCGCTCTGAAGCGGAGGGGATCCCCGAGGCGGCAGGGGTTACGTAGCCACCTTGCCCACAAGTGGGCCACTTCTGATTCTGCCCCCCGCTCTGAAGCGGTGGGGACCCCCGAGGCGGCAGGGGTTACATAGCCACCTTGCCCACTTGTGGGCCACTTCCGATTCTGCCCCCCGTTGTCAAGCGGAAGGGATCCCCGAGGCGGCAGGGGTTACATAGCCACCTTGCCCACTTGTGGGCCACTTCTGATTCTGCCCCCCGCTGTGAAGCGGAGGGGATCCCCCAGGCGGCAGGGGTTACGTAGCCACCTTGCCCACAAGTGGGCCACTTCTGATTCTGCCCCCCGCTGTGAAGCGGAGGGGATCCCCGAGGCGGCAGGGGTTACGTAGCCACCTTGCCCACAAGTGGGCCACTTCTGATTCTGCCCCCCGCTCTGAAGCGGAGGGGATCCCCGAGGCGGCAGGCTTGACGTAGCCACCTTGCCCACTTGTGGGCCACTTCTGATTCTGCCCCCCGCTGTGAAGCGGAGGGGATCCCCCAGGCGGCAGAGGATATGTAGCCACCTTGCCCACAAGTGGGCCACTTCTGATTCTGCCCCCCGCTGTGAAGCGGAGGGGATCCCCGAGGCGGCAAGGGTTACGTAGCCACTTTGCCCACAAGTGGGCCACTTCTGATTCTGCCCCCCGCTCTGAAGCGGAGGGGATCCCCGAGGCGGCAGGGGTTATGTAGCCACTTTGCCCACAAGTGGGCCACTTCTGATTCTGCCCCCCGCTCTGAAGCGGAGGGGATCCCCGAGGCGGCAGGGGTTACGTAGCCACCTTGCCCACAAGTGGGCCACTTCTGATTCTGCCCCCCGCTCTGAAGCGGAGGGGATCCCCGAGGCGGCAGGGGTTACGTAGCCACCTTGCCCACAAGTGGGCCACTTCTGATTCTGCCCCCCGCTCTGAAGCGGAGGGGATCCCCGAGGCGGCAAGGGTTACGTAGCCACCTTGCCCACAAGTGGGCCACTTCTGATTCTGCCCCCCGCTCTGAAGCGGTGGGGATCCCCCAGGCGGCAGGGGTTATGTAGCCACTTTGCCCACAAGTGGGCCACTTCTGATTCTGCCCCCCGCTCTCAAGCGGAGGGGATCCCCGAGGCGGCAGGGGTTACGTAGCCACCTTGCCCACAAGTGGGCCACTTCTGATTCTGCCCCCCGCTCTGAAGCGGTGGGGATCACGAGGCGGCAGGGGTTATGTAGCCACCTTGCCCACAAGTGGGGCACTTCTGATTCTGCCCCCCGCTGTGAAGCAGAGGGGATCCCCGAGGCGGCAGGGGTTACGTAGCCACCTTGCCCACTTGTGGGCCACTTCTGATTCTGCCCCCCGCTCTGAAGCGGAGGGGATCCCCGAGGCGGCAGGGGTTACGTAGCCACCTTGCCCACAAGTGGGCCACTTCTGATTCTGCCCCCCCGCTGTTAAACGGAGGGGATCCCCGAAGCGGCAGGCTTGATGTAGCCACCTTGCCCACAAGTGGGCCACTTCTGATTCTGCCCCCCGTTGTGAAGCGGAGGGGATCCCCGAGGCGGCAAGGGTTACGTAGCCACCTTGCCCACAAGTGGGCCACTTCTGATTCTGCCCCCCGCTGTGAAGCGGAGGGGATCCCCGAGGCGGCAGGGGTTACGTAGCCACCTTGCCCACTTGTGGGCCACTTCTGATTCTGCCCCCCGCTCTAAAGCGGAGGGGATCCCCGAGGCGGCAAGGGTTACGTAGCCACCTTGCCCACAAGTGGGCCACTTCTGATTCTGCCCCCCGCTGTGAAGCGGAGGGGATCCCCGAGGCGGCAGGGGTTACGTAGCCACCTTGCCCACAAGTGGGCCACTTCTGATTCTGCCCCCCGCTGTGAAGCGGAGGGGATCCCCGAGGCGGCAGGGGTTACATAGCCACCTTGCCCACAAGTGGGCCACTTCTGATTCTGCCCCCCGCCGTGAAGCGGAGGGGATCCCCGAGGCGGCAGGGGTTACGTAGCCACCTTGCCCACAAGTGGGCCACTTCTGATTCTGCCCCCCGCTCTGAAGCGGATGGGATCCCCGAGGCGGCAGGGGTTACGTAGCCACCTTGCCAACAAGTGGGCCACTTCTGATTCTGCCCCCCGCTCTGAAGCGGAGGGGATCCCCGAGGCGGCAGGGGTTACGTAGCCACTTTGCCCACAAGTGGGCCACTTCTGATTCTGCCCCCCGCTCTGAAGCGGAGGGGATCCCCGAGGCGGCAAGGGTTACGTAGCCACCTTGCCCACAAGTGGGCCACTTCTGATTCTGCCCCCCGCTGTGAAGCGGAGGGGATCCCCCAGGCGGCAGGGGTTACGTAGCCACCTTGCCCACAAGTGGGCTACTTCTGATTCTGCCCCCCGCTCTGAAGCGGAGGGGATCCCCGAGGCGGCAGGGGTTACATAGCCACCTTGCCCACAAGTGGGCCACTTCTGATTCTGCCCCCCGCTCTGAAGCGGTGGGGATCCCCGAGGCGGCAGGGGTTACGTAGCCACCTTGCCCACAAGTGGGGCACTTCTGATTCTGCCCCCCGCTGTGAAGCAGAGGGGATCCCCGAGGCGGCAGGGGTTACGTAGCCACTTTGCCCACTTGTGGGCCACTTCTGATTCTGCCCCCCGCTCTGAAGCGGAGGGGATCCCCGAGGCGGCAGGGGTTACGTAGCCACCTTGCCCACAAGTGGGCCACTTCTCATTCTGCCCCCGGCTCTGAAGCGGAGGGGATCCCCGAGGCGGCAGGCTTGATGTAGCCACCTTGCCCACAAGTGGGCCACTTCTGATTCTGCCTCCCGCTGTGAAGCGGAGGGGATCCCCGACGCGGCAGGGGTTATGTAGCCACCTTGCCCACTTGTGGGCCACTTCTGATTCTGCCCCCCGCTCTGAAGCGGAGGGGATCCCCGAGGCGGCAAGGGTTACGTAGCCACCTTGCCCACAAGTGGGCCACTTCTGATTCTGCCCCCCGCTGTGAAGCGGAGGGGATCCCCGAGGCGGCAGGGGTTACGTAGCCACCTTGCCCACAAGTGGGCCACTTCTGATTCTGCCCCCCGCTGTGAAGCGGAGGGGATCCCCGAGGCGGCAGGGGTTACGTAGCCACCTTGCCCACAAGTGGGCCACTTCTGATTCTGCCCCCCGCTGTGAAGCGGAGGGGATCCCCGAGGCGGCAAGGGTTACGTAGCCACCTTGCCCACAAGTGGGCCACTTCTGATTCTGCCCCCCGCTCTGAAGCGGAGGGGATCCCCGAGGCGGCAGGGGTTACGTAGCCACTTTGCCCACAAGTGGGCCACTTCTGATTCTGCCCCCCGCTGTGAAGCGGAGGGGATCCCCGAGGCGGCAGGGGTTACGTAGCCACCTTGCCCACAAGTGGGCCACTTCTGATTCTGCCCCCCGCTGTGAAGCGGAGGGGATCCCCGAGGCGGCAGGGGTTACGTAGCCACCTTGCCCACAAGTGGGCCACTTCTGATTCTGCCCCCCGCTCTGAAGCGGAGGGGATCCCCGAGGCGGCAGGGGTTACGTAGCCACCTTGCCCACAAGTGGGGCACTTCTGATTCTGCCCCCCGCTCTGAAGCGGAGGGGATCCCCGAGGCGGCAGGGGTTACGTAGCCACCTTGCCCACAAGTGGGCCACTTCTGATTCTGCCCCCCGCTGTGAAGCGGTGGGGATCCCCGAGGCGGCAGGGGTTACGTAGCCACCTTGCCCACAAGTGGGCCACTTCTGATTCTGCCCCCCGCTCTGAAGCGGAGGGGATCCCCGAGGCGGCAAGGGTTACGTAGCCACCTTGCCCACAAGTGGGCCACTTCTGATTCTGCCCCACGCTCTGAAGCGGTGGGGATCCCCGAGGCGGGCGGGGTTACGTAGCCACCTTGCCCACAAGTGGGCCACTTCTGATTCTGCCCCCCGCTCTCAAGAGGAGGGGATC
This sequence comes from Eutreptiella sp. 'Long Island Sound 2002', assembly GCA_964036045.1. NCBI lineage: Eukaryota > Euglenozoa > Euglenophyceae > Eutreptiales > Eutreptiaceae > Eutreptiella > Eutreptiella sp. 'Long Island Sound 2002'. The sequence goes on along the minus strand of OZ038397.1, from coordinate 26,731,138 downwards.
CCCGAGGCGGCAGGGGTTACGTAGCCACCTTGCCCACAAGTGGGCCACTTCTGATTCTGCCCCCCGCTGTGAAGCGGAGGGGATCCCCGAGGCGGCAAGGGTTACGTAGCCACCTTGCCCACAAGTGGGCCACTTCTGATTCTGCCCCCCGCTCTGAAGTAGAGGGGATCCCCGAGGCGGCAGGGGTTACGTAGCCACTTTGCCCACTTGTGGGCCACTTCTGATTCTGCCCCCCGCTCTGAAGCGGAGGGGATCCCCGAGGCGGCAGGGGTTACGTAGCCACCTTGCCCACAAGTGGGCCACTTCTGATTCTGCCCCCCCGCTCTGAAGCGGAGGGGATCCCCGAAGCGGCAAGCTTGATGTAGCCACCTTGCCCACAAGTGGGCCACTTCTGATTCTGCCCCCCGCTCTGAAGCGGAGGGGATCCCCGAGGCGGCAGGGGTTATGTAGCCACCTTGCCCACAAGTGGGCCACTTCTGATTCTGCCCCCCGCTGTGAAGCGGAGGGGATCCCCCAGGCGGCAAGGGTTACGTAGCCACCTTGCCCACAAGTGGGCCACTTCTGATTCTGCCCCCCGCTCTGAAGCGGTGGGGATCCCCGAGGCGGCAGGGGTTACATAGCCACCTTGCCCACAAGTGGGCCACTTCTGATTCTGCCCCCCGCTGTGAAGCAGAGGGGATCCCCGAGGCGGCAGGGGTTACGTAGCCACTTTGCCCACAAGTGGGCCACTTCTGATTCTGCCCCCCGCTGTGAAGCGCTGGGGATCCCCGAGGCGGCAAGGGTTACGTAGCCACCTTGCCCACAAGTGGGCCACTTCTGATTCTGCCCCCCGCTCTGAAGCAGAGGGGATCCCCGAGGCGGCAGGGGTTACGTAGCCACTTTGCCCACTTGTGGGCCACTTCTGATTCTGCCCCCCGCTCTGAAGCGGAGGGGATCCCCGAGGCGGCAGGGGTTACGTAGCCACCTTGCCCACAAGTGGGCCACTTCTGATTCTGCCCCCCGCTGTGAAGCGGAGGGGATCCCCGAGGCGGCAGGGGTTACGTAGCCACCTTGCCCACAAGTGGGCCACTTCTGATTCTGCCCCCCGCTCTGAAGCGGAGGGGATCCCCGAGGCGGCAAGGGTTACGTAGCCACCTTGCCCACAAGTGGGCCACTTCTGATTCTGCCCCCCGCTCTGAAGCGGAGGGGATCCCCGAGGCGGCAGGGGTTACGTAGCCACCTTGCCCACAAGTGGGGCACTTCTGATTCTGCCCCCCGCTCTGAAGCGGAGGGGATCCCCGAGGCGGCAGGGGTTACGTAGCCACCTTGCCCACAAGTGGGCCACTTCTGATTCTGCCCCCCGCTGTGAAGCGGTGGGGATCCCCGAGGCGGCAGGGGTTACGTAGCCACCTTGCCCACAAGTGGGCCACTTCTGATTCTGCCCCCCGCTCTGAAGCGGAGGGGATCCCCGAGGCGGCAAGGGTTACGTAGCCACCTTGCCCACAAGTGGGCCACTTCTGATTCTGCCCCACGCTCTGAAGCGGTGGGGATCCCCGAGGCGGGCGGGGTTATGTAGCCACCTTGCCCACAAGTGGGCCACTTCTGATTCTGCCCCCCGCTCTCAAGAGGAGGGGATCCCCGAGGCGGCAGGGGTTACGTAGCCACCTTGCCCACAAGTGGGCCACTTCTGATTCTGCCCCCCGCTGTGAAGCGGTGGGGATCCCCGAGGCGGCAAGGGTTACGTAGCCACCTTGCCCACAAGTGGGCCACTTCTGATTCTGCCCCCCGCTCTGAAGTAGAGGGGATCCCCGAGGCGGCAGGGGTTACGTAGCCACTTTGCCCACTTGTGGGCCACTTCTGATTCTGCCCCCCGCTCTGAAGCGGAGGGGATCCCCGAGGCGGCAGGGGTTACGTAGCCACCTTGCCCACAAGTGGGCCACTTCTGATTCTGCCCCCCCGCTCTGAAGCGGAGGGGATCCCCGAAGCGGCAAGCTTGATGTAGCCACCTTGCCCACAAGTGGGCCACTTCTGATTCTGCCCCCCGCTCTGAAGCGGAGGGGATCCCCGAGGCGGCAGGGGTTATGTAGCCACCTTGCCCACAAGTGGGCCACTTCTGATTCTGCCCCCCGCTGTGAAGCGGAGGGGATCCCCCAGGCGGCAAGGGTTACGTAGCCACCTTGCCCACAAGTGGGCCACTTCTGATTCTGCCCCCCGCTCTGAAGCGGTGGGGATCCCCGAGGCGGCAGGGGTTACATAGCCACCTTGCCCACAAGTGGGCCACTTCTGATTCTGCCCCCCGCTGTGAAGCAGAGGGGATCCCCGAGGCGGCAAGGGTTACGTAGCCACTTTGCCCACAAGTGGGCCACTTCTGATTCTGCCCCCCGCTGTGAAGCGGTGGGGATCCCCGAGGCGGCAAGGGTTACGTAGCCACCTTGCCCACAAGTGGGCCACTTCTGATTCTGCCCCCCGCTCTGAAGCAGAGGGGATCCCCGAGGCGGCAGGGATTACGTAGCCACTTTGCCCACTTGTGGGCCACTTCTGATTCTGCCCCCCGCTCTGAAGCGGAGGGGATCCCCGAGGCGGCAGGGGTTACGTAGCCACCTTGCCCACAAGTGGGCCACTTCTGATTCTGCCCCCCCGCTCTGAAGCGGAGGGGATCCCCGAAGCGGCAAGCTTGATGTAGCCACCTTGCCCACAAGTGGGCCACTTCTGATTCTGCCCCCCGCTCTGAAGCGGAGGGGATCCCCGAGGCGGCAGGGGTTACGTAGCCACCTTGCCCACAAGTGGGCCACTTCTGATTCTGCCCCCCGCTGTGAAGCGGAGGGGATCCCCCAGGCGGCAAGGGTTACGTAGCCACCTTGCCCACAAGTGGGCCACTTCTGATTCTGCCCCCCGCTCTGAAGCGGTGGGGATCCCCGAGGCGGCAGGGGTTACATAGCCACCTTGCCCACAAGTGGGCCACTTCCGATTCTGCCCCCCGCTGTGAAGCAGAGGGGATCCCCGAGGCGGCAGGGGTTATGTAGCCACTTTGCCCACTTGTGGGCCACCTCTGATTCTGCCCCCCGCTCTGAAGCGGTGGGGATCCCCGAGGCGGCAGGGGTTACGTAGCCACCTTGCCCACTTGTGGGCCACTTCTGATTCTGCCCCCCGCTGTGAAGCGGAGGGGATCCCCGAGGCGGCAGGGGTTACGTAGCCACCTTGCCCACAAGTGGGCCACTTCTGATTCTGCCCCCCGCTCTGAAGCGGAGGGGATCCCCGAGGCGGCAGGCTTGACGTAGCCACTTTGCCCACAAGTGGGCCACTTCTGATTCTGCCCCCCGGTCTGAAGCGGTGGGGATCCCCGAGGCGGCAGGGGTTACATAGCCACCTTGCCCACAAGTGGGCCACTTCTGATTCTGCCCCCCGCTGTGAAGCGGAGGGGATCCCCGAGGCGGCAGGGGTTATGTAGCCACTTTGCCCACTTGTGGGCCACTTCTGATTCTGCCCCCCGCTCTGAAGCGGTGGGGATCCCCGAGGCGGCAAGGGTTACGTAGCCACCTTGCCCACTTGTGGGCCACTTCTGATTCTGCCCCCCGCTGTGAAGCGGAGGGGATCCCCGAGGCGGCAGGGGTTACGTAGCCACCTTGCCCACAAGTGGGCCACTTCTGATTCTGCCCCCCGCTGTGAAGCGGAGGGGATCCCCGAAGCGGCAGGGGTTACGTAGCCACCTTGCCCACAAGTGGGCCACTTCTGATTCTCCCCCCCGCTGTGAAGCGGAGGGGATCCCCGAGGCGGCAAGGGTTACGTAGCCACCTTGCCCACAAGTGGGCCACTTCTGATTCTGCCCCCCGCTCTGAAGCGGAGGGGATCCCCGAGGCGGCAGGCTTGACGTAGCCACTTTGCCCACAAGTGGGCCACCTCTGATTCTGCCCCCCGCTGTGAAGCGGAGGGGATCCCCGAGGCGGCAGGGGTTACGTAGCCACCTTGCCCACAAGTGGGCCACTTCTGATTCTGCCCCCCGCTCTAGGGGGGCTCTCAATCCTTTTTTGATTTTGCTCCCCGCGCTAGGCGTTGGGGAACCCCGAGGCGGCAGGGGTGACGTAGCAAGTTTGCCCTCTTTTGGGCCTCCCCTTTTTCTCTTTGCCCTTGATGTTTGCAACAGTGTCCTCCAAGCAAAGCTCTGCGGAAGGCACTGAGGCAGGCACGAAGAAATTGGCGACAATGAGTCCTGTGGGCACGGATGACACCCTTAGAATACGCATGCATGCAGTGTACTTTTATTGCTTGGTTGTTTGTGACACTTTACCCTTGATCTGATGGAGCTTACTCATCATTCATGGGTAAAGAGTCACAGACACAGGCTAAGGTGCAATGCATGCGGGGGACCGACAATCAAAATCTATGCCCCCCTATTATGGACTGCTACACTCATTGGACTTTCTGGGGGTTACTTCACGCCTCCGGCTCGGCTCTCTTCCCTGCATTGTATGTTGTATGTTACGTTTTGCTTATGCACATGGGGTTGCCCTTCCGTGTTTCTGTCATGACTCCTCCCAGGTATTGGCACCTTTCGATTCGTTTCTATTTTTTTCAACTGTGTTTGCCCCCAAGATTCCCCTCCCCCCAGGCGCGCCGACGGACATCAACGTATATGGAGGGGATCCAGATAAGGAAATCGAAGGGGCCACTACATGCAGTTTTGGTGCACATATTGTGGGTTGAGGTTTCGCCCAAGACCGCTATTTTGGTTCTGGGCATGTAAGTGTTGTATGTACGTACGTTTAGAAGCACAGTTGAGCATCCCCGTGTGCTCAAATGCTAGTGGGGGGTGGCCGCAACTTTGTTTTGGCCACCCCCCGTAACATACCCCTGGTGTGGGGTATGGGTGGCAATTTTTCCCGTGAGACAAATTTCGGGTCCGAGTGTGAGGCCAGTTCCAGAGCATTACCCCAAAGATGCCTCGGGGAAATTGGAGTATGACAAAAATCTCATCAAAGAGTTGGAAGAAAAGACCACGGGTGTGCTTCGCAACATGTGCAAGCACAACCCTCCCTCTGCACAACCCACATACAAAGATAAGAAGTCGGACCTCATCTACAAGCGCGTGTTTTGCGACTTCATATAAAGCACACGTGTGTGCACCTCATATATGTATATATTATCTCTCTGGGACGTTCAGGAATGTGCCAACACGGAGCGTTTTCAGGGATCGCCGTGATTGTTGCCTCGTTTGTGCCCGTTGAGTGTCCCAAAGGGGGGGGTATGTGGGGTATATTCGGAAAGCCCTTGAAAAGGGCTATTTGGAACACCCTGGGTCTGCATGTTGTACTGACAGTATGTTTGAGATTTTTGTCTTTTTTGGACAGTGCCTGTGTTGCTTGCTGGCTGTTTTTGTCAAAGTGTCAAAGTGTCAAAGTGGCTGGCAGGTGCGTACCGGTCTTCAGGCAACCACCTGGACCATCAGGAGAAGCCTCTGTTGACCAGAGATGACAAAATAAAATGGTTGGATTTTGGCAAGACACCGGACCCTGAAAACCTTGAGGCCCATCCAGGTTTTGCCTGGATGAAATCAGGGTACAGTGAGGCCATTGCATGGCGCAAGGTCCGGCTGACCAAACAGCGAAATGTTGACCTCACAACTGATGGTCTCTGGGCCATGCCCCTGAACACAGGGTGGGTACCAGTCAAGGCACGCAGGCTGCAGGACTGGGAGAAATTGAAGAAGTATGTTCCTAGTCACAAGCAGGGGGATGTGTGCCCCAATGGAGTCCCAGCCCTTGTGGAACGGCGCAACGATGACAACGAATCGGATTCAGAATAATGAGTGATCCGCAGAGCATTGCCTGTGCCCTGTGTGTCTTTCCGTTTACAGCTCTTTGTGCAAAACTGTGACCACCTACCCCCCCCCCCAACCCATACATTTCTGAAACAGCCTTTTCTCACAGATTTCAAAAAGCATACACATACCCCCCCCTACGGAACGAAATTTTAGTGCATTGGACCAAAACGTGAGAAAACCCTGAAAAATTGCGAATTTGCTCCGTGGTGGCACGTTTTGGATGTCCCAGAGAGATATTATATTTATGATATAAATCCTCCTTCTTTTCTTGAGCCTCATTTTATTTTTGCTGACCTTGCAATACACGGTTTGGCCTGGGTGGCGCCCCACCCAGTGGGGCGCCACTTACACAAGTGGCCTGGAATAGACCAGGGGGCACCATGCCCTTAAACATAAATACCACCTACCGTTGACCCCCCCCCCCCCCCATAAACTTGGTGTTTTTTGTTCAAATTCAAGTCCAAATTTGTCACTACCTAGTAACCTAGTAAGGAAATTTTTTTTAAATTTTTTGCTTTTTTTACCTAGTAAAATTTTTTTTTCCTAAAAATTTTTTTTTTACTAGGTTTTGCTACATTTTACTAGGTTTTGCTACGTGCATACTAGGTTTCACCAAATGCCCCCCCAGCCCCCGCTTGGTGGCAAAAAGGAGGGTACCGCCTTTTGGGGGGGGGGGGAAGGGGTGCTTGGGTGTCCGGGGAAAATCGAAGAATTTAGCCCCCAAAATTGTTGACCGCGAAATCATGAAATTTGATGTTTGATTTTTTTTGATTTGATGCCTCAGAAGTTTGTCACACCCCCCCTGTGGGGGGTTTCGGCTTGGGTGGTGGCGGCTTCGAGCGCTGATGCAGTTTTGGGCGACTCCCACATAAACAAAAGCACCACCAGCCCAGTGACTGCTGCTGCTCAGGCTTCCCTCCGCTGTCGTCCCAAACCCGGGGTCCAGCCCAATTTCGAGGAGCCCGTCCTGACACCCCAGGCCACCCTTCGACGGCGCCGTGGTCCCAAACGGGCCCGACCCGTGCACTGTGCTCTCAGTGAGCAAACACGTGCTACTCAACCGCGCACAGTCCACGTCGGCATTAGGGATGGCCCTGATTTGTCTGCATCAGACGTGTCCTTCTGTCCGGCAGCGGAGCTGGGTTTTGTTAGGAATCAGCCCTGCACCACCCGCCACTCAGTAACATCCGCTCCTGTTGCACCCGGAGCTCAGTAGGAATCGGCCGCGGCCCGTGTCAGACTCATTAAGACCCAGCTCCTTGTGATCATATCTGATCTGCCGGACGCTGGTGGCACGTCTGGTCTGCATGCAACGCAACGGCAACCTGGTCCTGGGTCTGTATTGGGATCCAGATCGGGGTCCGGGTTCCGCATCTGGATCTGTGTCGTGCAGCCAGCGCATTTTCCGTCAGATTTTGCTTGATCACCTCAACCCTGGAGTGCGCCACGACGCCCAGCAGTTCAAGTCGCAGATGAAAGCCGAAAAGGTGAAGCTTGACGATGCTGCCGGCAGGACGTATTTGCAGGTGTCTGTCCCTGCGGCAGCCCCGTGCACCGCCACCGGGAGACCAGGCTTCGCGGGAGAGGAACGACTGTCACACCGCTCACAACTGCCACTTGCTTCCTTCGGCTTCTTGTTTCCAAGCGCAGTCTGGCCTGCAACCCTTTCCCCCATGGACAAGTGTGTGTGACTGTTTTGGCAGAGGGGATGAAGTTTTGTAGTGGAGGCTCAGTACGCGGGGTGGGGCTGGTGGTCGGCGCATGGCGGGGGATGTGGCGCCGCGCGGTGGGTGCACGATTAAATCAGCCCCCCCCCCCCCCCCTCCCCCGCCGTCATAGAGAATAAAGATGCACTTGTGCCATGCTGTGGTGTGCATTACCTCATTTTGTATTGCTGTACTGTCTGTCTGTCTGTACCATCAATTTTCAACCCCATTCCAATCCTCACTCTTTAAGTAGGTCTCACCCCCCCCTCCCCCGCCCCCAGTCTGGCCTCGTGGCGCTGTTTTACATTTCCCACATCGCTGGCAGTGGTGAGCACCCTCCGAACTTCACGGTCTTGGGACAGGCTTTGAGTGGGACAGCTGTCCCTCTGCTCACAAGTGCTGCTTCAGCCCCTTGGCGTCCCCCCCGGGCCGGCGCCGGCAATGCTTCACACTCTCACCCACCGAAAATACTTTTCCCCAGTGGCTTGGGACGAGCATTGTAAACAATTTACTTCTATTCTCAAACCAGTGCGTACACCTGAAGCACCAACCGGCATCGTGACTCAGCCTTGATGGCAATACCACACCCAAATGCGTGAAACCGGAAGCACCAACTACACTCTTTGTCCGTGGCATCCGCAGACACCAAGGCTCACCCAACCTCACTTCTTTGCAACACCAGCCAAGGGCTTACATCCAGGGAATCGCTTGAAGGGGGGGGGGGGCACCCCCCTCCCCCCTCCCCACTGCACTGACTCTACCCCAAAGGCATTCCCATACCCCAACACCAGCCCCAACCGCATTTCCAACCGCCAGTAACGGCCTCCCCCAACCGCTTTCACATGCCCTGTAACCGCTCTGCAACCGCTCTGGGGCGGCCCCGATGGCCCCCCCTCCCCTTCAAGCAAAGCCCTGCTTACATCCCCAATCCTGGTTGGACCTGTGACCCACATCCCACAGCTGCATTATTCCGTCTAAGGGCGCTAAATGCTGGGGCCTTGGAAGCACCACCAGCAGCTGAATGTACACGTTGGTGCTCATTTCCATGGATCCTCCCCAGCACTGTGGTGGCCACCCTGTCGGGAAGGGGAAGACATCCAGGAGTACCACATCCCTGCCAGGGAGCTGCGGCATAGTAGTGGTGCGCGCCAACAGTCTGTTGGCACACCGGGGAGTAAGTGTGCCGGTTGGTATTCCTGGGTGTAGGCCCTGGTTTGAAAATACATAGTTTACGTTGCTGGCCAAACGATAGGTACCTATGGCCAAACAATAGGTACCTATGGCCAAACGATAGGTACCTATGGCCAAACAATAGGTACCTATGGCCAAACAATAGGTACCTATGGCCAAACAATAGGTACTTATGGCCCCATGGAAAAGGCATTTTTGGTCAGTGAGAGGGGGCCAGTTGTCCCTCTGCTCTTCCGCGCGGCACTGAATGCTTCCGATTCTGTCAGTCCCATGACATTGAAGTTCCAGGGGGTTGCTGACATGGCAAAAGTGACACAGGGCCAGGCGGTTCTGGATCAGCAAGTGTTGGCTGTCAGTGGTGCGCAGCAATTCTAAACATTGTGCCCTTGGGGTTTTCTGGCCTTTTTGCAGGCACCCTGCTGCAGCCACACGGGGGAGTAAAACAGTGCTGCCACTCCCAGGGGGGCCTGCAGGACAGGGAGCCGCCGGAGGACCACATTTTACTGGAAGATCTGGTCCAGCCCTAGGGGGTTGGGCTACTGAAAGGGAAAGCCTGAAACCTGCCCTGAAACTACTGCATTGACAGGGTAGGGTGACTGCTCAGGGCCAGGTTTTACAAGCGCCAGGTGGTTGCCATCCAAAGCTTCACCCAGCATGCCCCAGCATGGGTGGTTCTGTCAAAAGCCCCTGAGCATTTTGTGTTGGTTTGATGTCTCTTTCATGGGGCTGTTGCATCAAGTTGTACACCATGTACGGCTATACCCTCCCTTACCGTTAAATGCATGCGGACAAGCATACACTCTTGAGGTTGAGGGTGTGGTCTGGAACTGGAGCTAGTCCGGATTTCCTGGCTGCCGTTTTTATTGCCGCATGTCGGTACCTTTACTGAGGGTTCCGCTGCATACGCACACAGAACCTACACACACCACACCACCACAGCACGAAGAGCAGTACCGTAACGGACTGTTCAACTGTGCATCGGACACATTGACATCAGCAACAAATAAATGTAGCCCCAGGAACACTGCATCACCAAACAATGGCTACACGGCTATGGCTGCATCCTGCTCTGTGTGCTTTGCAGTCCCTTCTTCTCCTTCAGATGTTCCTCAACACAACGCACCGATTCAGCCCAGGCAAACACTCGGTTCCGTGCACGTTTCACGATGGTGGAGGCCTCTTTGATGTGGACACCCAAAGTTCCCCGGCGTGGACACAGATCTGGGATGCATCATGAGACAGCAGCCGCAGCTTGTGGGTTGGTGTAGGTCCAGCGCCATCAGCTGCTTGCATGCTGCCACGGTGTTCGTATTGAGACGCCGTGCGGGATGCATGTCAGTTTGCATGCAACAGTTTTGCATGGGCATTGCATCAGGTATGGATGTATGCCTATGCCGGGCGTTTTGTTAAGCGGTGGCACCGCCCCATGCCTTCTCAGAGGATGGTCACAATCTTTACCGTGATGTATTTTGATTGCAACAACCGTAACCCTCTCAACCGATTTTTGTCCAACTGACCGATGGTTTGCCTGGCCTACCATCCGTTTTGCCGTCATAAATTTATCTCGGCTTTTGCAGCACACTGGGGTTGATAACAAAAACAAATTGGATATCCTATTGGCATTTGGAATGTAAACTGCGCGCAAGAGGCAACGTGTGCCCACCCCTTTTGGTGTTCGATCAGGCGTGTACCCTGGCAAGTGCCGCCCTGCCCACCCGTACCTGCATCTGAGCGAATCCATAGAGCATCACCGTGGTCACCAACCATTCGACCCACCCGGGAAGCGGTTTTCTGCTGTCAAAAGTCCAACCACCAGTAAAAAAAGAACAGTGTGTGGGGGGCTGAGGGGGTGATACTGTTTGGCCAGCCACCCCAGCAGAACCTTCGGCATAATGCTCCAGTGGAAAATGCCGCCCATCACCAGCTCGCCGCTACGACAGCACATGGGGGCAGTAATGGCCAGCAAACAGCAAAGGGCACTTATATATGACAGCAAACCTTGTTGAGATGTAACCGAAACTTGGATTTTATTTTTGGTTCCTTGAGGCCCAGGGCTGCTGGGTTGGGGGAACTATTCTCTCAGTTGCACCCGATCTCTGTGCGAGCAAGCCAAAAAGGGAATTTCGTTGACCGCTTTCCTGTGTGACCTCATCTTCCAGCCCTAACCTCATCTGCACCCACTCTCTGTGCGACCCAAACCTAGAGCTAGGGCTTCCTACGCTGGTGCAAAGCACCCGAGGGGTCCATTTGCCGCTGGACTTTTCAGAGACGTATTGTTCGGACAGAGGACACCCGAGTGGATGGCAAGTTCTCAAAGTGGCAAACACCACAGTGTGGACGGGCCCCAATTGATGTGCCACTCCGCCCCCTGCAGCACCACCGTCTCACTTTATGCCCATGCCTCCGTGCCCCAGCATGATTTACCATCCATGTCTCTGTCTTGCTTCTTCAGCAGCGATGAGCAGGGCACCGGAGGGCAGTGGTGGGCCCGAAGAAGATCTGTCTGAAGGGATAAGGGGACCTGATTTCCTGCGGAGACTGCGAAACCAGTGGGATGCCTGGTTCCTGGTAGGGATTGAGGCTTTTCTGCTCAGTGGACGTAACAATGAGGGTTTCATGGGGTGCTTTCTTTTTATTTTGTACCGTGCTGGATGAGACAGCCATCAGTACAAGTGCAAGGGGGAATGCAACCTATGCAACCTACCTGTCTCCCTTTTGTGCGGGGAATTCCAGCAACAGCCTGAACTGGCTCACCATGCTCACCGGCACAGCTTACCGAGGCAACTTGGACCAAACAGCTCCTCCATACATATGATGATCTCTGCCCCAATTTCTCACCCATCCAGAGCCCCAAACAGCTCCTCCATACATATGATGATCTCTGCCCCAATTTCTCACCCATCCAGAGCCCCATTTTTTGAGATCTTCCACCTGCAAGTGCCAGGGGTTTGATAAGGGGGGGAGGGGGTTGCCAAGGATGGATCTGGGGCCTGCGGGAAACCTCGTCAGTGTCCATCGCTTCTGAAACATGGAAACAGGGAAGCAGGGTATTTCCAGCCCCCCTTCTCAACCGAGCAGGAGGGCTCCAAGGACCATTTGATGGGAGAGCTCCCGACCCTGTCGAAGAGCCGAAGGGACATACTTGAAAGATTTGGCGTTTTGTGTTTGTGCTGGTCTCAAGACAGAAGAGGGGGTTTCAGCCGTTGTATTAACAATAACCTGTGGAATCTTAGCCATCGATCACAAGAACTACAGCGCCATTTGCACACAAGCCTTGGGTTTTGTGCATCGCAACAGAATGGAACACATTGCAACAGATTAGACACATTGCAGCAGATCAGCTGCGGGTGATGTGCTGGAGTTTGGTGTATAGTGTTTTGCCATGCAGTGTGCATGTATCCCGCCCACAAGACGGGCCATTCAGGTGGTGTGCCTTTGTGCACCTCTATCTGGGGGCAGTGCAGTGCTACAAGCCCGCAATTCTGGCTCTGCCGCCTAGTCGGGCGCCCCAAGGCGGGGAAATCTTGGAAAGCGCATGGCATAGCATTGGTCTGGGGCGGTTGGGGATGAAAAAATGCTTTTCATGCACCCGGTGCACTACTGTCCCCTTTGAGGATACACTTAGAAACCAGTCCCCCTTCGGCGTGCTCAGTACTTCCCTGCACCCATTATCTACTGCATGAAGTCTCCCTCCAGTACCTTGGTGGTAGTTGGGGGGCAGCACAGGGGAGGTAGGGGGGAGGGGGCTAGTGGGGGTACCATTTTATTTATGTTGGCGGTGCACCTGCCAACAATTGGTTGCACCCACCAACAGTTAGGCCGCACCTGCAAACAGTGGATTAACGACCAGAGGCACTTGCAAGACATCCGCCGAAGGTTCGGCTCTGCCTGCAAACAGTTGCACACTGGGCACCCAGCACTCAAGGGAACCCATTTCAGGTTTTGGCACACCTGAGGACTTTGGACAATGATTGCTTTTGGCCCGGGCCAATAGCATGGGGATGGGTGGTATTTCACAAGGGGTGCAGGGGGTTGGGGGACACACCAGAATTAGCACAATCCTTTGTCACAACTCCCACCTGTAACAGTGTGCAACACTGACCTCCAAAATAATGACAGGCCATAATTGAAAGTGTTTTCATTTGAGCTTGCACACAGCTACCCGTGGGACCCCGAGTCAAGGAGACCCCAACGGATTTCTTCATAAATTGCTCCCAAACAATGAAATGGATTATGTGGAGGGGATAATTTTGCCTTTGTACAGCTCTCCCACTGTCCCAACCTTCTCCGAAACATAGTTTTCTGAACTTCGCACCTGCAAACTATGGGGGGTCCCCTCCCCCCTCAAATTCAATCATTGACCACATATTTACATACCTGTGGTGCAGCCTGTCTGAAAATTGACCAGAACAGGCAATAAAAAACCCAAACTGCCAACTGTAACCGCCAATTTTCGAAAAAATACCGTTTTGGACCCCCCCCCCCCCCGGAATAGAGTCGGCAAACCCAGCATGGACTCGGAGGTTGCATCTGGCTGCACCTGGTCAACGCCACGGGCAGCAGCCCGTCTCCGGGACAGCCGACCCCCGGAGTAGTCAAACAGGACAATTCATAGGACGATTCATCCAGTGGCTCAAAAACATGCTCAGACCCACGGAGGGTCAGACTAAGGAGTCGCGAGAGGCCAATAGGCGCCGCCAAAGGCAAACAATCTAATACCAAGTGCTCTACACATACACATCCTGGTATGCCAAGGAGGCATCGGAAGAGAGGACGGAAGGGGGGGCTCTGAGACCCAAAAGTTTGTGTACCAATACTGGCTGAATAAGATATTCCCAATTGTAAATTTTTTTCCCCCGCGATGGTCACTTTGCTATGGGGGGCGGTCCAGAGGGGAGGGGGCAAGGCTTCTTGTGGTTGTTGGCCACCCGCCTCCGCACTCCGACCGCAACCGACTATGCCCGGCCACACAGAAGACAGGACACGGGATTCGGTGACTTTTCCAGCCGTTTTGGAACACGCTAATGCAAGTCCACAACAACCATTTCTCTCGGCAGTTGCCGCTCAGTATCCCACATAACCGTACCTCCAAGACACAAATGAGGGAACAAGGGCTGCGACCCCTTAAAACACACAAAGTTGGCACGATCATTACCAATGCTGAGATTGAGTTTTTTCAACGGCACAAGTGATGTAGCAATTTCACGCTTACTTTGATTACATGGTCTTTTCAAGGGCTTCAAGTTCTTTGAGAAGGCAAGGTTCATGCAAGTACAAATTCGGCTTCATCTTAAGAAAAACGTCTAGCTACCTATGTTTTTGGTAAAAAACCGAACGGCTGCTTTTTTAGTTTATATTGGTGTGTTTTTTGTGTGCGTGCAAAAAAGGAGGTATAAATGAGCATGCATGGAGGTTGGAACATATGCACACTCGCCGTGACAGCCTGTCAGACAGAGAGTGTACGTGTGAAGAGGCTTTTGGACGGACATAAACAAACAAACACCAATTTGTCGAACAACCAAAAACTCTAATATAGTGAAAAATGTCCACCGGTTCACCAATACATGAAAGTCGTAACGGTCGGCGCGCAATTTGATGGCACATACTACGGGATTTCATTTCGGTGGGCTTTATAGAGCCAAGAAAACAAAAAATCTCGCTTTGCAAACCCTATGTTGAAGACTTTGCCTACTATTGAGAGCTAAAAATGCAGCAAAAACACATGTAGAATAAATTATGCTACCACGACTTGATGCATATTTTGGGTAACTATCATGGCTTCCGGTTCATCTGGTTGAGCGAAACACATGCTAATGTTTTTCTATGCGTTGAGACCTTTAGCATCACCTTGCTACATCTTACATGTGTCAAACATGCATTTGGACTCAATTTTTTTTATGCCACTGTTTTGTGTTGCTTTTTTGCGTTTGGTTCAGGTGTTATTTCCTCTCGTGCTCTCATAAAGTTTGACCTTGCAGCAAAATAGTTGTTCAACCTCACCCAATGGCCATTAGGGTGCAAATCATACTTGAGGTTACCAAATAAAACACATTCTATGGGTCATTGGCAACTAACATTGTCAACCTATAGCAACTTTATAGTATTTTTTTTTGTGTCCTACGCACGGTTATTGTTCCACATGGAAACCGAAAACCTGCACACCGAGCAATATGTGGTGTTGGCCACCTTTGATGCATCACCAACAGTTGTGGCACCGTCACCGTGAGTACTGGATTCCTAGGTGCAGCCATGTTTGCCTTGCAAGAAACAATCATGTTCAACTCCGTCACCCGACCACACACTCTTGTTTCAAAAGAATTGCGGCTCTTTCTATACCATCGCCAGTGACCCCCTTAACCCCAAACATCATGCAATCGCTCTTGGACAACCATGGCCATAAACCATCTTTTATGGGGATTATGTGTTCGCTACCCGGGCAAAATAATGCTTTTTGCGAAATCTACGATAGAATCTGCTACACATGTACCACAATGGGCAAAGATTGTTCTGCACTTCATGTCCGATAATATGGAAAAGGCTGTACTTATTCTCCATACTTTCTCCCACAACCTACCTTCGCATTAAAAGTGCACCAAACCCGAAACTTCTACATTGATGGGCACCCCCAAACTCCTATGGCGCCCAATTTGTGTGTTGGCACCTATCCTTTGGGTAAACGGCAAAAGCCCTACCTACTAAAGGGGAGGGGTGGCCAAGTGTGCTAAGGGCATGCAAAACGCCCCTTTTTCTAGTGGCCAAAAAACTAACACACTCCCCTGCCCGCGAGGAAAAGCACGCGGAGCAGGAGACACCACTACACTACACTCACTGGTGCCAGCACCAGCCTTCGAAGGCAGGGTGAGCACAACTGCACTCAGTACCTGCCAGGCTTACTGACCCTAACACCTACACACTCTACTGGGTGTTCATGACCAAGAAGTCTTGAGCCCTATTGGCTCTCTTGTGAGATTGCAAGAGAACGCAGTGCCGCTAGGCAACTGTGGCCTGCCACGTACGCCCACGCGCATTACCCTGACAGGGCGTGGAGGGAAGGAGTGCCGTGTGCACGGCGTGTAGTAAGGGCTGTCCATGAAGTTGTCGTTCACTGACCCGATTTGTTTGTGTGATCTACGCCCGTTTTAGCTTGGGCAGAAAAAAAGGAAGTCGCCGAAGGCAACTACAGCTGCACCAATCACACTGACCTTTCCCACCTAAGAGTAAAGGCAGATGAGGCTCGGTTAGCGGCTGAGGAACCTAACTAGCCTCGATGTATTATACAGGTCTGCGGGTAGAAAATAATACACTGACCTCTAAGCGAGCTGCAAGCAAGCAAACGATTGAACACAAAGCAACATTTAAAGCCCGGCCAAGGCTCCACACGAGATGCCATGAAGGTCCGGGAATCAGTTTCTCGAAGGACAGCCTCAATATGAACAGACCAAAGAGTTGGTTCCCGTGGTGGACCAGTCAGGATTCAGGCAGGTGGGAGAGCATTGAGGTTATCCGATGGGGGAGAGGCTGAGGGGGGGGGGTCGTCTCTGCTTGGGGGGCAGAACTGGAAAAAAGAGGTGATTTTTCGTGTACCTCGAGTCGATGGGGTGTGCTTTTGGCGGCGGTTGGGCCGCGGTGTGCTGCTGGGTGGTTGCTGTGTGGTGTTGCGACGTCTTTTTTTGTTTTGGCCCTGAGTATTTGGCTAGTCAGCTGGGCGTTTGGACATGGTAGTTCGGCTTTTAACAGAAGATCGAAGGGGGGGGGGGGGAGTAGGTGGCTCGTTGTTACACTGGTTAGGGAGGTGAGGGTGCCCGTGACGTGCTGTAGACGGCAAAAGGGGTTCCCCAAGGGTTGTTGGACACAGGGGGGGGGGCGAGGCAATGGCAGTGGGTGGTTGTGCAGGTGGCTGAGGGTCTTATTTAGGACGGTGGTCAGGGCAGACCGGCGATGACGAAGGGCACTGAGAAGATCTTCTTTGTGTTCCGCGAGGGTTTTGCCCGCTGGCGGGGTGAGCAGGAGGGAGGCAAGACCCTTGGGGACCAAAGTCCTAGCATAGTGGCGCCGGTTCGTGAAATCCTGTGACTCCAACCACACTGCAATTATTACGTTGTAGGGTGAGGGCCACGCCTGGAACATTTTTTGACGAAAATGATCCATAGTGCAAGATTTGGGGACAAACTTAGTGCAAGCAAGCAAACTTAAGGACTCCGCCCGTTCTTTTATAGAACGTAGAGCGGAGCCCTGGGTAGCCTAAACAAGGGTTATACTGTGTGTACAGCGCGTGGCCTACATTCCTTTGATGCATCGTGCGTATGCAGGGAAGGGAGGCGATTGACAACAATCTTTTTCCTATCATTAATCCACTACATCCAATCATCACCAGACTCGACCAGGAGGTGAGCTCCTCCTAGGATCACCTACCTTACTCACCACGCACCATGTGAATGCCGAAGGGAACACAAACGCAAAGACAACCCTAAGCGTTTAAACAACCCTACGGCGATTGATAAACAACCCTAGTGATTAATGCATCGTGTGTCATGCATGCCCTTCTTACCTTATTTCGTGCAGAAGAACGAGAGGGAATGGCGAGCAACTGCACAGCGCAAAACGAGCCTAAGCGTTTTTAGCAACCCTATTTTAGCGCTACGGCGACACAACGACGAGCAAGCACTTTCCTTTCTGACCTGTGAAGAGAAAAGAAGGGTGGATGGATGCACAGGGAAAGCGCCACACCGTGTGAATGCCTAGATTAGGCACATGCATCGCGAGCATAGCACATACACTGACCCTGTGTGCGCGCTACGTGCTCCATTGGTTTCACATACCTTTCATTTCAGTTTTGACCTATGCAGAGCAAAGGAAGTGAACGCCCGAACCCCCAACGACACCAACGGTGACAACCCTAGCGTTTTAACGAAACGACCACCACGAACGCAATGCATGCGTGTGACATGGCACTTACATACCTGAGAGGTGGGTTGTCCTCCTGCTTCTGTTGTGTGGTTGTCTGTTCAGTACTTTTTCCTAAAGTTTATTAAATTTTTGATGCATCTGTGCGAAAATTTCCTTTCCAAGCTTTAAAAAGCACGGCTCACACCTTCTTTTTAAGGTACCTCTCGGTGCCGCAACTTTTTTTTCTAAGCGCGGCTCAGTTGCGCTTGTCTGCGACTTTAAGTTTTGGACTATAAATGACGATTTCCAGCGTCTTTTTGTCAATTTTTAGCGATTTGACTTGCTAAATCGCTACCTCTTTCGCTACTCCACAGGATTGCAATAGCCTCAAGCTTAGCAATAAAATCGCACAGGTGCACACAGAAAGTTTTATAGTGATTTCAACACTGTGTTTGTGCCTCTCCTACTGCTTGCTGCTGGTGTAGGGTTTCCAGCTGCTTGTTTTTTAAGATGAAAATGTTTTAGTTGCTGAAATACAATCAATCCAGGATAGCCCAAGCCAGAGATAAGCAAGTAGAAGAGAATCAGGATCAAAGCATGAAGGGCTGCAGTGTAAACAGTGAAAGATGCAAGGATATTCACAGAAACTGCAACTCAGGGCACTTCGGATCGCATGTTCACAAAGATAGCTGAAATGTTTTGGAAAAAGAGTTGGAAAACTGCCGCATGGTCACTCAATCTCCATAGTGCCATCTCAGGAGATGTGCACTCTTTGTTTTGGGTCCCATATGTGCTGAGGTGGCAGGGCATGTGGCGATGAGGTCACTGCCATGTCACGTGGGATCTTCCTACTTAGCTAGGCTGACCGGAAATTGAACCCAGGACCTCTCAAAAAGAGGTGCCCAGCCCCCTAGGGTGCATACCACTAGGACAGCTAAGAATTCATGAGAAAACATAGATAAATTCATAGGCTCTGCCCTGGATATGTCAGTTCTCAGTCGACTCAGGAAAAGATGATTTGCCTCACATTGATAGGGGATTAAGGGGTCCACCCCATATCCTGATTTAGTGTTTGGTTCCATAGGTCAAAATGTGTTCTCACCACTTTTGGTTGGGCCAATACTAAGATAGAAATGCCTGTGTGCTCAGTGCATCTCTAATACAACTAGAGTATGCCTCAGTTTCCGGGAACTACGTGCATCTTCACCAAATTTGGGGAGACACAAAACCGAAGAGCGCGAAATTCCGCATCCGATGGTCAAAAGTGCCGCGTGTTTTGGGGCCCCAAGAAAGCGAGTTATGGCCATTTTAGTCACCCGGCGGGCCACGGCCGGGGCAAGTTTTCAAGCCGAAAAACACCCAAAATGGCAATAAATCGCGATTTTCCAGGTAAGGTTTGTAACCTCCCAAAAAAAAGAACCGGTTTTTTTCGATTATTGTATTGAAAATAACCGATTCAATGCGATTATTGTATCTAAAATAACCGGTTGGATGCAATTATTGCTTTTGATGGACCCAATTAACCGGTTTTTTCCGATTAATCGGTTATTTCCGATTGTATTTCTGATTGCACCGAGCAAGGCACACTATTCGAACTACAAAGTGAAAACACAAAGTTTGTTTCACTGATTTGTGACTTCTGTGTCATGCTTTCAAAGTTGTTTTCCAATACAAAACATGTTTCCACTGAACGTTTCTTTACAAACTTTTTTCAAAATTTTTTCTTTTACAAATTTTTTTTTCGGACTTTGTTGTGTACCTGAGTGACATCATCGGTGATGTCACCAAACTTTGACATCAGTGCTGACGTAGCTTTGTTTTCCTAAACCCATATATTGTTTTCCAATAAAAAAAATCAGCACTGCAATTTCCTTTTCAAATGTAAAATTTTTTGGGAACTATTTTGTCTACTTGTTTTTTTTTGTATATTTTTTTCAGTTGCGAAATGGGACGCCGTGGGAAGAGTGTTGCCAAACTTGCTGCTCCACAGAGACTACCACCAAAGTGTCAAACCGGCAAACCACTGCGAACACCCCATCACTTGGCTGATCCTCATGGACAATCTGATACCTATGAGGTGGAGGACATTGTTGCAGAGAGAATGGCAAAAAATCCAGCTACTGGCATATCCGAGAAGCAGTGGCACGTCCATTGGAAGGGTTACCCTGTTTCAGCCCGGAGGAAGAACCCTTGGAACACCTCAGCGGCTGTGAGCAATTCATCTCTCGATTCAATGAGGAGAGGGAGCGACAGGAACAGGAATATGAACAACAGCGCAAGAAGAAAAAACTGGACGCTGAGCAGTCGGCGGCAACAGAAAGTGCAGAGAGTCTCTCGCAGGCAGCATTAACTTCAGCAATGTTAATTACACTGAATTCATCTTCTCGTCGAACATCCACTGTGTGGCTTGCATTCACGTATGCTCCTCAGCCCGGTTTTGCCCAGTGTACCCTGCAGAGAAAAGATGGGCAGCCTTGCAACACAAGAATCAAGCATTGCGGTGGAACGACGAATTTACGCAGTCATCTGGTTGCTCAGCACAAGGAATGGTACACCCAACAAATGGAGAAGACGATTGACAATCAAGCCTCCTTGCAGGTGACAGAGAGTGGGACTGTTGACTTATCCACAGCTCCGAAGTGGTCACAGGAGAAGAGACATCGGTCCTGCCGCAAGCTGGCATATTGGCTTTGCACAAAGAAGAGGCCAGTTCACTTGGTGACAGATCCGGAGTTTCATGATTTTTGTATGGAGATTTCTGCTCAGAAATTTGATTCGCGTTCCGAGAAGGAGATTGACAAGCAGGTACTTGAGATGGTTGCCACAGGAAATCTTTACAACAAGAAGACCGTGTCCAGTCTGAAGGTCGACGGCATCAACCCCAGCATGGCCAGTGACATTCGGAGCGACAGCGGCGTATCAGTGATGGGAACAATGCTGTACTACATTGACGCTGACTGGACAGGGTTACACGCTATGCTCATTGGTGCTACCGGTTTTTCAGGTGAACGTCATACTGGTGACAACATTCGCAGACAGACTGAGCTTGATCTGGAATCTGTTGGGCTGACCTTTGAGGACATTCACGCCAAAGTATCCGATCAGGGCAGCAACATTAAGAAGGCATGGGGAGCTTTACCTGGTGGTTACTGCACTGCACACACCCTCGAACTTGCAGTCAAGGAATATCTCGAAGCTGACGGTGTTGCGAACGTCGTGAAGAAGACGAAGGGCATGACAACATACTTCCACTGCTCCAGCAATCGTCTGAGCAGACTTTCAGACCTGCAGAAGGAGCTGCAAGTTGCTGTGAATCAACCTCCGCAAACAGGCAATGCTGTTCGCTGGCATTACACACATGACTCCATGAACTGGTTCCATGAGCAGAAGCGTGTTGTTCAAACGTACGATATCAACTATGGAGCAGAGGCCAGACACGAAGATGGTCCTCACACAGACAGTCATATGGACTACAGCGACTGGAAGGTGAATGAACACTCGGTGGCTATTTTGTACCCATCTGCAACTGTGGTGAATGATATCGAGGGGACATTGTATGTAACCTGCTCTCTTGTTTTGCCATCAACGTACATGCTCATCCAAAAGGCACGACAGCCGAATGTTGTTGCTCCATGGGATGTGGCAGTGGTTTTTACACCTGCACATATGACTCGTGAAGTTGTTCTTGCGCGTCAGTCTTTCTGTGATGCACTTGAGGATCGTTTCATTGCTTCACTGCCTGCACACGTTCTTCGAATGTACTCCATTGCGACGTTGCTGGACCCAAGGTTCAAAAAATTCCGTTTCTTGAGCGATGAGGAGAGGGATACTGCAGTTCACAGTGTCACACAAGAGTGGAACCTGAAATGGAAACCGAAGGCTGCAATGGCGCACGAACCAAAGCCAGCGGCACGAAAGGATGCACGTCCAGGTTTGACCTCTTTGTTGGCTGCAGATTTCGTCGGTAATGTTGCACCACCCGAGCGCAACAATGATTTTCCTCGCGATGAGTTGGATGATTACTTTTCGTTGCCTGTTGCTGACATGCACACCTGCATCATTGACTGGTGGCAACAGCACCGTCATCGCTTTCCCTACTTGAACAAGATCGCCCGGCAATACCTGGGGTGTCCTGCGGCATCGGCTGGGGCTGAGCGCTTGTTCAGTGCTGCTGGGCTGACTTTCTCGGATTTAGCACAAGCAAAGAAGGAAGGCACACTGGGAGCCCGGTTGATGGCTGCCTACAATTATAAGCCTCATATGTATGTTGCACCTTGAGCGCTGTTTCCTTTGTGCGACATCGGGTGCCGATCGCCAAATGCTACAAGCTTCACTTCTGCTACGGGCGCTGTTTTTGCACGCAGTCTGACGCTAAATGTACATTCAAGGACGTAACATGTAGCACAACATTTGGATCTGTTGTTTTTTTGGTATGGATCGCAATTTCCCGTTCGTGCATTCTGACAAGTTACCTGCAGCAGTGGTCAGGGTTGAGGGTAGCTCAGCGGAAATGCACGGGACCATGAAAATATGGGACACACGTTCAAATGCTGCTGGCAGTAATTTTTTATTACGTAATTCTGGCGCTGCGCTGCGCGATGTTTGCGGCGCGCTTCGCAGTGCCATTTCTGATAAAATAATCGATGCGATGGCGATTTTTTTTTTACAAGAATAACCGATTCGATGCGATTTTTCAAAAATTAGCGACGATAATCGGCGATTAACCAATTAATCGTTTAATCGCCAGAACCGGTTACAAACCTTATTTCCAGGGCTACGTGCATTTTCACCAAATTTTGGGACAGACAAAATGGAAGAGCGCGAAATGCCGCATCCGATGGTCAAAAGTGCCGCGTGTTTTGGGGCCCCTGAAACTGAGTTATGGCCAGTTTAGTGGCCGGCTGGGGAACGTTTTCAAGCCGAAAAACACCCAAAATGGCAATAAATTGCGATTTTCGGGGTTACGTGCATTTTCAGCAAAATTTGCGGGAGACAAAATTGAAGAGAGCGAAATTCCGCATCGGATGCTGAAAAGTGCCGCGCGTTTTGGGCCTCGTAAAATCGAGTTATTAGTGTCCACTGTCCATCACTACACCGCGCCTTTCCAAATAACTTTATCTCCAAGTGATGCTCCAGAGACACAACCCTTCCAAAGAATTCGGTGTGCAGTTGGGAATTGTCGCGTCCTGCGTGTGACACGCAACTTTTTGGCAACGAATGTTGGCACATTGATCGCCCTGAGTAAGAAAAAGTCACTACCATGTCTTTCTTGGGGTACTTGATCCAGGCTACAGCCCCCCTTTTTGCCTAAGGAAGTGCTGAGACTAACACTTAAACATTTTTGTTTCTCTTATGCAGCTTTAAGTAGACTTTCTCAGCAACTAGGGTTAAAACCCTAGCTCCCCCATGAAGTTCACCCCTACCACTCAAAGGAGCGGAGGTATCATCCCTCATGCAGGTTATACCGAAATAAAGTAGGCACTCCATACCTTGGGCCTTGTAGGTTAAGCCTAGTGGTCTCCCACCTCAGGACCCCTATACTCATATGTTACTACTACTTATCGTGGTTCCAGATTGTAACTGCTTCTGAATTCAGTTGCGTGGCCAAGTCATTTCCTTTGTCTGGCCTAACTCCTATGCCCCAGATTCCTAACCAACTCCATTTCATCCAAAAGAGTGCACATGAAGTGCTGGGTGCTATCTTGGAGGCCTGAGTCATGCCAGTTTTCACATAAAATCATTTGTCTTGTTTATAAAACCATTCGAGTTGCATATTTGATTCCTCATTTGTCTATATGGAGCCCCTCTTTGCTTGCAATGCTTTGATTTGGAAGAATACTATCACAATTCTGACTTTGATCCTGCTTCTGGTGTTCCTTGTAGGTGGACTTTACCTTTTTGCAGTTTTGGGGAAACATCTTTTGAAAAGCAATCAAGGTTTTCAATATCAACAACAAGCAAGGGATACCAGAAACTCCTTCTGGTAGCAGAGGCTTACACCCTCGCCAAGCTAAAGCACAAGAAATCCACAGCGTTTTGAGCAATGTCACGTCCATCAGTTACACTGAGCGCCAAGACCCTGCCAATCAGGTCCCAGCCAACGGCGGGGCCTGTAGCAGGACCTTCCAGGGCTATGTCCCTGAGCGGAAGAGATGATACAGTCGTTGTGGACACTACTGGCTGGCGCGGAGAGCACCAAGCAAGAGGGGCGGAAGAAAAATATATGAGAGAAGCCCGTGAGGCGCCTGTGTTAACCCAGTAACGCCTCAGAAGCCTCGAAGGGAGGGATCGGATGGCGGCTGCCCTCCTGTCTGTCGTATCTTCCTTACCTCCTTCTGAGGATGCTCCTGATCCTGATTCCTTGGCCGCTAAGGAAGCCCAGGCCGCGATGGAGAAGGTCGCCACCGCCAAAGTGAAAGCCTGGTGAAAAGCGGGAAAGAAGGAGAAGGAGAAAGAACCGATGAAGGCGTATCCCATGTTCGGCACCACGTGGGGTGAGGGGTTCGAAGCACCTTATGGGGAAATATCCGCCACGACGTCCAATGACTCCTCGGAATGGGAGGAGGACTGGATCTCTAGAGAGCCTACCCCGTCGTTACCTTCGAGGCCAAGACCACCTTCGCCTCGTGGGGTGTGCCCCGAGCCCGTGCGCGTGGAAAGAGGTTTACCTTCACGTATGGCTGCCCCTAAACTCGGTCTGGATGAGACCATGGAACTCCTTTCCCGATTTCTGGGGGCTGGGGATGAAGATCCTGATTTGAGTGCACTGTCTGCAGCACTCAAGGCTAGACTGGGGCTGTCTGAACTGAAGAAGCCCCCCTCGACCATGTCCCCGGGTGTTGAACTCCTGACCCGGGGCGTGAAAAGCTGTAGAGGGATCCGCAGCACCCCCTTGGACACTTGTCCAAGCCCTTTCCATCCTCGTGTCAGGACTGTGCCTGTATGCACTATTGGGGATTCTACTGAGGCTGAGATGGAGGGCTATGGGCTGGCTGCACTGGCGCCACTTGCCACTGTCTACCCCTCAACCCCCTCAGGTGGAAAAGGTGACACTGGTGTACCAGGTCGGGGAACGAAGGGCATCGCCACAGCGAACCTTCAGATGGAGCTCCCTGAGTTCGATCCTAAAAACTTGCCCGAATGGGGCGAAGAGTTTTCGGAGTTTCTACTCCTCACCGGTCAGCAACATGCTACCGTCCGGACCAAGTGCACGATCAGGAAGTCGTGCAAGAAAAAGTTCCTTCAGCGGCAGGTGAAAACTGCCATCAGGAAGACCTCCAGTTCGGGAGACTTCCTTAAAAGACTGGAAGAAATGTACCCAGTCTACGAAACGGACCTGAGTGTCCGTATGGAGATAGAGGAACTACCCCCAGTTCCTGAGTTCCCCACAGCTGCCCGTATTTCTGAGTTCGTGGCGCAGCTGGAGGAGCTAATGGGGAGGATGAACCCCTCCTTATACGGGCCTACAGAGCCTCATCTGTGGCTCGTGGGTAAACTTCCTCCCAGGACTTGGGAGAATTGTAAGGAGATGTCCGAGAGGAAATCCCGGACTCATTCCTACGATGAGTTGGTCGATCTTCTGATCGAACTCGCCATGGAGAGAGAAAACGACTCTCACATGGATATATACCTGCGCAAACATCTGCGGAGGGAGGCCCCTGCTGAAAAGCCTCAAGGAGGGAGGTCCCCACAACCCCACTCTAACCCTGGGAAGGGTAAGGGAGGGCAACTGAAGCATATGAAGGAGACCCCCCCAGCTAAAGGCAAGGGAGCCCCCAATCTTTTTTATTGCCAGCCTACGGACGACAAGGGTGGACCATGTCACGCCCCTGACTGCGATGGACGCAGCTCTTGGGTGCTCCAGTTGCAGCGGAAGCAGAAGACCAAGGATGGTCAGGAGGTCAAACACCAGGACCACTTCCGCTGCACTATCACATGTGGCTACTGCGGCAAGAGGAGGCACTACGAGGATGAGTGCCACAAAAAACGCCGCGTGTCCGAGAAGCTGAAGAAGGCCGAGGAAGAACGGCGTAAGAACGCCGGTAAGGGGGGGGGAGGCAGTACCCCTGGGGGGACTCCCGGTGGAGGTAACCCTGGAGGAGGGCGAAGGAACTCCGCACCCCCCCCAGGTGGAAAACCACGCCCCACTCCCAAGGGTGAGCAGCCTGGGGAGAAGCGAACCGTACCCTCTACCCCCAGCGCCGGTGGCGCTGACAAGGGAAACGAGAACGCCAAGAAGCGCCGGCTCAACTGGCACTCTAAGTGCCTGCAGGCGGCGGGCTTTGAAGGTAAATTTCCTGAAGGGGAATAGGGGGGCGGCTCCGAGGAAGAAGATTTGGTTTTCTGGATCACCGTCAAAATAGGTGATCAGGTTTACAAAGCGGTCTTGGACACCGGCGCCACGCTCTCAATCGTGGCCTGCAGATTGCTAAAACAAGCCAAGATCCGGAGAACCAAAACCGTGGCCATAAGGGTAGGGGATGGTCGGACCATCCATTCCCTGGGGGGGGTTGATGTGACTGTATGTCTAGGCGATGAGGAGGCGACGCAGCACTGCAAAGTGCTTGACACCGACGCCTTTGACATTGTCATTGGCACTGATTTTCTGCGCCTCTCCCAGGTGAAGTTGCTGTCCTTGCAATGTCCCTACGCCCTTCGCTGCGATTTTGGCAGTGGCCTATACTCTGTCCCTCTGGAGCTGTCAGGTCTAAAAGAATCCAGTGTACGTTACGTGAACTGGTCTTACAGAACTGAGAACTATCAGTTAGTGCGGCCAGTGTGGGAAAATGGACTGGCCGCCCTGCAGCTGGACCTGAATGAAATTCAGGTAGAACTGTTCGCGAGTAAAGAGCAGCATCTGATGCAGCTCTACTGTTCGCGGAACCTAAACAATGCGTACCGCTTTTACTGGAAATCAATGGGGTTGTGCTACGCAAACCCCCCTTTCTCCTAGCTTGCCACGGTGATTACCAAAATCGCCCTGGAAGGAGCGAGAGTGGTCCTGTGCACCCCCGACTGGGGTACCACAGGTGAACACGCCTATTGGAGGCGTCTCTTGGACGGTATGACCGTGGGAAGGACTGAACTGCCCAACGGTCCCATCTACGTCCCTGAGGACTCTCAGGAGACCATGCCCGCCCCTGAATGGGGCAGTTTCCTATCCATCGTAGATGGTGCTCCAAACCCCGTGCCCGTGAGTGACCTTGATCAGGTTGTACTCAAGGAGTTGGTGGCCGAAAACAAGGGCCTTACCGTCCATGATCTCAAGAAGAGATCTGAGTACTCTTCGGTTACCACTACGAGTGGTGACTGCCCCGATGAGCCGGAGACACCAGCAGTCTCTACTCCGCTGGCTGATGCTGACGACCGCCTGAGCGATATCGCCAGTGTAATACCCCCGGTCGACCCGCAGGTTGTGACACTGAAGCATAGCGCTTTCCTAGCGCAGTTGCTCATGGAAGAGGTGGATCTCGGCGAGTCCGCCCCTGGTGGGTCTAATGATCACGCCCTGTTCTCTATGAGGGCCACTGATGGCCCCTCAGGTCAGGTACCTGGTGCTAAACCCTCACCCAATAACATGCCCGTCTCTTGGTATGACGTGCGGGAACTACAGCAGGTCCTGTGGGCTAAGGCTGAGGGTATCGAGCGACAGACCCGCCTGGACCTCCTCAAGAGGACCTGGAAAACCTCTATTTGGTCCGAGGAGGATGATGAAGAGATGACTCTCCCCGATCCTGAGACCCCTCTGGTATACTCCCTCCACTATGCCCAGGAACGCCAGGACTGGGAGGATGAGTTGCCCCCCGAAACGGTGGGGCGTATAAAAAAGCAGGACAAAGGGAAGAGTAACCTCCGCGCTGAGGAGGATTTTTCCGAGAAAGTGGAGAGCATGAATCTCGACCCCCGTCTCACTAAGCTCATCCACAAGTATCAGGAGGTTTTTGGGGCGTTGCCCCCACCCCTGTATTGTAAGAAACTGGTCCAGATGGACCTCAAACTCAAACCAGAGTTTGAAGGGTCGGTAGTGAGGCGGCGTCCATACCCTGCCCCACAAGACCAAATCGATGAGATCAAACGCCAGATCCAAAAGTGTATAGATGCTGGCCTCGTCAAGGAGTATAAGCACGGGGACTACCCCCGCCATTGTAGCCCTTGTTTTCTGGTTGCTAAACCTGGGTCCACTGCTATGCGCTTGGTCGTTGACTATGGGGAGGTCAATAAAAAGACCCAGAACCACTCAGGGAGTATCCCCAACATGGAGAACACCCTGGAGAGAATTGCTAAGTGTCGATTCAAGACCAAGATGGATAAGCGCAGTGGCTTCTGGCAAGTAGACCTAACCCGAGCAGCCCAGGAACTGCTCGCCTTTGTAACCTCTAAGGGCCGTGTCTTCCGCTGGAAGGTCATGCCCTTTGGTGTCGCGAATGCCCCTGCTCTCTTTCAGGAGCTGATGAACAAAATCCTATATATCCTGAGGCGCAGACCCCTTGTGCAGGAACTGGTTTCCCGCGGGGCTGAGATGGAGGCCCACATCGACGACGTGAGCCTGGGTACTAATACCCAGGAGGATCATATCCTCCTCCTGCAAGAGTTTTTCACCGTCGGTCAGGAAAACCATCTCCGCATCAAACTCGAGAAGTGTGAGTTTATGCGAGAGGAGATGGAGTACCTAGGGTTCGACGTCGGGTATGGCTGGTGGAAACCAGCCGCGTCTAAGATGCAGCCCCTACAGGACATGCAGATACATGACGACCCTAAGAAGGGTCTACACGATGTGCGGAGTTTTATTGGCGCCTGCAATTTTTACCGACGCCGTCTTCATCAGCCCTCCTGACTCCCCTTATAAAGAAGACCAACCTTGGCGGTGAACCGACAAGGAGGAGGCCTGCTTCCAGGAGTTGAAGAGGAAAATATCTTGCACCAACTGCCTGGGGGTGCCCCGCCCTAAGGGCGAGATAATACTCGTCACGGATGCGTGTGACGTAGGGGGGGGTGGTACCCTATACCAGTGGCAGGAGCTTAACCCCAATGAGTTGTCGCACTGCCAGTTTCACACTTCAGGTCTGAACCGCGATGTAACCCTGAAGCATGACTATCCCGCCAATGAATGGCGTCTGGTGCCTCTGGGGCACTGGAACTGGAAGTGGAATCAAGCACGATCCAACTACAGTACCTACGACCAGGAACTCCTGGCTGGGATGCTCGTGCTCTCTTCCCAATACCGTCTTCTAGGTACTAACCCTGTTGTTTGGCTCTGTGACCAAGAGCCCGTGAAGACATTTCAGAAGGGCCCGCCTCCTGAAAAAGTGAAACTAAAACGATGGTCGACATACCTGAGTCAGTTCAGGTTGACCGTCCATCATATACCAGGTATAAAGAACGAGATGGCTGAATACATCTCGCGTAATAACTTCGACGCCCTCCTAGGAGAGAGCTCTGAAGCGTTGGCCAAAGAGACGTTCCAACGTATGGATGTCCAGCTGGACCTATCCATGCGTACAGCAGGTGTACTGGAGGGCTGGAGCCTGAGAGACTACCAGGCTGAGTACCAATGTGTACTCAGTACCCTCAGTGATGGCCTAGAGGCACGCCTAATAGATGGTGACCGCTGGTATAAAGATAACCAGTACCTATACTATGAGGACTGCATAATTGTGCCTGAGTCACGACTGGACGGCTGTCTGCAGTGGGCACACCACAGCTCCAGACACACAGGGTGCAACCGGTCTGCTGCTTTCTTCAGTGAGCGTTTCTAATGCTGACTAACCCAGTCTGAACTACGTGCCCGTATGCAGTCCATAGTGGACTCCTGTGACTGTCAAGCCAGCAAACAGAGCGACTCACGTAACAGAGGACTGGTCTCCAGTCTCCCCATACTCTACTGTGCTAACTCCCTGTTGTACGCAGATTTCATCCACGGTCTGCCTAAGTTTGGTGGCTATGATAGTTGTTTGGTGGTCACCTGTGGTCTAACATGCTTCACACGTGCTTTCCCCTGCAACAAGAAGATCACAGGAGAGCAGACTGTGAAGATCCTGGTGGAGGAGTGGTTTGAGCCCTATGGGGCGCCTAAGGAGATCCACTCCGATGAAGATGTACGCATCCGGAGTGATACCGGTTGGTACAAGCGAGTGCTGGACGCCCTGAACGTCCAGGTAACCACAGGTGTACCTTACACGCACACGTCTAACCCTCTTTGTTGGAGACAGAATCGTGTGGCGGAGCAGAATCAGAGGATTCTGATGAAACAGGAGCGCACCAGAGATTGGGTACGCCTGTTGTCCTGGGCCGTTCTGGCCATGAACTCTCAAGAGAGTTCTTCAACCGGCTATACCCCCCACGAACTGTTCCATGGGGGGCGTCCTGCGTGCTTTTTCA
Source organism: Eutreptiella sp. 'Long Island Sound 2002' (assembly GCA_964036045.1). Taxonomy (NCBI): domain Eukaryota; phylum Euglenozoa; class Euglenophyceae; order Eutreptiales; family Eutreptiaceae; genus Eutreptiella; species Eutreptiella sp. 'Long Island Sound 2002'. The sequence continues at coordinate 26,701,180 of OZ038397.1, read as the reverse complement.
AAACCTCAGTTGGGGACTGGCTGGAGCACCGGCAGGACCTGGCTAACAGGGCCAGAGCTAACCTGAAACGCGTTCGAGAACGCGAACTGACCCGGCGTAACCGCACAAGACGTCCTGCCAGTTTCGAGGTAGGAGACCTGGTGCTTGTACACCACTCACGATTGCCCACATGGCCCCGCAACTGTTTGCAGGACCCCTACTTTGGGCCCTATCGTATTATCAGGATAGATGGATCCAGGATCCATGTGAGGTGCAGCCCCCGTCTAGGTGGGGAGCTGCTGTGTGCTCCTAAGCAACGCAGACACTACCACTCCCCTGATGAACTATCGTGGGAGTAGTGGCGCTTGCCTCACTGTGAGGTCGAGCGTATCGACCTGGAGAACGCTGCCACCCCTGAGGAGGCAGACGAACTCGGGGAGATGACTGCCGAGGAAATGGCAGTCGATGGCTACTACGTGGTTGCAGGTATTGCACGCCACGAGTATAAACAGGGCTGGAAATTCCTGACCCTGTGGGATGGCTATGGGCTATCAGAGGCTACCTGGGAGCCTATGTCAGCCTTCATACAGCCAGATGGGAGTATCAACCCCATCTTTCGTTCCTACCTCGTTGAGAACAACGAGGGGCAGTTGCTAACCCGTGCTGAGACCCTGTCCCAGCGTAAGAAGAGGAACTAATGAAACTTTTCCGTGACCCTCCTGCAAAGCACCGCAATTTCTGCAAGAATCGAACATTTCGTGAGTCGGTTTAAGTTGCTTAAACTGTTCTAAGGCGTTAGCCACAGGCCTTTCGAAGCTACATAGATGCCTGTGAAAACACGGAAAAACAGTGAAATCTCGCGTATAATTACAAAATGGGGCACAAAAGCATAAATTTATTATAAAAACTGCTATTTTAACATAAAAAACGGCAATCCTCGCTATTGCTCTGTAGCTTTCGTAATCCCATTTTACGTCATAAATTGCGCTATTCAGCGCACGTGCGAGCCACAGCGGGTAGCGGTAGGGAGACCCTGCCGCTACCGCTTCACCCCCCTACTTAAAGGTTTGTTTATCCTCCAAGAGGAAAAACAAACCCCAGAGGTAGCCTTTTCCTAGGTGTCCGGTGGGGAGCACCAATACTACCCTCAGGCAAAAACCTGCTTTGCCACTCTAGGAAAATAAAAAGAAAAAGGCCTTGGGTGGCCTGCCCCGTTTGTTTCGAAAACCTGAAAAAGTTTTCAGTTTCCCGAAAACCTCCATGCTTTCAAAAACCAAACAACAGGACAGGCAGGCACACAGCACTACAACTCAGCATCAAATCCACGTTGCTGTGTCAGTTCGTGCCTTACCCAGGCACCGTGCACTGTACTGTACAAGTGCGGGTGCGTGTGCCAGGGGCTGATCTGCCCCATATATACATGGGTTTTAAGACCCACATATATACCCGGCTGGTGGAGCCTGACAAGACTGGGCTCTCACCACGGCAAGTCTGACAAGACTGGACTTGCCCACGGGTGTTCCAACAAACGGAATATTAAATTATCACCGTCTCCAACGACGGCTGCCACTGCCAGGCGTCTGCGTCCCACTGTCTTGGTTGGTCGCTCTGCTGGTCGTGGCGGTCTTTTTCGGCGTCTGGAAGTCCTCCACGACTTCCACCTTCTTCTTCGCTTCGCCCGTAGCGTACTTCGTCTTGGACGTCTTCTCCAGGTGACGGACTCGCTCTTGCAGACTCTCCTGCTCCGACTTCAGGGTCCGGATCTCCGCTGCTGCATTCCTCGCCCACGCTGCCATCTCCACGGCCCACGCCTTCAACTCCACCGTCTCGGTTGGTAGGATGGCGATCTCCGAGCTTAACCGGCTGGGACTGGGGTTGCGTGGATTTTTGGTGAACGCTCCTCCACGTTGGGGTACTAGTCGGTACTCCGGCTCTTTCTGGGGCGCTGGTTGGCGCTCCCTTGACGCTTGACCACGGTCTGCGTGACCACGGCTTGGACCTTGTCTTCGGTGGAGCGCTGATTGGCACTCCGGCGTTCTCCAGGACGCTGGTTGGCGATCCCACGCTGCTTGACGATGGTCCGGCTTGCGGAAGAGCTCTCTTTCGACGGCTGGTTGGCCGTCACGGTAATCCGGATTGCGGCTGGAACTGCCGCTCTTGGGACGGCTGACGCTGCCGCCGTGCTGGTTCCCACGGCCATAGGGTTGACGGCTGGAAGGGCCATACCTCGGTTGCTCGAACGCGGGACTGCGGCTCGAACTTGGCCTTGGACTGGGACTCCAGTCTGACGCGTCGCTCATGCTGTCCAGGTTGTAGCCGCCATGTTGCGGTCCCCACGTCCTGACGCCGCTGCTGTCGCTGCTGCTCATCCGGGACGCTGCGGAGGCACTTGCTGCCTCTCTGCGGGCCGCGTGCTGCGGCTGACGGCCACGTTGCGGTGATGACTGGCGCTGCGCCCAGCGCCTTCTCGTTCCAGCGCGTGTTAGCGCCGCTCCTTGGCGCTGCGATGCGCTGCGGCCGGCGGCTGTCCCTGTTCAGGGTTGTTAGAACAGTTTTGAAGCGTTTCCGTGACCCTCCTGCAAAGCACCGCAATTTCTGCAAGAATCGAACATTTCGTGAGTCGGTTTAAGTTGCTTAAACTGTTCTAAGGCGTTAGCCACAGGCCTTTCGAAGCTACATAGATGCCTGTGAAAACACGGAAAAACAGTGAAATCTCGCGTATAATTACAAAATGGGGCACAACAGCATAAATTTATTATAAAAACTGCTATTTTAACAGAAAAAACGGCAATCCTCGCTATTGCTCTGTAGCTTTCGTAATCCCATTTTACGTCATAAATTGCGCTATTCAGCGCACGTGCGAGCCACAGCGGGTAGCGGTAGGGAGACCCTGCCGCTACCGCTTCACTAACCTCCCAGGGTCGGTGAGCACTCTGAGCACTGCACCAACCGTGGCTGTGCCCTGCAGTCCCATGCCTATGGTTACCAGCGTGAGCCAGATGGCCGCTTATCAGGTTTGCAGCCAACCAGCGAGTGTTTGCCTTGTTGACCATGTGTGCCATGGGACCTGCCCTGATGTTATGACCTTGGGGAGCCAACGATGAACGGTGGCTAGCTATTCTAATGACCAGGGGGCAATGACATGCAAGGTGTGTTCACCCTCCTTGCAGACAAGCGTGCCCACAGTTAGGACCCCTAACTGGTCCAAACCCATGGGGTTCTAGCCTTCCTAACCTGGTCGCTATACGTGTTTGCCTAGGTATGTGTGAGTGTGCTATGCCTGAGGTCCTAAGAGCAAGTTGCAGAAGTGGTGTCCTAATTATACCCAAGTCTGCACGCTTGCTAAACCTGGAGGGTTGTCTTATTGATGCCACGGGGTACGCCCCGGGTCTCCCCTGCCCTATGCGCCCAATTTCTGTGCTGGCGCAAAACCTTGGGGGAAAGTAAGAAAAAGTCACTGCCATGTCTTTCTTGGAGGGCTTGATCCAGGCTAAGCCCCCCTTAAAACTCTTTGTTGATGCTAAGACAGACTTAAGTGTTTTTATCTCTCTTTTGTTGCCTAAAGTACACTTTCTCAAAGTAACTAGGGTTGTGACCCTAGCCCCCCCATGAAGTTCACCCCTACCACTCAACTGAGCGGAGGTACCTTCCTTCATGGAGGACATACCAAAAAAAATCAGGCATTTCATGCTTGTTGGCCTTGGAGGTTAAGCCTAGTGGTCTCCCACCCCAAGACCCCTATACTCAATTGTTTCTACCACTTATTGTGGTCCTACTTTGTAACTGTTTCTGAATTCAGTTGCTTGGCCAAGTCATTTTCTGTGTGGTCCTGACATCCATGCCCCTCAGTCCTAACCAGCACCATTTCACCCAAAAGAGTGCACATGAAGTGCCTATTGCAACCTCTGAGGCAAGAGTCAGACCAATTTTCATATAAAACCTTTTGTATTATCCATTTGTGATTGAATCTTTGTGCATAAACCTGCTTCGTCTATCTGCAGCCCTTCTGTGTTACACTGGATTCCAAAACCAATCATTGATTCGATCCACATCCTCTTATTGCTCTACTTGCTGCTTTGGTTTGGGTTTTCAACTACAAAACCTGCAGGACATCATCAAAATATCTACGGCATAAAGCAAGGACATCTTTCCGGTAGCAGAGACAGTCCCTTGTGACCTTTTGAACCGACCCTGAGAAGAAGTGCAGAACAAAAGCTCAACAACAAGTTCATCATGTCCACGCCAAGCGTCAGGAACTGGCCTATCCGAACTGTCCAAGTACAAATGGGCAGCATGGCCCATCCAATGAGTGAACCACCTTACCGAGCTCCACATCATCTCAGTGGCGCATCTGGGTCCCAAGGAGATCCAGAACGCAGAAGGGCGGAAGAGAATAAAGGCCTTACCACCGAGGCCTTAGCAGCACACGGTGGAGACAGCTACAGTCACCTCCACAGACGTGTAGCTGCCTCAATATCCAGATCAAATTGTCCAGCTTCATCCTCAACTGCCATTGAAGGACCTGAGGAGTATGAGGAGCTGAAGCAGAAGATGGATGAGTACATCCTACATCAGGAGTACTACAAATCCATCCGTGGGGAAGATGGAGAAGAGCCACTGGCTGTACATGGATCCATACCACGTACAGACCTAGGGTCCTACGCGCACTCAGGTCCTCCGTCCACTGCATCCCTGCCAAGACGAACAAGACCTGAGTATCCAAGACCATGTTATCCAACCCCAAGGGCTCCCGAAGTGGGCCCAACAGGAGTCGAAGAACAACATCATCCAAGGCCAACCTACGGTGCCCTGGATCACACGGCCGAGCTGTTGGCCAAACTCCTGTCTGGATCAGAAGATCCAGATGTGACGGCCCTATCGGAGGCCATTAAGGCTAAGCTGGGTATTGCAGAACCCTTACCCAAGCCAGAGTTGCCCTCTCTCTCTCCAGGACTGAGTACCCTGGCCGAAGATCTCAAGAGATCAAGGGTCTCAAGGCTGTTGCCTAAGGTCACCTGCCCCAGCCCCTTTCACCCCCGTGCCAGGACTGTGCCTATGGCTGATTTACAGGACGTGCCTGTCACAGAGAGTGAGAGAAGAGGGCTGTCAGCCCTGGCCCCTCTTGCCGGCGTGTCGCCTTCAGGCCTAACTCCTGGGGGTGGGAAGATGGGCAGACCAATTGCCCAGGCGAACATCCAGCTGGAATTGCCGGAGTTCGACCCCAAAAATCTGCCCGAATGGGCAGAAGAATTTGCAGAGTTCCTTTTGTTGACTGGCCAATCCCATGTTGATGTGGCCACCAAATGTTCACTGCTAAAACGCTCATGCAAAAAGAAGTTTTTGCAAAAACAGGTTAAACAGATTGTGAAAACCTGTTCTACCTGGGCATTGGTACTCCTGAGGTTGGAGAAAACATTCCCAGTCTATGAGACTGACCTCAGCGTACGCACACAGATCGAGGAGCTACCTATGCTCCCTGAGTTTCCATCCGCTGCGCGCATTTCTGAGTATGTGTGCGACTTGGAGTACTTGTTTTCGAGGATGAATGTGGGCTCCTACGGAGCCACTGAGCCCCACCTGTGGCTCATGAGTAATATCCCCCAGCGTACGTGGGATGATTGCCGCTCCACCTCTGAGAGGAAGAGCAGGACCCACTCGTACGATGAACTGGTGGATCTCTTGATTGAGCTAGCTCTTGAGAGAGAGAATGACTCCCACATGGAGAAATTCCTCAAGAAGCATTTGGGACGAGGTGGTACCCCTACCCCCGAACGTGGCGAAGGGAAGGGGCATAAAAATCCCACTAACACCAACCAGGGAGGTGGTAAAGGGAGGGGCAACCTACGTGCCATGAACGAGGTTCAACCTGATGCAGGCACACCCCCCCTGTTTTACTGCCGACCTGTCAATGACAAGGGGGGACCTTGTCATGCCTCTGACTGCGACCTCCGCAGTGGCTGTATGCTGCAGATGAAACGTCAGCAGCACACCAAAGATGGGAAACAGGTGACCCATCAGGACCATTTCAGGTGTACCATCACCTGTGGTTACTGTGGCAAACCTCGTCACTACGAGGACGAATGCCACATCAAGAAACACGAGAGTGACAACTTCAAGCGTCAGGAGGCGGAGCGCCAGAAGACCCAGACGCCCGCCAGAAATCCCCCCAACGGGGATAAAGGTGGTAAAGGAGGTGGCAAAGGGGGTGGCAAGACTGGACCCCCTAACCCCCAGAGGCGCTCATCAGCGCCCGTTGCTACACCCACTCCTGCTGCAACACCCGCTCCCGCAGTTGACCCCAAGAAACGCCCCCAAGGGGATAACGCTACCCCTGAGGGGAAAAATTCTAAGAAGAGGCGCTTGGCCTGGATGGCCAAGTCCCTCATGGCTGCAGGGGTGGATGTGAAATTCCCTGATGAGGAATAGGGGGGCGGCTCCGAAGAGGAGGACTTGGTTTTCTGGATCCTCGTGAAAATCGGGGATCAGGTTTTTCGAGCGGTGCTTGATACCGGTGCAACACTTTCCATAGTGGCCCGGCGCCTGCTTAAAACTTTCAGGAAAACTAAGACCGTGGCCATAAGAGTAGGGGATGGGCGTATCATCCATTCCTTGGGGGGGGTCGATCTGACCATATGTCTGGGCGACGAAACCGTGACCCAACACTGCAGAGTGTTGGACACTGACGCCTTTGACATCGTCATTGGCACCGACTTTCTAAGAAGAAACCCCCAGGTAAAAATGCTGTCCCTACAGCGTCCTTACTCTTTGCACTGCGACTTTGGCAGTGGGCTATTCTCCGTTCCTTTGGAGCTGTCAGGACGAAAAGAGTCCGGGCTGCGCTACGTAGCCAAGACGAACTATCGTACTGAAAACTACCAGCTGGCCCGTCACGTTCTTGAAAATGGACTGGCGGCCCTTCAGGTAAACCTGGATGAGATCCAGGTGGAATTGTTTGCGAGCCAACAACAGCACATCATGCAGTTGTACTGCTCGAAACAACTGAACAATGCTTTCCGTTTCTTCTGGAAAGCAATGGGCCTAGCGTATGCTAACCCTCCCTTCTCCCTGCTCGCGAAGGTTCTAACCAAAATCGCTTATGAGGGAGGAAGGGTTGTTATGTGCACCCCTGACTGGGGTTGCTCTGGTGAACATGCTTACTGGCGCCGTATGCTAGATCGAATGACCATGGGAAGAGTGCAACTCCCCGACGGCCCCATCTATGTGCCTGAGGACTCAGACACAGCTATGCAGGCCCCTGAGTGGGCCAGTTTCCTGTCCATCGTCGATGGATCTCTCAATCCTGTACCCCTGTGTGACCTAGACCAGGTGCTACCCAAAGAGGTCATGGCCGAAAATCGTGGCCTGACCCTTTATGATCTCAAAAATCGATCTCCTGAGCACCTATCTGCCACACTTACAGGGTGTGAGTCTCCTGATGACCATCTGGAACCTGCAGCTGTAAAAGAGGATGCTGACCACCAACTGTCTGAAATCGCCAGCACTATTCCCTCTGTTGATCCCAGCTGTGTTGACCTAAAACATAGTGCTTTCCTAGCCCAGCTGTTGCTAGAGGAGGTAGATCTAGAGTCAACCTCTGAACCCGCTTCCCCTGTTGGGAAGCCAGTGCTACACATGCAGCCTGTGCACACAGGTGAACCCGTGGCCCGGAGTGCTGATGCTCGGGCGCGGCCTGCTGCTAATAACATGCCATTGTCTGAGCATGACACTCAGGAACTCCGGCGGCTGTTGTACCTGAAGGCTGAAGGTATTGAGCGCCAAGAGCGGCTGCAATACCTCAGACAGACCTGGAAATACTCCATCTGGTCTGAGGAGGACGATGAGTCCTATACGCTGCCTGATCCTGAGATACCTCTAGTGTACTCTCTACACTATGGGCAGCAATGTCCCCCTGAGTGGGACGATGGTACTGTGCCTGCCGAAACTGCTGATCGGCATAAAAAGAAAGAACATGGAAAAAGCAACCTCCATGCTGAGGAGGATTTCCTTCAGAAACTCGAGAGTCTTAACCTTGACCCCCGCCTGAAGAAACTGCTGATAACCTATGAGGAGGTGTTCGGCGCCTTGCCGCCTCCCCTTTCTTGTAAAAAACTGGTCCAGATGGACCTGAAATTGAAACCAGAATTTGAAAAGACGCGAGTGAGGCGTCGCCCCTATCCCGCTCCACAGGAACAGGTCGAAGAAATCGAGCGCCAGATCCAAGAATGCATTGATGCTGGCCTCGTTGAAGAGTATAAACACGGGGACTATCCCCATCACTGCAGTCCCTGTTTCCTTGTTGCTAAACCAGGGTCGACTGCCCTACGTCTTGTTGTAGACTATGGTGAGGTCAACAAGAAAACCCAGAACCACTCAGGGAGTATTCCTAACATGGAAAACACCCTGGAGCGTATTGCCAAATGCAGGTATAAGACCAAAATGGACAAACGCTCTGGTTTCTGGCAGGTTGACCTAACCGCCGCAGCTCAGGAGTTGTTGGCCTTTATAACCCCTAAGGGTCGTGTTTTCAAGTGGAAAGTTATGCCTTTCGGGGTGGCTAATGCCCCAGCGCTCTTCCAGGAGGTCATGAACAAAATTTTGTACATACTGAGGCGCAGGCCTCTGGTACAAGAGTTGATTTCTCGGGGTGCAGAAATGGAGGCTCACATCGACGACGTGAGTTTGGGTACTAATACCAAAGAGGACCACGTCCTTCTCCTCCGTGAATTTTTCATTGTCTGTCAAGAAAACCATCTCCGAATCAAACTCGAAAAATGTGAGTTTATGAAAGAGGAGATGGAGTATTTGGGTTTCGACGTGGGGTATGGCTGGTGGAAACCAGCCGCGTCTAAGATGCGGCCCCTACAGGACATGCAGATTCGCGATGACCCTAAGAAGGGTCTACACGATGTGAGGAGTTTTGTTGGTGCCTGTAATTTCTATCGGCGTCACATCCACAATTTTACTTACTCCTCTGCACCCCTCACTGACCTGATCAAGAAAACTACTCCCTGGAGGTGGACCTCCAGAGAGGAAGAGTGTTTCCAGGAGTTGAAGAAGAAGATTTCCTCCTCCAACTGCCTGGGAGTGCCCCGCCCTCAGGGCGGGATAGTCCTGATCACTGATGCCAGTGATGTAGGGGGGGTGGTACGATCTACCAATGGCAGGAGCTTAACCCCGCTGAACTAACCCACTGCCATTATCGTACTACTGGACTGAACCGTGATGGTTCGTTGAAACATGACTATCCTACCAGTGAGTGGCGACTGGTACCACTGGGACACTGGAACTGGAAATGGAACCAAGCGCGTTCCAACTACAGCACCTATGACCAGGAACTCCTGGCCGGTATGTTGGTGCTATCGTCACAATCCTGACTCCTGGGATCTAACCCTATTGTCTGGCTGTGTGACCGGGAGCCTGTGAAGTCTTTTCAGAAGGGCCCACCACCTGAAAAAGCAAAGCTAAAACGGTGGTGGACTTACCTGAGCCAGTTCAGGCTGACAGTGCATCATATCCCCGGGATTAAGAATGAACTGTCTGACTATATATCGCGCAACAACTTCGATGCGCTTATTGGTGAGAGCTCTGAGGCGCTCGCCAAAGAGGCTTTCCAGCGTATGGATGTCCAGCTTGACCTGTCCATGCGCACTGCCGGAATCCTGGAGGGTTGGAGTCTAACCGACTATCAGTCAGAGTATGAAGAAATTCTCCAAACCCTCAGCACTGGTCTCGATCCCCGTGTCATTGACGGGCACCAGTGGTATAAAAACAATCAGTACCTCTTCTACGAGGACCGAATTGTGGTGCCTGAGGCACAACTGGATGGGTGCCTACAGTGGTCCCATCTCAGTTCTGGTCACACTGGCGCTAATCGCTCAGTGGACTTCTTCCGTGAGTGTTTCTACTCTAGTCTAACCCTGACTGAACTGAGGTCGCGTATGCAGACCATTGTGGATGCTTGTGGCTGTCATGCCAGCAAGCAGAGCGACAGTAGGGATAGGGGACTGATCTCCAGCTTACCCATACCCTATTGTGCTAACTCTCTTCTCTACTGGGATTACATCCACGGCCTACCACGCTTTGGCGGCTATGATAGTTGCCTCGTGGTCACCTGTGGTCTATCTCGCTTCACCCGTGTGTTCCCTTGCAATAAGAAAATCACAGGTGAGCAAACTGTGAAAATGTTGGTCATACAATGGTTCGAACCCTATGGAGCACCTAAGCAGGTGCACTCTGATGAGGATGTACGCATCCGCAGTGACACTGGGTGGTACAAATGAGTGCTAAATGCCCTCAACGTGGAGGTAACCACAGGTGTGCCCTATACCCACACGTCTAACCCTCTCTGTGAGAGACAGAACCGTGTGGTGGAGCAAAACTTAAGGATCCTGATGAAACAGGAGCGCACCAAGGACTGGGTACGCCTAGTGCCCTGGGCAGTGCTGTCCATGAACTCACAGCGGAGCTCTTCTACGGGTTTCACCCCCCACGAACTGTTCCATGGAGGACGACCTGCTTGGTTCTTCAAAACCCCCTTTCCTGAGGACTTCAAGAGCCCTGTGGGAGATTGGCTGGAACACAAGCAGTCTCTGGCTAACCAGGCTGGTACTAACCTGAGGCACATTCGTGACCGTGAACAGAGCCGACGGAACCGCCTACGGCGACCTGCCAGCTTCAAGGTTGGTGACCTTGTTTTGGTACACCATTCACGCCTACCCTCCTGGCCACGTAACTGCCTACAGGACCCTTACTTTGGACCCTATCGTATCATCAGGATAGATGGATCCAGGATCCATGTCAGGTGCAGTCCACGTCTAGGTGGTGAACTGCTGTGTGCACCTAAGCAGTTGAGGCACTATCACTCCCCTGACGACTTGTCTTGGGATGAGTGGCGCCTCAGCGACAGTGAGATTGAACGTATAGACCTAGAGAACGCTGTCAGTCCAGAGGAGGCAGACGAACTCGAAGAGATGACTGCCGATGAGATGGCAGTCGATGGTTACTACGTGGTTGCAGGTATTGCTCGCCACGAGTATAAACAGGGCTGGAAATTCCTTACCCTGTGGGATGGCTATGGGTTGTCTGAGGCGACCTGGGAACCTATGTCAGCCTTCATACAACCAGATGGGAGTATCAACCCCATCTTCCGCACTTACCTCGTTGAGAACAACGAGGGGCAGCTCCTAACCCGTGCTGAGACTATGTCCCAGCGTAAGAAGCGAAACTAATTGCCCTGTGTCAGTCTACTGACAGGTGCAGTGAGCAGTCTTCTGCAGACGTGCCTGTGTATGGGTGTAAGAGCAGTTGTCACAGTTGCCCCGCATTGCATCGCAGGACAGGACCGTTAGCCCCCCGTGACGACCACTCCCTGGCCGAAGGCCATTGGTTTCTCACAGACTACTGCTTACTGAGCACTGCACTGACCCTGTCTGTGCCCTGCAGACCCATGCCTATGGTTTCCAGCGTGGACCAGGTGGCCGCTTATCATGATTGCAGCCACCCAGCGAGTGTGTGCCTTGTTGACCATGTGTTGCATGGGTACTGCCCTAATGTAATGACCTTGGAGAGCCAACGAAGAACGGTGGCTTAATACACCAGGGGGGAATGACAAGCAAGGTGTTATGAGGCAAGGTGTGTCTTCCCTCCTTGGGGACAAGCGAGCCCACAGTTAGGACCTCTGACTGGTCCAGACCCATGGGGTTCTACCCTTCCTTACAGGGTTTACCATACCCCTAAGTGTGCTACGTATGTCTGTATGTGTCTCACTTCTCTCCCCAGCGTGGCTCCCGGAGACCGGGCTTCGCTGACGTCGGACCGAAGGTCCTAATCAGGTACTATTACCACTCCTATGGCGCCCAATTTCTGTGCTGGCGCCTATCCTTGGGGTAAGACGGCAAAAGCCCTACCTACTAGAGGGGAGGGGTGGCCAAGTGTGCTAAGGGCGTACAAAACGCCCATTTTCGCTACAGGCCAAAAGCTAACGCACTCCCCTGCCCACGAGGAAAAGCACGCGGGACAGGAGACACCACTACACTACACTCACTAACGCCAGCACCGGCCTTCGAAGGCAGGGTGAGCACTCATCACTTGCACTCCACTCCTGCCAGGCCTGCTGACCCTAACCCCTACACACCCTACTTGGGGCTGCTGTCCAGGAAAACTCAGGCCCTAGTGGCCCTCCTGTGAAGAGGACAAGAGAACACAGCGCTCCTAAGCAGCTGTGGCCTAACAGGGGACGCCACAACGCGTTTCCCCTGCTAGGGCTTGGAGGGAAGGGGTGCTCTCGTTGCGTGCACAGCGCAGATGTCGTTGAGGTCGAACTGCCCTCGCCAGTACTGGCTGAGGCACAGTGATTTGATTTGTGATCAGCGCCCCTGTTTTGCTGCGGCAGAAAAATGGTAGCCGCCGAAGGCAGCTGCTGCGTGCACCAATCACCCTTAACCTCTCCCACCTGTACAACAGAGGCAAATGAAGGGGTGTTTGCGACGGAGGAACCAAGCCACACTCCAGGTATTATACCCTTCTCAGTGTGACCTATAATACACTGTTCGCAAACACGCTGACGGATCAGCTCCCCTGTCAAGCAAGCAAGCTTTAAGAGACTCCTCAGGTTCTCTTAAAGAACGTACCGAGGAGCCTCTGGGTAACCTAAACAAGGTTTACCGTGCGCAATTCGCGTGGCCTACCCTTCAATGCATCATGTGCACGCAGGGAAGGGAGGCTGAACCACTGACTCAACCAGGAGGTGAGCTCCTCCTGGGCTAGCCTACCTTACTCACCATGCATCGTGTGAATGCCGAATTGAAACGAACACAAAACAAGCCTAAGCGTTTTAAGCAACCCTACTTTAACGCCACGGCCGCACACGAACAAACGCTTTCTTTACTTACCTGTGAACAAGAAAACAAGGGTGAATTTGGAATACAGGTAAAGCGTCACAGCGTGTGGATGCCTCGATTAGGCACATGCATCGCGAGCACAGCGCATATTCTAACCCTACGTGCGCGCTGCGCGCTCCATTCGCATCGCATACCTTTCATTCCTGTTTTTACCTGTGCAGAGCACGAGAGAAGAACACCCGACCCCCCAACGAGCACAGCGTTGACAACCCTAACGTTTTGACGAAACAACCAACACGAACGCAATGCGTGAGTGTGAGGTGACACTGACATACCTGAGAGATGGGTTGTTGACATGCTCTGTGGTGTGGGCTGAATTTGAATACTTGACTCTGAAGTTTATAAAAATTTTGATGCAACTGTGCAAAAATTTCCTTTAAAACTTTGAAAACTACGGCTCATACCTTCTTTTCCAAAAGCCGTTTACGCTTGCGCAACCCTTTTCTTGGAGTCCGCTTCCTTTGCGCTTGTCTGCGACTTTGAGTTATGTGTAAAAATGACGATTTCCCGCGTGGTTTCGTCGATTTTTAACGATTTCGCTTGCTAAATCGCAACCCCTTCCGCTAAACCGCAGGAATCACTCCCTGCTGGTTACATTTTCTATTTTTTCCAGCTCCTGGGGGTTTGTGACCTCCATTGGGAGTATTGCTCCGCCCTGGCCTTTGGTCAGGATGTTTACTAAAACGTTGTTTATACAGCGATAGCCGTCCGCATTAGAGCGTTCGACTGTACCCCAGTGGGCAAGCATATGTGCTCCAGGGAGGGAGTCCTGGGTTCAATTCCCACTCCCCCCAAACTTCTTCCAAACGTTTTCGTCGCACGCCGGCGACTTTTGAGGAATGCCCCATCGAAGAGACATCATTCATGGTACATTACACTGTTTTTCAAGGGTACCTACAGTGTGATAGGCTTCTATAAAGTGATGAGGATGTTTTTGGTAAGTTTAATGCATTTTCTGGAGTAATTTTGGGAATTTTTGAGCCTTTTCCCTTGGTCCTACTAGCTTGATCAACTAGTACTCCAGGGGGGAGTAAGAAAAAGTCACTGCCATGTCTTTCTTGGAGGGCTTGATCCAGGCTAAGCCCCCCTTAAAACCCTTTGTTGATGCTAAGACAGACTTAAGTGTTTTTATCTCTCTTTTGTTGCCTAAAGTACACTTTCTCAAAGTAACTAGGGTTGTGACCCTAGCCCCCCCATGAAGTTCACCCCTACCACTCAACTGAGCGGAGGTACCTTCCTTCATGGAGGACATACCAAAATAAATCAGGCATTTAATGCTTGTTGGCCTTGGAGGTTAAGCCTAGTGGTCTCCCACCCAAAGACCCCTATACTCAATTGTTTCTACCACTTATTGTGGTCCTACTTTGTAACTGTTTCTGAATTCAGTTGCTTGGCCAAGTCATTTTCTGTGTGGTCCTGACATCCATGCCCCTCAGTCCTAACCAGCACCATTTCACGCAAAAGAGTGCACATGAAGTGCCTATTGCAACCTCTGAGGCAAGAGTCAGACCAATTTTCATATAAAACCTTTTGTATTATCCATTTGTGATTGAATCTTTGTGCATAAACCTGCTTTGTCTATCTGCAGCCCTTCTGTGTTACACTGGATTCCAAAACCAATCATTGATTCGATCCACATCCTCTTATTGCTCTACTTGCTGCTTTGGTTTGGTTTTTCAACTACAAAACCTGCAGGACATCATCAAAATATCTACGGCATAAAGCAAGGACATCTTTCTGGGAATACCCAGCGTACTAATCCAGGTATTGTTTTTCCTACCTACCTGACTACTAAAGGGAGGGGTGTGTAAGTGCGGCTAGCCCCATCTGCTCAGATTTTCAGACATTCTGCCCAGATTGGCTACATTTTGGTCATTTTCTTTGCTTCGGCGGAATTGCCGCCTGGCAGCTCAGTCACAGGATAATTCCGATATATTTCTGATATGCCGGATTTGATTCCGCGGTCCATTTCCCGTAAATCTGCCGCGTTCTGCTATTTTAGCTGGAATCGCCATTTGCCGCTGACGCGCGCTCGCGGGCCAGATCGGCCAAACATTTTTACATAAATGGATTATTTAAATCTTTTCAGACAGTTTTGGACACTCAGATGTATTTAGAATAATTCCCCTCAATTTTCTTCATAGACTGGGATTTTCTGCCGGACCACAATCAGCATGGACCTTGCTTCTGTTGTCGCTGCTCTCGCCTCCGTTGGTGTCCGAGTGTCCGGTTCTACCCCCAATAACAACATCCAGGGAGACTCCTCGCGTGCCTGCCCCACTGGTCTTGCCGGCCCCGAGCCCTCCGGCACCCACAACGACCCAGGGCAGCACTTTCATGGTAGCAGAGGCTACCTGAATGTTGTTCCTTTGGTGTCCCAACCACAGCTAGCTCCCCAGTACGGCCCCGTAGACTCCGCCACCTCCGGAGACGTAACGATTACGCTGCCGTGGTGCTGTGCGAACGAGGCCTTGAGAGGAATGCCTTGCGCAAGCCCAAATTGCCCAAGAAGGGCACAAATCAGCAGCTGTGGAGGCCCAGATTACAATCAAGATCCCAGTCGAAATTGGCCATCAAGTAGCTGGAATCTCCCAGCCTACGCTAATGGCAACACTCCGGTGGAGCTTACGGACCTGGCAGGTACTAATACTCCTTACCAATGTCCACATTTTGAGACCATCGACGCCGACATTGACGACATTGAGATGGGTGGTCCAGGTGAGGTACCTACCTATAATCGACCAGCCTCATGGGAACAATGGGACAACCATTTGTCTTCGGAAGTGACCCGTAACCTTGAGGCGCTTGAGGCCCTTTGTCTATTAGCCACGTCTAAGCTGATAGGACAAGAAAGAATCGCCTCTGAATTTTTATTTGAATATTTTTTCCTTCTTCAGGAAGAAATTAATACCAGGATGTGGTGGTGTTCTCAAGAAGATGAATCTTTTGCCATTTTTTTGCAGATCTGGGAGGCAAGCCCCTTCCCGAAGGAGAAGACCAAGGCACCTGTTGCCGGGCCCTCCGCCCCTCATCCCTCTGTTTCCATCCGCGACGATCTAGCCGCCGCGGTTGAGGAAGGAATTTTAGAGGCAGCTAGGCAGGCAAGCCTGGAAATTAGGACTGAAGGAGCTCCCCAAGTGGACTCCTGGCTGCGAACCACTGAGATTAGCGGTCCGACAGCCTGCTCAGGCCCTTCAGGACACGGTATGTATTATCCTGCCGACTGCTCTTGCAGATTACAGCGAGATACTGAGCTCCAATTGCTCAAAGATCAAATGCAACTCATCATTCAGACGCTGGGAATTAAAGATCTTTTCAAGACCCACATGAGGTCTGAGGGCGCATCATCGGTGGAACAAACAACAGAACCGTCGGAGGAGGCGACAGAAATTTTTTCGATTGCTCCTTCGGTGGACTCTAAGACCACCGACGCAAGGATCAGCAGGACTAAGCTAAAGGAAAGGGTTACAATCTCTCGATCTCAGAGTAGATCGGCGAAGGCTAGGAATGAGGCTCAGAATGCCAAACGAACTGCCTCCTTACTACCCTTCCTGCTGTTGATTCCAATGCAATTGCCCAGATGTTGCTCGCCCAGACCCTCGCCGGAGCTGGTGTGGCTAATGATGCCGCCAAGGTGTCTGCCATTACGGCCGGTGTTGGGCTGGATTCACTTCCAAATCCCACTTCATTGCGACTTCGTCAGGTTGCCAAGCAACCGAAGTATAATGGAAACCCCAGACGTTGGCCTCAGTTCCAACGGGAATTTAAATTGTGGGTTAAGACTCAAAAGCTCCAGGATGATCAGTTCCTGATGGCCCTCTTGGACTGCCTTGAGGGAGCGCCGGCCAATACTTGGCTCAGGACCTGGAGTGATCGTGAGGATTCAAGTTCCCCCCTTACCTTTGATGAGGTGTGGGAACAGTTGGAGGTACGTGGATCCCGGCTGCCTGAGGACCATTACCACCAGATGTTGAAGAATTTTCCTTCGTTCTCGCGATTAATCTTGCACGAAGTGCAGGACAAGAGACAGCGCTTCTGGAATCTCGTAGAAGAATCTGAACATTCAGGCGAAAAATTTTCCAGTGCCGAGCTGAAAAATCTGATTTTTGACAAGATCCCCTCAGAAACCGCCGCCACCCTTGGGAATAGACAGTCCGAAGAAAAGGTCAAGACCTGGTGGGCGGAAGTCGATGGCTTCGACGCCTCGGCAAACAGGTTTACAGTCAGGGAGGCACCTCAAAAGTGCTCCCCCACGTCGTTTACCAAGGTGAAATTCACTGAAAACACGTGGAAAATCAAGTTTAATGAACACGAGGATCGGGACTTGTTTGTCCAAGTCCTCAATAGGGGAGTAAGTTTCCACGGCCATCGCCTGAAGGCCAGGAACTGGGTGTTTTCGTTCACCCCGCAGGAACTGTGGGAAGAGGTTGAGAGGCTCGCTGACGCTGCCAATCAAAATTTTCATGAGGGTCTTGGGGGAAACAAGAACACCCAGCAAAACACCCAAAATGGGGCCCAAAAGGGCAACAAAAAGGTGAATGACACCCGGAATGTTCAGGATCATTGTAGCATCTGCCTTCTTTTAGGTTCTACGAACCGAGCTAAGACGCATTCTACTGCTAATCACCGATGGTCTGCTTACGATCACAAGGTGATTGGTGAAAATGTCAGTAATTCGCAGAATTCAGACAGGAATGACAGACAGGTGCATGGTGCAAAGGGGGGAAAGGGTAATCCGACCCCCTCTGGTGGAAACAAAAATACTGGAGGCCCTGGCGGGTCCCAAGGCAAAGGGAATCGGACTCCATCCGGCTCCGGTGGGCAGCCGAACGGCCAGACAAGTCCCAATGGCAACGCCGGAGGCGGAAATCGAAATCCGGGCCAAACCCCTCAATCCGGTACAAACAAAGGAAATGCTCCAGGATCACAGGGTAAAGGTAAGGGAAATCCTTCGGGAACCCCTTTCTCTGTTAAGGGCAGAGGGCGTGGCGACGGTGGTGGTCCTTCATCCGGCGGCCGTGGCCGTGGACGTCGAAAAGGAAACCATCGTGTGGATCAGGTCTCAGGTGCAGATCAGGTGTCCGATGCGGATCGAGATTATGTCGAAAATGCCCTGAATCCAGCGGATGATCCGTTCCAAGATGAGTGGATCGACGAATCAGGCTGTGTTCACAATGTTAACGCAGCCGCTGGAGGTCAGAACGCCTAGGGGAGCCACGAAAATCGCCCCTCCCCAGGCGATTTCAGGCATGATCCCCAAATTCCTGATCGACCATTACTTGATGTAGGGTCGCTTGTCTCCTCTCCCCTGGATCCGGCAGCGGATCCTTCTGTTGTAGTGGACGAGGTTGGTGTACAGTCCAAGCACAGGGCTCGTCAGTTTGTCACAAAGCTGTGGGTCTCTGATTGCAAGGGAAATTTCCACCTCGCCGATTGTTTGTGTGACAATGGATCAGAGGTAAATCTCCAATCCAACTCATTCTTACCCGACGACTGCGTGTTTGAATCGCCTCATCCTGTTACCCTCGAGGGAGTTTCTGGACATTCTCTCGCAGGTGGGCAACGCGGTTGTTATATATCAACTCATTTGGTCGCTCAAGACCTTTGGGAAGAGCAAAATGTGGAAGAAGTTGTCCTTAAGGATGACTACTTCTATCGTGCCGACATAAAGTATGACCTTTATTTGGGCCATCCTTGGCTTCGCAAGAACAGGGTAGCGCCCGTAGGTCATCGTCGTTGTTTTTTGCTGGAGTCAGGTCCCCTGGAGCGTCCTGAATTTCGTTTTTTGCACGCAGGGTTTAAAAGTGCAGAAGAATTTTTGAAGCAAAAAGTGACACCAAAATTTGGTGAAGATGTCACCATTGCAGAGGTGAATGGGAGTGCCGATTACTCCCAAGAGTTAGAATGTCTTCGTAGGGACTCCCAGCCACGACGCCCTTCGCGCTGGCACTCTTCATCCTACAGAGTTGTCGACAAATGGCGCGATGCAATTTGTGAATACTTTCATGAACACCATTCCTTTTGGCCCCAGTATGATGCCTTTGCTAACCATACGAACAAGCGTTTTGATAAGCACTTTAGCGACGCTTGGACCCACAAATGGGACAAGAAGTTGTGGATTAATCCTCCGTTTCACTTAATCCAGCAGGTCATCCATAAAATCAAGCAAGATAAAACCCAGGCAATTTTGGTTGTGCCCTTGTGGGACAACAAGCTTTGGTTTCAGGAATTACAGGACATTTGTGTAGATTACATCGAACTTCCCAGGAAGATTAAGCTGTATGCCAGGGACGACACAGGTCCCCTGCCACAGCGGTCCTGGAGTTCGCTTGCATTCCTGGTGGATGGAAAGCTTTCTGACTCTAATTCTGCTGATTCTGGTACTGATTCTTGTGTTGGGTCAGAATCTGAGGTTGAGCGTGGTACTGATGATGAATCTATTTTTTCTGATTTTTGTCCGTCAGATACCCAAGGTGATTCAACGTCCAATGGATCCGCCTCGTCTCCCTCTTCCCCAATACGGTCGACATCGAAAAGAATCTTCAGTGCACGGGCGAGGAAAAATCTCCAATCGCGCCGCAAATTCAGAGTTTTTTATGAAAAACCCCCTGTGGAAGCTTTCATGGATCCTTTCGAGGAGCTGGATCACGAAGAGAATCTCTGGGATTTCGACACACGACCCACCTATCTTCAGGAGGCAGTTGATACGGACCTGTTTAGGGACATCCGTAAGAAGATTCTTCCTGCCAAAGCCGAAGAAGTCGCCAAAGTTTTTTCGACAGTAATTCCTGGCGATCAGGTGGACACTGAATTGTGTTCCAAGTCAAGAGAGAAGATTTTTGAGGAACGGAAGGACACAACCCTTTCAGGGAAGTTGATCAAAGACCCCCCTGTCCGTGGACAGTTCTGTGAAGCCTTCATCGAGCCTCGTGAAGGGTACAAGGCAAAAAAACAGCGTCCTTGTGAAAATCATGGACACAAACATGAGATCCTCAGAAAAATCATCGAGAGAAATCTCAGGGAATTTGGTTGGCTTGAGGGTTGTATGACCAGCGAATGGTGCTGTTCACCCTTCACAGTCCCGAAGCCACCGCCTGCAGACCAGAACACCATTGATGGTTGGCGAATGGTTGTTGATTTTCGCAATCTCAACGCCGAAACCAAGGCGGATTCACACCCCCTGCCCCTCATTGAGGAGGAAATCGCCAAGAGGGCAAGAGGTCGTTTGTTCTCTGTGCTGGATCTCCGTCACGGCTTTCACCAAATGCCGTTGAGGAAGGACAGCAGACCTCTCACTTGTATGTGCACGCCATGTGGCCCAGTCCAATGGACCGTCATGCCCATGGGGCTGAAGAACGCCCCCTCATTTTTTCAAAGAATGATGGAGGATGTGCTGTTCACAACCCATCCTGAGCTTCGTGCCTTTGTGAGTGTGTACATAGATGACATAATCATCGCGACGGAGGGGGAGGGACTGACCGAAGCCGAGCTGGTGGCCCTACATGAGAAGCAGTTGAACCAAGTTTTGGACATTCTTGACGCCAATCAGCTGGTTTGTGGGCCAAAGAAGGGAAAATTTTTTTTAAAATCAGTCGAATTTTGTGGTTCTCTCCTAGAGAATGGCACCCGACGACCCAGTCCAGGGAAGCTCGTCGCTATTCAGAAGTGGAAGCGCCCTGAGACGATCACGGAGTTGAGAGGATTCCTGGGTTGTTGCAATTTTTACCACACTTTTGTGCCAAATTATGCCAAATTTGCTGCCCCCCTCACTGAATTATTGAAGGTAGGGAGAGATGCGGGCAAGGCAGGTTCAAAGGTTCGTGTCAAGTGGACTGACGAGTGCGAGGAGGCCTTCCATCACTTGAAGGCGGCCCTCTGCGAAGTCGCCACGTTGCATGTTCCCCAATTCGACCGACCCTTCTACATTAGAACCGACGCTTCTAGGTACGCGATCGGAGCTGTCCTTGAACAGGTTGATGAAGCCACCGGCGATCACTACCCTCTTGCATTTTGGTCTCGGAAGCTAGCCCCACGCCAAATGCAATGGTCGCCGCGTGAGCAAGAAACATATGCCATCATCTGTGCTTTAAAAAAGTACCAATCGTGGGTTGGCACCAATCGAGTCGAGGTCCTGACGGATCATCGATCTCTGGAGTATTGGGCCACCGAACACATTGATACTGTCGCGAGCCCAGCTGGTCGACGGGCCAGATGGCACGAATTTCTCTCTCTGTTTGACCTCCATGTGTCGTACTTGCCTGGAAAACACAACACGGTAGCGGATGCTCTGAGCCGATGGGCTTACCCCGCCTCAGAGGGGCTGCAAAGTACCAACATCCATGGTACGGAGCAGGACCGCCATGTAATCATCGAATGGGATCAGGAAGAAAAGAAACTCATTCGACGTGCATGCATGCAGTGCGCTGTTAAACAGCACGCATTGCCGTGTCACGACATCACGGCCATCACAGATCCGGCGCATGCTCACGAGATCTGCACCAAAACACTGAAAGTCGTGGAAAAAGTCACCGATCCCTCCTCAGGGAGTGTGAAACGGTTTGACTATACCCGACAAGTAAGTCGATTTCGGTTGATCGAGGGCATTAAGCGACGAGATCCGGCCAAAACTCCACCCCTGCCGAAGGATTCCCTGATCATCCGTGACTGGACGTCCGATTACCTGCAGGATCCCATGTTTAAAGAGGTCTTTGGAAATCTCAAATCCAAAGATGCTCACAGGGATGGGATTTTTGCTGAGTACTCGTTGGATGGGGGGAAGCTGTCAATGGAGGGTAAATTGTGTGTGCCAGACGCCCTAGCCCCCCGAGTGTTAAACTGGTGGCACAAATGGGAGTCCCCCCACGCACATGGCCGTCGACTGTGGTCGATGATTAAGCATAGGTTGTTTGGATCGAGGCTCTACACTCATTGCATGAAAGTAGCCGCCGGATGTGCCCAATGTGCTGTCTCGACGCCCCCCAGCGCAAAGAAGCACGGCCATCTGAGGCCTCATCCTATTCCGGAGCGCCTCTTTAACAGAGTCACCAGTGATTTCTTCTATCTCGGTGAGCTCGATGACGAAGAGTGCCATTGGACTAACAAAAAAGTCAATGGTGTGCTCCTCATTCAGTGCCGTCATTCCGGCTACATTCAAGTGTTGCCTTGCAACATTGAGTCGATGACTGGCAAGGCTGCCGCCAAATGGTGCGCGCAGACCTGGATGGGAGGCTGGGACGTCCCATCCGAGGTGGTGACGGATTCAGGGAAAGAGTACACCTCCGAATGGTGGAGAGAATTATGTGCTCGCCTTGGAATCCACCACCTGCGATGTGAAATCCACTCGCATCGAGCGCTGCCTGGCGAAAGAGCCGGCCGCTCACTTATAAATATGCTTCGTAAGGAGCTCGCGAGTGAAAAGGATTTCCATTGGCTTGAGATTCTGTTCGCCATGCTTCGCCGTTACCACAACACGCCTTTGTATCATGGCCTTTCTCCAAATGAAATTGTCTTTGGACGAAAGAAGTGTTGGTGGAACATGCCGTTGAATAATCCTCGCCCCTGTAAGGATGCTTCGCTGTTTTTGGACGAAGTCCAACGAGCAGATAAATCTGTGTCGAAATTAATCGAGAAGCATCAAGCTGACTGGCTTTGGGTTCAAAATCAAGGTCGAAAAAACCCCCACAATTTTGAGGTCGATGATCGAGTTTGGCTTCGAAAATCCGAAACCACCCTGGACGGAGATGACAAGCTTCTTCCCTTGTGGGAGGGGCCATTCGCTGTTACAGCGCGTCTTGGTGAGAACAGGTGGAGGATTCGTGTGGATGTCAGCAGGGAAATTGACGTTTCGGGCGATCGCCTCAAGAGAGAGATCCCCTCCCCCAAGGATCGAGTTAAACCCCTTTTTTGGACTGCAAAACACTTGTCCGATCGGGTCATCGAAGGGGGAAAGTACGAACTCAAGAGGATTGTTGAAGCAAGACGTGACGCCAAGGGCGAATGGGAATTTCTGTGTGAGTGGAGGGGCTTTCATTCCAGTCACAACAACTGGGAACCAGCCCAATCTTTTGTCCATGGGTACACCAAGGGGTTCATTGACTTCCTGAAGAAGCACCCCGAAATTGGCGTACTCCTGACAGATTGTTTGTCGAAACCAGACAGACAAGTGGAGAGCGACGGAAAACGACCTGTGGTGAATCGAGATCCAGCCTTTTACGGCCCTCAGCAGCCACAATCCAGGGCTGATCCGTCGATCCCCCCTCCTGCGGTCAGGCCAGCCCAGGAGCCGAATGAGGACCAAGCTTCAAGTTCGGCCGCTGATCTGCAGCGCCCAAGGCGTACGAGGGCTAGGCCAGACAGGTTGGTGGTCACATGCATTCGTGCTTGGCCGAATTAAGGAAGCCATCCTACCACATTCTGCTCAATCCACTGTTCATTTTTTCTGTTTAAGTTATGATGTGGAGAACTGCGAATGTTTGATAATTTGACGTCATTCAACTTTTCTTTGGTCTCCGTTCGGCAGACAAGGCGTAGATACGCTGACGGAGTGTGCTGCCGTGTTCAGAAAAAACCAAACTCAGGCTTAATTCAGGCAGATTCGGGGTAATCTTGTCTCTGTTGGTCTGTGCATCTTTGGAATTTGGCTACTCGTGCAGATGGAAGCAAATGTACATAATCAAAACGCTGGCCAGCGACATTCACCCCTACAGGCACCCCCTGTAGTACTGGCTGCACCAGATGCGATGCCAGGAACTCAGATCATACCTTCATTTGCTGTGATGCTAACGCCATAGTCCAGATTCAGATCCAGGATCCTCAAATTTACCTTGAATTTCTCAGGTTTGTCCATCATTCTGCCACTGTTGTACGAAACCCAGACGTCAATTGTTCAGACAATCTTCATCTAGGAGCTCTAGGGACTTCTAACAGCCACCTCTGAAGTCCGTAAGCTTCGTTGTATTTTTGGCACACGCCAATGTGAGCTCAATCCGACCAGAAACTGTCGAGAATGGTGAATCCAAGTGTCTTGTGGGACTCCATCGAAAGATTGGCCTTGTTCAAGTCGATTGACACCGCCGCCACTGTAAATTCGGTGTCTCTCAGTTATATACTGTCAGTAAAGCGCCTTCAGTGAACCTTCGGCGCGTTAAATGCCAAGGATCCAGGGCCAGCATGTCCCATCATGATGCATCATCACATGATCCACATTTTGATAGAATCTGTTTGATGCTCGCGAACCAACGTGCCGGAAAGCACAATTGAGCTGAATAAACGACAATATATATTAACTTTAGTCTAAACGAAGGTGTTGGTAGTTTCAGTTGTACACATTCCGCTTCATTTCACCTTCATCTTAGGGAAATTGCTGACATTAGGACAATTTAGATTGATTTCCTTGTCATCTCCTCTCATGCCTTGAAGATCTGTTTAGATCTAAGTGAACAGAAGAACATCTCTACCTTCGGTGGTTCACTTAGGGTCTGTAGACTACAATTGTATTTGTTTTCCCTCTCTGTGATTGTCTCATCCCCTTAATCTCTGCTCCAATTGAACCTCAATTTTGCTGAATCTTGTGATCATCCACCAGATGCGCCAATTCTGAGCCACATGCTGTACTTTTCAGAACGAGAAAAGCGGGATTAACACGATGTAGAGTTCGGCGAGGACACCGTAGCGTGCCCACAACAGCGAAACTGTGCCAGAGCGCTGAGATGTCACACCAATTCTTGATCCCCCCACTCAATCCACCAATAATCTACCTCATTCTCAACCAATGCATGGTTTGGTATCGATTCTCGATATGTTTACATGCTTTCTAGCCTCTAACCTAATGTTTTACTGCACGGAGGACTGTTCGTCACTTCTCATTCTGTCTCATTTCAGGTTCATCCAGCCTGATTCAGTGCCAATTCAGTCCAAATCAGGTCAGATCAAGCAGATTTCGCCCCATCGAGGCTACATTTCTATGTTTTTCTGGGACTTACCCGCACTACGTTCTTCGTTGACGTAGCGACACACCCCAGTGTGTTTTTGGAGGGGGAGTGTAAGTGCGGCTAGCCCCATCTGCTCAGATTTTCAGACATTCTGCCCAGATTGGCTACATTTTGGTCATTTTCTTTGCTTCGGCGGAATTGCCGCCTCGCAGCTCAGTCACAGGATAATTCCTATATATTTCTGATATGCCGGATTTGATTCCGCGGTCCATTTCCCGTAAATCCGCCGCGTTCTGCTATTTTAGCTGGAATCGCCATTTGCCGCTGACGCGCGCTCGCGGGCCAGATCGGCCAAACATTTTTACATAAATGGATTATTTAAATCTTTTCAGACAGTTTTGGACACTCAGATGTATTTAGAATAATTCCCCTCAATTTTCTTCATAGACTGGGATTTTCTGCCGGACCACAATCAGCATGGACCTTGCTTCTGTTGTCGCTGCTCTCGCCTCCGTTGGTGTCCGAGTGTCCGGTTCTACCCCCAATAACAACATCCAGGGAGACTCCTCGCGTGCCTGCCCCACTGGTCTTGCCGGCCCCGAGCCCTCCGGCACCCACAACGACCCAGGGCAGCACTTTCAGGGTGGCCAAAAGCTATGAAGGCATGAAAACGCCATTTTGTTAAGTGGCCAAAACGCTGACCTAACCACTGCCACAGCCCACCAGCCCTGCTAAAATTGCAGGAAACGGGTGGGACAGTGACACACGCACTACAGGTCCTACACACCCTACAGTGGCACCATCCTGGTGGGTGAGCGCTACTGCAACTGGCTCAAGCCCCCACGCAGGACTACCACTCCTACACCCACACTCTGCTGGGCGTTGCGATGGCAAAGGTCTGATGAGCCCTAATGGCCCCCCTGTGAAACGACAAGCGAACACAGTGCCACTAGGTGACTCTGGCCTGACAGAGACGCCCTTGCGCGTTTCTCTGCCAGGGCTTAGAGGGAAGGAGTGCCGTGTGCAAGGCGTGTAGTAAGTGTTGATCTCGGCCATGACGTTCAATATTCCCATCTCTTTGTTTGTGATCAGCGCCCCTGTTTAGCTGGGGCAGAAAAATGGGATAGCCGCCGAAGGCAGCTGCTGCGTGCACCAATCACCCTGTACCTCTCCCACCTGTACAACAGAGGCCAATGGACTGGATTCAAGACGGAGGAACCAAGACACACTCCAAGTATTATACGCTTCTTAGTGTGCCCTATAATACACTGTTCCTGAACCCAGTTGCAAGCAAGCAAGCTTAAGGACTTCGCCCGTTCCCTTATGGAACGTAGGGCGAAGCCCTGGGTAACCTGGCAAGGGTTCATACCGCGTGCACAGCGCGTGGCCTACTGTCAAATCCCTTTAATGCATCGTGTGCACGCATGCAGGGAAGGGAGGCGAGACCAAAACCACTGTAACCACACTGACTCAACCAGAAGGTGAGCTCCTCCTGGGCTTACCTACCTTACTCACCATGCATCGTGTGAATGCGGAAGTGAAGCGAACGCAAAAGAAACCTAAGCGTTTAAACAACCCTATTGCGAGTTATAAACAACCCTAAGCGTTTGATTGCATCGTGTGGCTTGCACAATTCTTCCTGTTGTGCCTGTTTTGTCATCTGTGAAAAGGAGAACAGGGAATGGCGAATGAGAGACGACGGCACAACGCAAAACAAGCCTAAGCGTCTTAGACAACCGTACTTTAACGCACAAACGACGCAAACACGAGTACACACTTCTCCTTTGGACCTGTGAAGAGAAGGGAAGGTGGGTGCATGCACAAGGAAGCGTGGCAACGTGTGTATGTCGGAATCCGGCACATGCATCGCGAGCACTTCATCTTCTCTAACCCTATGTGCGCACTACGTGCACCATTTGTCGAGCATACCTTTCAACCTTGTTTTTGCCTGTGCAGGGGGAATGCAGGAGTCGCCCAACCCCCCGGAGACACGACGCAGACAACCCTAACGTTTTAACGAAACAACCACGACGAACACAATGCATACGTGTGTCATGACACTAGCATACCTGAGAGGCGAATTTTTTGCCTGCACTTCCTTTTGTTTGTGTTTTTGAGGTTTGTCCCTATGTTTTATAAGAATTTCGATGCAACCATGCGAAAATTTTCGATTTTTCTCTATCAAGGCACGGCACACACCTCTCTACTCGAGTGCCTTGTAGTGCCGTTAACCCCTTTTCTGGGCGCGGCTCTGTTGCGCTTGTCTGCGACTTTGAGTTTGGGCCTATAAATGGCGATTTCTAACGTCTTATCGTCACTTTTTAGCGATTTGACTTGTTAGGTCGCTCAAACTTTCGCTAAACCACAGGATTCACTCCATGTTGGTCCTCATTTCTATTTTTTTCAGCTCCTGGAGTTTTGTGGGCTCCATCAAGAGTATTGCTCCGCCCTGGCCGTTGGTCAGGATGATTACTGAAATACGTTGTTTATACAGCGATGATCGTCCGCATTAGAGCGTTCGATCATACCCTAGTGGGTAGCAATGCAGACTCTATGGAGGAGGTCATGGCTTCAAACCCCACTGCCCCCAAACTGTTTTTCCAAAAGTTTGCGCTCACGCCAGCTACTTTTGAGGAATGCCCCTTCAAAGGGACATCATTCACGGTACATCACGCTGTTTCTAAAGGGTACCAGCAGTGTAAACAGCTTCTATGAATTGATGAGGAGGTTTTGTGAAGGTTTACACCATTTTCTGAGGTAATTTCAGGGTAATTTGAGCCTTTTTCCTTGGTCCTACTAGCTTAGCTAACTAGTACTCCAGGGGGGAGTAAGAAAAAGTCACTACCATGTCTTTCTTGGGGTACTTGATCCACGCTACAGCCCCCCTTTTTGCCTAAAGAAATGCTGAGACTAACACTTAAACATTTTTGTTTCTCTTATGAAGCTTTAAGTACACTTTCTCAGCAACTAGGGTTAAAACCCTAGCTCCCCCATGAAGTTCACCCCTACCACTCAAAGGAGCGGAGATATCATCCCTCATGGAGGTTATACCGAAATAAAGTAGGCACTCCATGCCTTGGGCCTTGTAGGCTAAGCCTAGTGGTCTCCCACCTCAGGACCCCTATACTCAAATGTTACTACTACTTATTGTGGTTCTAGATTGTAACTGTTTCTGAATTCAGTTGCGTGGCCAAGTCATTTCCTGTGTCTGGCCTAACTCCTATGCCCCAGATTCCTAACCAACTCCATTTCATCCAAAAGAGTGCACATGAAGTGCTTGGTGCTATCTTGGAGGCCTGAAGCATGCCAGTTTTCACATAAAATCATTTGTTTTGTTTATAAAACCATTTGAGTTGCATATTTGATTCCTCATTTGTCTATATGGAGCCCCTCTTTGCTTGCAATGCTTTGATTTGGAAGAATACTATCACAATTCTGACTTTGATTCTGTTTGTGGTGTCCCTTGTTCGTGGACTTTACCTTTTTGCAGTTTTGGGGAAACATCTTTTGAAAAGCAATCAAGGTTTTCAATATCAACAACAAGCAAGGGATACCAGAAACTCTTTCTCCCTGAGCCGCCTACTAAGACATGATAGTTGATTCTAGTGAATTCGAGTATTTCGGTAAGTCGAACTTTTGCACCCGCAGTTGCAAGTCTAGAGTACCCCAGTTTCAGTCAAAAATCGTCAGGCATTCCCCACACCGGCATTGGGGCGTCCAATGGGTTTTCATCTTTCAATGTTCGAAATGTGCCAGTGGGAGTCTCTAAAAATAAAATTCAAATCAAAAGACCTAGAGCTACGGAGATGTCCATCAGGTAGGGGCTGCGTAAATTTACTTGTCAACTCACTTGGAGCAAGAACCCTCCAGAAGTGGACGAAGCCCGACAATAAATGGTAACGCTCTGAGAAGGGTCCTACCGTCTCCAAAATGCACGGGACGAAAGGAGCATAGAGTTTGAGTCTCGAACTACTTTAGGGCGCTTGTCCCGTGCATTTTCGAGCCGATATGTTGGAGAACCGACGGCGAACTTTTGGCCTCTTAGGGCCCAGTTCAGGGGTGAAAAACTGAGTGGATGGCTGCATAGGTGCAACTATAAGCCGGACTAATGCATTTCAACCACTGGAGGATGTCATGCAGATGCCACAGATGCTACCGGACTGTGAAATCGGAACACAGGTAGGCACATCATCATACTTTGCTGTTTTGCTGCATCTGGTTCATTCTGTTCTGCTCTGTCGTCTCATGCTCCTCCAACTACATAGATGAAGCGATGCACACCAGCAAACATGCCATACACCCCTGCTGGTATTCTATGACTACGTAAGCAAATACACAGCACATTTGAAAGGCATACCTCTTTCTGAATGTTCCCCAGCTCCGTGTGTGGGTATGATGTGACTGGCCGCTGAAGTCCCTCTTCAAAGCGCGTCACAAACGCTTGTTTCCTTCGAATATCTTTGCAAATACCACTATCCTCCCATAACTTGTGGTGAATGATTCCCAACTTCGTGTCATATATAACGATGTCCAGGACTCTTTTGCTGCACATCACCTCAGCCTCAGCCTTAGAGAATGTTACTGGAGGGGTCACACGGTGCTAACCACCACAAACACTTCTTCAACCGACGATCCCAACCGCATCGAAAATAGATTTGGTATTATTGAACCGGTTTTCACAAATTCAACAAGTTGCTGGTTCCCCTAGGGAAAGAAGCGAAATTTCGTCCGTTCATCTCAGTTGAACGAATGGGACATTAAACCAACGGGCCTGCAAGCTGGTAAAGCACCATTGTCTGCGGCAGGACACCAAGGCATAGTTGCATACTTTGTTTTCACAGAACAGCCTGTTGAGCCAATTGTTGATCAGAACAATACCGTGTCGTCTCCAGTGAGCAACGGCAGCACAATCAATGTCACCTACCATTGCCTTTGCTGCTTTTCGCTGCACTTGGTTGTGTACCAGCATCATCAGCCTATTGACAAAACACCAATGACTTTGGGTAGCATGGCCATTACAATGCTCTGTTTGCCATTGAGTCGCAGTGTCAAGCAGGTGGGGATGCTCTAACATCACCATGTGATGCCGCCCTACAGTCAATGCACCGTGCCCAATGCATTTTGCATATTCCACAGTGCTGAAAAACCTGTGTACCCGGCCTTCCTGCCCCTCACGCCCCCTTCCTAAAGTAGAAACCCTTGCAAATGAGCACAAAACCACAAAGAAAAAAGCTGGCACATACATTTCACTCCAACCACTGGGTGACAAGTTGCTCCTTGTTCCCACCAAGGCGCAAAATATCATCCAGAACAGCGGACTTCTGCTTCAACGCACATGTTGCTTGCTTCAACACGTCCACTGTAAGGTTAGATGGGTTACCTTCCACTAATCCATGCTCCTATAAGCGCCCTAACAATACATCGAAGCGTGCATTTGCTTGCTTTCGGGCCTCAGTTTGTTTCCCTTCCTCTAACAAGTTGTGAAACCGTTCAATGTAATACTTCGTGGTTGTGGTCTTTGGGTTATCGAGTCGCTTGCGAGCATGTGGCATAGCATCCCATATTTCCATGGGGTTAGCAATCACAGATTGTCGGAATGAGCTACGTTTAGCCACCACAAGTGCTGCAATGATTAGGGTCCTCGTTTTTTGTTGCCTTGCAAAAACCATTGGCAAGTACCGGAAGACCGTTTCCCTCCACCGCTTTGTGGTTTGTAGTGTGCCTTCCTCATCGGTTATGTTCAAGGCTAGGTGCTTTTGGAACACATGGGAAAGGCTTTGGATAAAGAGGAAGACAAGATCCTTCTGTTCCTGGGGAAGGGTTAGGTATTCTAGAATGAGAGGGCGAGGATCTTGCTCCCAAGCCAACACCTTGTCCCACCCTGGCTTCAGAAATTTCTGGTAGTCTTGCCCTGTGGTGGTACCAAGATGTGTGTGACATACAAGAGGACCTCAAACCTATTTCATCAAAGGCGAATATTAGTGTCCATGCATCGAAGGTCAAAAAGCGACACAGAATGATACCAAACAACAAAACGACATCATGCCACACTTCTTTCACCCATTAAAAACAACGAAGAGTACCAATGTAGCGACGGATGCAGAAACTACATCAACAGAACCGCATTGATCTGAATATTTGATTCAAATTCCAAAATTCAACTGTCAGCGCAGAAAAAAATATCTCTTTCTTGAAAGCCTCAAAATAATTCGGTTAAGTGGGCACCGCGGCAGTTGGCTCCAGCTGATTGTCAACCAGGACCAGGAATGGTACACCCGCGACTCAAGCAGCATGTTGCGGTCACAACGGTTGGAAACCTTTTTTTAACTAGCCGAAAGTGGA
Source organism: Eutreptiella sp. 'Long Island Sound 2002' (assembly GCA_964036045.1). Lineage (NCBI taxonomy): Eukaryota > Euglenozoa > Euglenophyceae > Eutreptiales > Eutreptiaceae > Eutreptiella > Eutreptiella sp. 'Long Island Sound 2002'. Next base: position 26,670,030 of record OZ038397.1, on the reverse strand, counting down.
CACAAATTGCCAAAAATCACCACCGGCACCGTGGGCCGAAATTTTTTGCTGGCGGGTCACCTTGCACCTTCGGGAGATGGGGTCCACACCTACGGGCGACCCACCTGGCCTGTACTACCCGGGCCAGCACCCTGTCGGGTCACCCAGGTCCAGTCCCCCCTGTGCCCCCTTTCACCGCGGTTCTATCGGTCTTCTACTACCCCCCGGATGACTTTCCTGGTCCGCAAGTGCGCTATTTGTTTGCAAAATCCATTGCAATTAAAGGAATAGACGGTGTGCGGGTTCAATTTTGGGTTCGGGTGGCCACCAGGCCGGTCTATGCACCTCCTGGGACGTTTCGGACATGCCCCGGGGGCGGGGGGGGATACATGGGGGGTTTCAGAGGGGGGGGGGGGGGGCTCGTTTACGGCTGCTCCATCAAATCCTTTTGCATTGCCAAAATTTTGGACGCTGTGTATTTTGCTGCAGGTGGTGTGGGCTTGGGACGTGTGCTGTTGTGTCCTGGTGGTCTTCGGATGGGTGGTCTGCAGTCCTGTTGGTTTCTGGGTGGTTGCTGTTCCGTTCTGGTGGCCCCTGGGTACATACTGTCGAATGGTGGTCTTCTCTGGGTCCCTACTATTTTTGATCCTCAAATTGACCGTGAATACGCGACCCTTGTTATTTTTTTACTCTCACGCTGATGGATGCCACGAAAAGGATGCTGGTTGGATCTTTCCTTGGACGTGAGGAGGTTGGTACAGAGGCCCTGGGGGGGGGGGGGGGTTGTGGCATTAATACTTCCCTGCCTCGCTGATCACTACCCACAGACCGCAACATTGGAGCAACGTGTACACAACACACATGCTGTGGCTGTTCCCAGTTGCTGAGAATTGCTGGCAATGCTCAGCAGATGGCTAGCCAGCTTTTGGGAGCTGGGCACATAAATACCATGCTGGGATGACGTGGGCAGGCACAACTGTCGAGCTGGGAGGGTCAGACTTCAGACTCTATTGGTCACAACTCTATTGGTCAGAACTCTATTGCAGAAGCGAAGGAGGTACGAACAGGCACGTCTCTCTATCATCTTGCACAGACAGGGTCACATTTCTACTGGTGACGCGTTCCCGTGGGGGGCCGGCCACGGGACGCTGCGGTGACACGCACAGGTGAGCAGGCAGGCAAGGCACTACGCTCACAAGGGCATCAATACGCTCGTGTCATGTGACAAAGCGTTTCAGAATCCTTGCCACTCTGCAAAGAGGGAACGAAAGTATGTACAGCAACACATCAGGATATGTACACATGGGGTTAAGACTGGACTGGGGTAAGGGCATCACAGGACAATAGACACCCTATCCTAACTTGTATCCCAATCCCAGGTCCGACCCTCTCAATGGCTGGTGGGGGCGGGGGCTCAAACACAACCCATGCCCTGCTCAGTCCGGACCCTGAAACCCTGCCAATGGGGGAGGTGTCCCGCCTAGCCACAGGCGAGTTCCTGGGAACCAAGGGGCTCCAAGGCCAACCGACAGTGGTTCCCTATGCTCCCTTAACGGCAGGTCCCAACTCCTCTCTGAGCCAGAGATATGGCCGCGCCATTATCACCCAGGAGTTGGTAGCTGAAAATGGGCTGTTTCAGCCCAAATTGAAATTAACTCAAAAATCCCCAAAATTGACCCCTCGTCCAGACTCGCCAGAGGTAGGGACGAGGCAACTGACCCTATGCCCTTCGAGTACCAACTCCCTGGAGCCCTCACCCAACCTGGTTCCCTCTGAAGTCCCGGCATCAGGGCAACACAGATGAGTCAAGTGGGGTCATGATGCCAAAATCACCAAAATTGGCGTCATTCCCACGCGTGGCTCGCCCGGCCAAGGTAAGGCCAATGGCTCACAGGGTAGGAGGCAGGACCTAGGACTTATATCTGAGTGCACAACTTGGATTTAGGTCCGGGCTCCCTATGGGCTTAGAGAAATGGGGCCGCCAATTGACCACACGGAAGGGGGAAATTGGGGTCCCAAAATTGGGTCATTTTGGCTGCTTGAAATGAGCCAAAATTCAGTGTGCTCCCAATAGTATATCTCCACGCCGGCTTGGAGATCGGATCCGGCATTCCATACGTGATCCACCGGGAGTCCAACGGAGACTCCCATGCCCTTGGCTCTCAAAGATCTCCATGCCACCTGGCGTGGTGACGATCCCAATTGGGTCCACAAATGCCAAAATTGCAAAATTGCCCACACTCACTTTAGGCTAGCGCCTTAACGAAGGTGGCTCCGCTTCGCCCACGTGGTGTGTGGACCATGGGGACCATTACCCATAACACCCATGTCATATATGGTCCATTGGTCCATGCGTCCGGCGTGCACGAGGGTTAGAACATAATGCACGGTGGGCAGCAAAAGTGGAAAATCGCTCAAAATGGCCAAAATTGCGCACACTCATGGTTAGGGCAAATGAGGCACATGCCCGACTTGGACCGGAGTGTGCCATAGGATTGGTATCAAGTCATATTGGTCCAACATATCTTTTGGGCGTCGCCCAACTCCTCCGATATTGGGAATGGCAGGGTCGCCAAGTGAGCCCATGATTTGGGATAGTCCCAAATCGCCAACATGGCGGCCCCGGCATGCCAAGCCTAAGAGGAGTTATTCGCCGGGTCCAAGATATGTTGGGCACCGAAGTATGTACCCTCATATCATACTTGGGTCATGATGTCAATTGAGCGCAACGTTGGGATACACGGTCGCCACTTGACATCATGACGGGCCAAAAATGGCAAAATTGGCACAAGCACACACAAAAGTGCCTTGAAAGGTGCATAATTATATTATAATATCTTCGGCTTGGATCGTGCATTCCCGTAATCCTTCTACACACAATGACTTGACACCAATGACCTTCGATCCCACATATGTGCTCCACTTGGGGCGCCTTGAAAGGTTACGAGCGCTACTTCCCAAGTGGGCACATGAAATTATGGAAAATTGCAAAATACACACCTTGCTCCCAACGCATCGCTTCGGGATCACCACACAACCTTCCCTTCACGAAGGTTAGGCTTGCAATTGACCGTAGGGAGTATGGAGAAGGGGCTTGCACAATATGAGGTCCATTGGCGGGCTTGGCTTGGAGTAATGGACCCGCCAAATGGGCACGCAACACAACACATGGCGCATACCACATATTGCCCAAAAAGGTAGCTCCCACCACGATATGTCATGCCCCTCCAAGGGCATAACTTTGTGTCTATCGCTCATAGGAACTCAAGGAGAGTTCCTATGCAACACCAACACTTGCGCGCTACACTCGAAAGTCATCTTAACGCACGCAATGTCATGGCCAAAGAGTTATAACGCAAACTCTACCCTCTTGACCATGATCCATTACACTAGCGCGCACGTGTGGAAACGCAAGGCATATAAGGCTTCCTAAATTACGTCGGGAGTATTGTGAATACGTCCCACGTTTCCTTATTGTCAATACTCGCAAGCGGCACGAGATATGACCCTCACAAGTGGCCTCACGAATCAACTTTGTTTTGCCCATATCTCTGAGTCAAATGGGGGGCAAGATAAAAGGAAAGTTGATTCGTGCATAGGGAAGCACGTAGGTCCACTCGAAAGAGGTCAAATCAAGTGCGGGGATGTCGAAGTCGAAAATCCGATTTCGACATCCTGAAAAATTCGGATTAAGGTTGCGAGTGTAGAATGTGAAAATTGCGGAAGCATCCATGCAGTTCCTGAAGGCTTTGGAGCCTTCGTCGCGGATAGCGTTAAAATTTCCATTAATTACAGTTAAACTGGCGGTTACGGTAAAGTCGCGATCCAACCGCCAGCAGTCAAAACAGTGAGTATCAGAACGGAAGCGTAAAAATTGACGGAAACAATATGAAAATAAAACCCTGTTGATTCCTGATATTCTGATACACAAATCTCCGCTGGCGGTGCATCGGTTGCCGATGCGGGGCTTTACGGCACGGAACACTTCCGTACATGGGGTTAGTGGACCGGAGACCGGTTGTATGCCGTAACCTGGCCATGGGGTTCTGGGTACCGCTTCACCCCCCTCCTTAGAGCAAACGCTGGGGGGGGCTCGATAACACCCACGCATGGCAGCGGGTACCCAGAACCACTTCCTGAAAGGGGGGGGGGTGTCACATCCTCACTTCAGTGAGTCACAGTAAGATAGGTATGATGCTGTATAAGCTCGTAGCACATGTATAGTATCAAGTATCAAGTCCCGGGTCCTGGCGGCGATTGTTCGGCATCCAAAGGACCCGTTAACCCATACCAGGCGCACCGGGTGCCGGCTGCTACGGTCACCACCACAGTGGTAGTGGCATACACGGCCAACATAGGCGACACACGACGACCGAGGTGGTCCCACAAGTCGAAAGCGACCACAAAGATCCATCAGGCTACCCCAAGCTTCCCAAGGCCCGCCGACTGGGGAGAGTCCCCACGGGTCCTTCCTCGGGCGCACCATGTCCATATCCATACGACGCGAGTCCAGAGTGCCATAGTCGAACTCCTTAAGAACCCCAAATCTTAAGGGAACTCCTCCTTAAGGGATCGGGCATCAAGGCCGTCTTTTCCCTCGCCCTACTGCCACGAAGGCCATACATGAGGGAGTCCTCATGCAGTGTGGGCGGAGGCGTCGACTCCTCAAACCACCAGTTTCCCAGGCAGACTGACCGAGGTCAGGAGCACCGGAGGCCGCCATCCGAATGCAAGTGCGTCTGCGAATCGGTAGGCTCACACTGGGACTGACAGTGGCGGACCGCTGGGAGTGTAGTCAGGCAACTGGGCTTCCCGCCTGGCGCCATCAGGAGATCCACACACACAGCGAATAGGGCAACACGGTATCACAGGCACTCAAACAGAAGAACATGTAATCAAGTACTGGTCCAGGCTGGACCAGGCTGTAAGAACATGTACACGGCGACTCAAGGCGCCTCTGTATCCCGATTCGTGGTGAAAAGCAGTCCATCCCTCAGCGATGGGCTGATGACACTTAACATACAGATGCACATATCCTGGAGGGCAGAAAAACAAGCAATAATCTGGGTAAATAGGCGTGTAAACACGCTCTGGACAGAGCGCCAAACCACGCCACGGTCAGGATAAGGCAATGCAGGAGGGTGGACAGGAAAACGCCTGAGTTCAGGCCATATATAGTCTCGAGACACACGTCGACTGGTCTGGATCCCGCAAATGCCATGGGACCAGACCACACACCAAAAATCGCAATGCCGATGACAGCGGCATCCGTTGCGCAACGTCGTATGGGCTTCAAGGCCCCAAGAGCTCAGAATTATGAAGGTCAGTCGCCCTACCTGGTTTCCCAAGGATTCAGCAGGGGGGGTGAGTGACGAATAGAAGAAGAGAGGGGCCTTCCTCCTCTGGATACAGCAGGGGGGGGTATATGGCCACTCTGTCACCGAAAGATGGAAGAGAGCAAGCAAGTAAGGGACGATTCGTCGGCCTCACAAGCGCTCAAAACCCATCAGGGGAGAGCTCAGGGCGCTGATCAGGCACCCCTGGCTGCAATCGCCCGGGTGAGTGCTGCCAAGTCCGAAACGTGGATCTTGGTCTTGTGCTTGCGGATGTACTCCATGAAGGGAGTATTGACCCGCGGCACAAACGAGGAGACGGGTTCCCAGGTGTCGTGGGACGGCCCATAGCCTCGCCAACGAACCTTGAACTCCAGACCTCCGGGTGCCGAGGCCTTCGGACGCTGAGCCAGGATCTTCTCGACAGTATAGTCGTCCTGCTCAGCATAGTCGTCGTCCGAATCGGCCTCATGTTTGGCGTAGTCCAGGGACACATGTCGGCCACGGAGGTCGGGTTCCCGCACACGGAGTTGACTCTCGTGGCGCTCCCGGAACTGTCCGTGACCCACCTTGATGCGGTAGGTGTCCTCACCAATCCTGCGGACCACCTCGCCGGGTGTGAACCAGGTCTTGGTGCGGTGGGTGCCCATGGGGCGGGGTCTGATCACCCACACCGGGTCTCCCACCCTGAACTTCTGCGCTGTCGAGCTCGGGGCGGACTTCTGACGCTCAGCATGCTCCTTCTCAAGCTGCTGGCGGATGTCTCGCGCCGTTTGCTCTTGCCGCGCGAAGAACTCCTTGGCATCCATAGCCATGCCATCACCAGACAAGGGAAGTCCCCTACCCAGGGGGTCCCTGCCAAATAGAATCTGGTGAGGGGACAAACCGCCCGGAGTGGGGGTGTCATGATGGGCCTTCAGAGCAGGCCACATCTCCTCGAACCAGTTCCGCCGTGGATTGGTGATGTGGATCTTGCGCAGCTTCTCGAACAGCTGCCGTCCTGCCACTTCAGCACGGCCGTTAGACCGGCTGAGATAGGCGACGCTCTTGGCATGACGTATCCCCATGAGGGAACACATAGCCTTGAACCAGCCACCAGTAAACTGGGGCCCTCGGTCACTGCAAATGGTGCGGGGGATGTCAAAGACGGTCAGCCAATGACGAATCATCATGACTGCCACTTCCTTGGCAAGCAACCCCTTTTTGCGTGCCGGAACGGCTACAACGTAGCCGCTGTGGCGGTCCACACAGAGAACCACACAGTCAAAGGTCTCCTTGCCAATGTGCACTTCGGGCATGGAGAAGACGTCCATGGCCACGCTCTCCATGGGCAGGTCAGGAACCGGGGTCCATTGGGGTTCCCCCTTGACGTTCCGGTTGTCGGGATTGCAGGCCTGATAGACCGAGCAACCCTTCCTGACCTTCTTGATGGCGGTGTAGAGAACGATGTGGTCGATCTCGAACCGGCGCTGCATGTCAAGGGCTTGCTTCTTGACCCCTGGGTGCAGCATGTGGTGGTGCCAAGCTTCACAAAGCTCGAGCACCCGGGACTCCGGGACTAGCAGCTTACCATTCCGGTAGAGCTTGCCATCTTCCTCGGTCAGCCCCTTTGGCCACTTCTGCCCGTCGTCAGGGTCGGTCACAGCCCTATACTCGGCCGCAAAGGCCTCAGACTTGGCGTAATCGTCGGTCCAGTCGTCCTGGAGGCAAGACTCCGGGAAGAGGTGCTTGTCGGACTCGGCTCCCTCAGGGGCGAGTACTCTGACCGCTCTGCTCACCCTCGTTGCGAGGGGGGCATCCGCGGCCATGACGACGAAGCATTTAGCACCCTCCTCCTCCATCAGGCGCTCCATTTCAATGATCCTCTTGGCTTCAGCGGTCTCAGCCTCATTGCCATGGGCAGAGATATCCTGCATGCCCTTGCTGGCGGGATAGGCCCACCTACTGAGACAGTCCGCCACGGTGTTATCCTTTCCAGGAATATAAACAACCGTAAGGTCGAACTTGGCCAAGGTCTCATGCCATCTTGCCCGTCGGGAGGCGGGACCTGAGGGGGTGTCCACGTGCTCCTTGTGCCACGACTGCAGACTCTGATGGTCGGTGCAGACGGTGACGGGATGGAGGGCTATGTACCCAGCCCATTTCCTGAGAGCCATGACGATAGCATACGCCTCCTTTTCACGGGGCGTCCAAGTCCGTCTCTGGCCTTCCGCCAGGACTCGGCTCCAGAAGGCCACGGGCACGTGCCTCCCGTCGTCAAGCACTTGCTCCAACACCGCGCCAATGGCGTAGTCGGAAGCGTCGGTGCGCAGGACGAACCCTCGGTCGGGATCCACGAGGTGCAGACCCACTGCGGATAGCAGCGCCTGCTTCATCCCCTCAAAGGCACGGTCGGACTCAGGTGTCCAGACCAGAGCCTTCTTGGACCCCTTCTTGGTCTCCTCTCGGTTGCCCTTGAGCATGGTCGTCATGGGGGCTGCATACTCGGCATACATTTTGATATACCCCGAGTAGTAATTGCAGAACCCCAGATACGCCCGTAGCTCAGAGACCGTTTTGGGCTTTTCCCAGTGCTCAATCGCGGCCACCTTGCCAGGTATGGGCTTTCGCTGCCCGTTCCCAACTACGTGGCCAGCGAAGACCACCTCGCTTACCGCAATGGTGGCCTTGTCACTGCTGCCCGTGAGTTTGTGCCGAACCAGAAGGTCCAGCACTCGAGTGACGTCCCTCTCGTGTGCCTCCAGGAGCTCCTCGTAGCTCATGCTGGGGTCCCCGGACGCGATGATCACGTCGTCCACGAAGGGGTCCGCACAGTCGCGCACCGGCTCAAGCAGGTTCTCCAGCATCCGCTGAAAAGCCGCATTGCCGTTGGCGACGCCCATGGGCATCACCTTCCACTGGAGAGGTCCGAGTGGGGTGCTCATGGCTGTGCAGGCACGGGACTCTTCGGCGAGAGGCATCTGATGATAACCATGTTTCAGGTCGATCACCGTGAAGATCCTCCGCCGGTGTTGCTTTTGCAGCATGTCCTCAATGAGGGGCAGCGTATAGCTGTCGTGCTGCGTTTGGGCGTTCAGGCCGCGGTAGTCGACCACGAGCCGCCACTCACCGGCAACTTTCTTGGGGACGACGAAGCAGGGAGAGGCCCACTCGGAGTGGCACGGCTCAAGCCAGCCTCTCTGGATGAAGTCACGGAGGATCTTCTCCATGGCCTCTTTCCTCTCGCCCCTCAGGGCAAACTCCCGGTGACGATACACACGGGGGTCCTGCTTCAGTCGTATCTTGGCCTCGCCATACGGTCCACGCACCGGTGGTGGAAACACAGGCTTACCGCCGAAGAAGGTATCACCATACTTCTGCTTCAGCCTGGCCCTCAACGCTTGGATCTTGGGGCAGTCATCGGACTCCGCCTTGGCTTTTCCGGGCACCTGAACCACGGAGCTTACTTGAGGGGTAGCGACCCCGCTCGCTTTCGGCTCAGGCGGTCTTCCCAGGTGGCCCAAAGGGCCATCTCTGGTCTTGCCTCGGAATAGATCGCCGTAGGTGGGTGGGTTACCCCCGATTGGCTCGTCCTGGCTGGATAGGTGGTCCAGCACCCTCTGCACGAAGGTGTTCCCGTCATAGGAACCAGAGACGATCGAGTCCACTTCCCACCAGGCTCTGTCCTGGCCCTTGCCCTCACGCTGGTTTCCCCAGTCGTGAAAGGGCTGATCCATATACCCCTGAACCAGATCCCACTCCTCTTCAGTGAGAGGGTCTTCCGAATCCGATTCTTCGATGTCAACAGGGGGAACCGCAAAGCATTGCCTCCAAGGCTCCGCTTTGATGCGGTTGACACACATGAAGTCCGTGGTGTCGGCCTGATCAAGGCCCCCATCCACATAGTGGAATTCTGTTGGCCATCTCTGGGGTGGCATGGGCTGTCCGTTAGCGTCCTGATAGACACTCTCTCCAGCCGGTAGGACGACCTTGTTTAAGGTCATGTTGGTCAATGAGGCTACCCAATGTCGGGTACTTTCCTCCTCGGTGCATCCCATAGGAACAACCAGCACTGCCTTGGAGCGGTCCTTGCGAATCTTCGCTATCGCTCTTGGAATGTCCCAACGGGGGCAATGGATCCACATCAATCCCTGATGCGGACCCCAGTGCTTCTTCCACGCGGAGTCCTGTGCGCTCCAGTACTTCTCACACACCTGCAGATGGGCGGAGGTTCCTGAAGAGAACGCATCCAGGGCCAGATCCGACGCTCCCAGGTCCGCGACCACTCGGTTTGCCACTTCGGGCCTTACGCCGTACTCCTGGTTTGCTGGCCCAGTGGGCTCAGTGTCCAGCGCGGCCACTTCGAGCTGATTGCGTTCGGGGTGGATCCATTGGCATTCCACATGGTGCTCAGGTGACGAAAGCCACGAGAGTTGGTCGTCCTGGTACAGGGTCATGGAGGCCTGGGCCGGGAGGACGCCGGAGTCCGTCTCCATCATGAAGTCGTACCCGACGATCATGTCCCAGTCCATCTCGGCCTCATAGAAGCTACCGTGCAGGAGGATTTCCTTGCCGAGGTCTGGGCGGCTCAGCTCACGATGGTTCACGAACTGCAGCCCAATGGCCGCTTCTTTCGTGCCTCCCACCATGTACTGGCCGTTCGCCACCTTCAGCCTGACAGGTTTCCGACTGTCGGTAAGACACTCTGGCGGAAGCAGGCCAGCCTTGACCAAGCTGACTTGAGCTCCCGTGTCGACCAACACGTCGAAAACCTTTTCCACTTCCCCGCATAAGGCACGGACCTTAAGATGCAACTGCCGCTCGCGACCGACACGGCGCACGGCGTGCAAACTCAGGATCTCCGGCCGTTCCAGAAGCTCAACAAGCGACTGGTGCAGGTCGTGGACAATGGGCTCAGGCTGCCCATCTGCAGCATCCAGCTGCGGTCCGGGTGATCCTCCGATACTCTCGGATAGATCCTGTAGTACATCAAACACGTTCTTGGTCGCGAAGGACGGACGGGTGCAAGGGTTCGTGCCTTCACTTGCCCTCACCCCGCCTCCGCGACTGGGCGCCGGACCGGGCCTTCGGCCCGCGGCAGTCCCCTTGTGCTTATAGACTCCCGACTGGGATGGTTCGGCGCTTCCCACGTCACCATCCTGCGACCGCCCTAGCTGGGGCCCTTGGCTGCAGGGGCTCCGCTAGGGGGCGTCGGTTGTGGAAGAGGGGGTGTTCTCCTCGGCCTCAACGTCGTTGACGCCCTTCTTCCTCCTCTCACTACGAGTAGGCTTCTTGTCCTTGTCCTTGTTCTGGTTGTTCTGGTTGTTCTCCTTGTTCTTGTTGTCCGACCTGGGGACCCAGTTCCGCTTGATCTCCTGGATCTCCTTGGCCAACTCGGTCCCCACCGACGACATCAGCTTGGCGAGCTCGTCCTTGTCCACCTCCATCTTGGCTTCCCGGATACCCGCGGGCGCACGCTTCTTTGACCCGTGCGCCTTCTTGTAAGCGTCCGTGTCGGCCTTGTGGATGGGGCATGTTCGGTGGTCATGGTTGAAGCCTCGCTTCCTCCCATAACACACGAAACAGCCCTGAGGGTGAGCTCGTATGAACTCCCCAAAGGACAGCGGAGGGTCGCCAATGCGGCGAGGGTCCCTCTTCTCCTGCTTCCTCCAACCCTGCTGCAGGGGCTTCCAGTTTCCCGGCTTGCTCCCCGCGCTCAGGTTCTTGGCCACAAAGGCACAAACGGCCACTTCGGCGGGCTCATCGTCGTCGTCATCGTCGACGAGAGTCTCATCGCCGCCGGCTCCCGCTGGGTCCATGGCATCTTCCCCGCCAGGTCCCTCGCCAACGTAGTTGACGTCGCGGTCGCCGGGCCTCAACCCGCGGGTGTGGTGGAGGTTTCGGTACTCCTTGAGTACTTCCTCGCCAACCCACTCCAGGATCTCGTCGCAGCTCATCCGCGCCGGGATGGGCTGCAGACGGATGGTCTGGCCGCTCAACTCACAATCGTCAAGGCGCCACATCGCGGTCTTCTCGCGATCGCCCGAGACGGTGATGAGAAGAGCGTTCCGCAGGGAGTGCCGTTTGACATCCCGGGCCACGTTCTTCTTCGCCCAAGCCACCACGTTCGTATGATACTCCTTGGGGAGCATCATCTTGACCGTGTGGTTGGACTTGGCCCTCTTGGATTCCTCCTTGGTGACCCTCTTGATCCATGCTTCCGGCAGCATGGAGAGCAGGCGAGCCTGCTCGTCACCCTCGTTCCAATCCTCCACGTTGCGGCGGAAGAGGGTGTATTTCCCTCGGAAGTCTCGCCACTCTCGTAGGCGGATCTCCGGTCCATCATGCTCAAGCTTGATGGACTTCCAGCGCTTGGCCGCCACCTGCGGAGCGTCCACCCGCTCCTGCTCGTTGAGCCACTTCTTGGCTTCCTTGAGGGTCTTGATTTTCCCCTCCTTGGTCGCCATGAAGTATAGCTCTCCGAGCACTTCCGGCAGGCGGTACCTGAACCGTTTGAAGACATACTTCTCCGCATCAGCGGGAGGCAGGTCTTCAGTGACGGTCAGCCCCCAATCGTCCAGCTTCTCCAAGAAGCGGTCGAGGTTGAGGGGGTTGCCATCGTACATGGGGGGCTTGATGTCCTTCAAGTCTTCCCACACGGCGGCGTCCGCGGCCTTAGAGACCATGAACGCCGGCCTGGCGTGTCAGAATCCTTGCCACTCTGCAAAGAGGGAACGAAAGTATGTACAGCAACACATCAGGATATGTACACATGGGGTTAAGACTGGACTGGGGTAAGGGCATCACAGGACAATAGACACCCTATCCTAACTTGTATCCCAATCCCAGGTCCGACCCTCTCAATGGCTGGTGGGGGCGGGGGCTCAAACACAACCCATGCCCTGCTCAGTCCGGACCCTGAAACCCTGCCAATGGGGGAGATGTCCCGCCTAGCCACAGGCGAGTTCCTGGGAACCAAGGGGCTCCAAGGCCAACCGACAGTGGCTCCCTATGCTCCCTTAACGGCAGGTCCCAACTCCTCTCTGAGCCAGAGATATGGCCCCGCCATTATCACCCAGGAGTTGGTAGCTGAAAATGGGCTGTTTCAGCCCAAATTGAAATTAACTCAAAAATCCCCAAAATTGACCCCTCGTCCAGACCCGCCAGAGGTAGGGACGAGGCAACTGACCCTATGCCCTTCGAGTACGAACTCCCTGGAGCCCTCACCCAACCTGGTTCCCTCTGAGGTCCCGGCATCAGGGCAACACGGATGAGTCAAGTGGGGTCATGATGCCAAAATCACCAAAATTGGCGTCATTCCCACGCGTGGCTCGCCCGGCCAAGGTAAGGCCAATGGCTCACAGGGTAGGAGGCAGGACCTAGGACTTATATCTGAGTGCACAACTTGGATTTAGGTCCGGGCTCCCTATGGGCTTAGAGAAATGGGGCCGCCAATTGACCACACGGAAGGGGGAAATTGGGGTCCCAAAATTGGGTCATTTTGGCTGCTTGAAATGAGCCAAAATTCAGTGTGCTCCCAATAGTATATCTCCACGCCGGCTTGGAGATCGGATCCGGCATTCCATACGTGATCCACCGGGAGTCCAACGGAGACTCCCATGCCCTTGGCTCTCAAAGATCTCCATGCCACCTGGCGTGGTGACGATCCCAATTGGGTCCACAAATGCCAAAATTGCAAAATTGCCCACACTCACTTTAGGCTAGCGCCTTAACGAAGGTGGCTCCGCTTCGCCCACGTGGTGTGTGGACCATGGGGACCATTACCCATAACACCCATGTCATATATGGTCCATTGGTCCATGCGTCCGGCGTGCACGAGGGTTAGAACATAATGCACGGTGGGCAGCAAAAGTGGAAAATCGCTCAAAATGGCCAAAATTGCGCACACTCATGGTTAGGGCAAATGAGGCACATGCCCGACTTGGACCGGAGTGTGCCATAGGATTGGTATCAAGTCATATTGGTCCAACATATCTTTTGGGCGTCGCCCAACTCCTCCGATATTGGGAATGGCAGGGTCGCCAAGTGAGCCCATGATTTGGGATAGTCCCAAATCGCCAACATGGCGGCCCCGGCATGCCAAGCCTAAGAGGAGTTATTCGCCGGGTCCAAGATATGTTGGGCACCGAAGTATGTACCCTCATATCATACTTGGGTCATGATGTCAATTGAGCGCAACGTTGGGATACACGGTCGCCACTTGACATCATGACGGGCCAAAAATGGCAAAATTGGCACAAGCACACACAAAAGTGCCTTGAAAGGTGCATAATTATATTATAATATCTTCGGCTTGGATCGTGCATTCCCTTAATCCTTCTACACACAATGACTTGACACCAATGACCTTCGATCCCACATATGTGCTCCACTTGGGGCGCCTTGAAAGGTTACGAGCGCTACTTCCCAAGTGGGCACATGAAATTATGGAAAATTGCAAAATACACACCTTGCTCCCAACGCATCGCTTCGGGATCACCACACAAGCTTCCCTTCACGAAGGTTAGGCTTGCAATTGACCGTAGGGAGTATGGAGAAGGGGCTTGCACAATATGAGGTCCATTGGCGGGCTTGGCTTGGAGTAATGGACCCGCCAAATGGGCACGCAACACAACACATGGCGCATACCACATATTGCCCAAAAAGGTAGCTCCCACCACGATATGTCATGCCCCTCCAAGGGCATAACTTTGTGTCTATCGCTCATAGGAACTCAAGGAGAGTTCCTATGCAACACCAACACTTGCGCGCTACACTCGAAAGTTATCTTAACGCACGCAATGTCATGGCCAAAGAGTTATAACGCAAACTCTACCCTCTTGACCATGATCCATTACACTAGCGCGCACGTGTGGAAACGCAAGGCATATAAGGCTTCCTAAATTACGTCGGGAGTATTGTGAATACGTCCCACGTTTCCTTATTGTCAATACTCGCAAGCGGCACGAGATATGACCCTCACAAGTGGCCTCACGAATCAACTTTGTTTTGCCCATATCTCTGAGTCAAATGGGGGGCAAGATAAAAGGAAAGTTGATTCGTGCATAGGGAAGCACGTAGGTCCACTCGAAAGAGGTCAAATCAAGTGCGGGGATGTCGAAGTTGAAAATCCGATTTCGACATCCTGAAAGATTCGGATTAAGGTTGCGAGTATTAATTATGAAAATTGCGGAAGCATCCATGCAGTTCCTGAAGGCTTTGGAGCCTTCGTCGCGGATAGCGTTAAAATTTCCATTAATTACAGTTAAACTGGCGGTTACGGTAAAGTCGCGATCCAACCGCCAGCAGTCAAAACAGTGAGTATCAGAACGGAAGCGTAAAAATTGACGGAAACAATATGAAAATAAAACCCTGTTGATTCCTGATATTCTGATACACAAATCTCCGCTGGCGGTGCATCGGTTGCCGATGCGGGGCTTTACGGCACGGAACACTTCCGTACATGGGGTTAGTGGACCGGAGACCGGTTGTATGCCGTATCCTGGCCATGGGGTTCTGGGTACCGCTTCACTGGGTCAGAAATCTATTGCAGTGCCACAGCCACTGCACACAGGTCACAAACTCTATTTGGTGCTACGAATGGGCTCGTTTCCTGGTTCCCTTTTTGGATTGCGACTCCTCAATTTCCTCACCAACATCTTCTTCATACGCATCGGAGCTACTGAGGAGCTCCAGAACGCCATGATGCTCTGCAAACCTGAATTCGTGCTGTTCAGCCAGTTTCAACAGGAACTTCTTAGGGTCGTATCCAGAGTGATGCGCTAAGACTTTCAGGATGTGTCCCAGTGATTCAATGCCCTGGCATCCGACTGCCCCTGGGCCTACACCACCGCAGAATGTGAACAGATACCTGGCAGATCTTTCTAACTCAGCGTCGATTTGATGCCAGTATGGAACCATTTTCTCTGGCGTGGGGTGCAGTTTGCGAAAATTATGTGCAAATTCTCTCCCTGCTGCTATCAGCTCCTCCAGTTCCCATTCCTTCAGAAAGAATTTACTCAGCAGGGGTGTCAGTATACAAAATGCCTGTACTGCCTTCCTGAGTGCAGTACTGTACGCAGGATCACTGAGCAGCGCTGGCAGGACATCTCGCACAGCCTCCACGTGCCTCCCCAGTACGTGCAATGTGGTTACTTCATCCTGGCGCACTCCAATACTGTACAGCACAGGCTTCCTGAAAGCGTCATAGAAATCGTCCTCCGTCTGTCCACCAGCAGTGCAGGCCTCTCCCTCAGCAACGCGAATCAAACGGATGGTGAGATTTGTGCCAAAGTGTAAAGGGAAATCGGTGTGGATGTTCAGGGGGTGGAATGGGAAAACGAAGCACTCAGGAATAAGCAGGGGGTGCATGCAGCAGCAGGAGTTCGGCTTCGCCATGCATTTGTAACATATCCGCACAGTCGTGAAGGACTGCAGGTCTCCCAGGCTGAACAAACAGGCCAGGTCAGCACTCATGTGGGGGACACACACAACAACCGGCCTCCACTGTCCCAAATCCAGTTCCCTTCCGTTCCCTTTAAAAGAGAACACGTCGGCCATCACAGTGGTAAGGTACTGGCGCATCTCGCTGGTGCTGTCCTTACCGGCATACAGCGCCAACAAATGCCTCATCCAGGGGGATCTCGGCACTTCACCGTACTGCAGCAGCGTAAAGCTCAGATGAGTGGCATTCTTGGGAATCACTGTGGGCTGGTGGAGGATGGGGAGTGCATCTATACCACAAAGAACATCTAGTCTGACAACTGTGTCCCCCAGAGTCACACCCATCGCCTTCCTCAATTCCGGACATCGCAACAGCCGGGGGAGGACCTCTGACAGCAGCCTGTACCTGTGGGATTTGTCACCTTTAAACGTACAGAAGGCACTGAAGGTTTGACAGACCTGGTCCACTCGCTCATAACTGTGGACTACCTGTGGAAATCGGGACCCATCAGAGAATTTGAGAAGATTGCCAACAGAATCCTTGTTGAAGGATTGGTATATCGTCCTGTAGGGCCTGCGCCCAACGTTGGCACGCTGCTTAAAGCAAACAGATTTCAAAACAGGAAATTGTTCCTCTATCTCAGCTCTAGCCTGTGCAAAGCTGCCTGTTCCCACTGTCTCACACACGGACTCCAAGAGGGGCTTCCAATGCCTGCGGGCAAAGAAATCACTGAGAAAGGCAATGAGGTCTGTGCGCTGCTGCTCTGTGAATTTGTTGGCCCTTATAGCAGGCCACAGGAGCACATCACCTGTGGTACCACATGCCTTGGACAACAGGTCCTTCTCCCACTCTGCCATGGCTTCCTTAGGGTGAGAGGGACCAGGTTTGATACCCGGACCACACTTTTTGGTTTGATGTGTATTGGTGATGTCTTGCAGAGGTTGCAGCTGTTGCCTCTGTGCACCTTGACTCCTTGAACCTTGACTCTGCGAACCACTTTCAGTCTGGGAGCATGGTGGTTGTGACTCATAGCGTGACATTGATGGGACATGTGATTTCGCATGGCCTGTACATGTGATGACTGGCTGTTCTGTGTCAAGACCTTTGAAATGAAGTGACAGGGAATTCAATTGCACATTACCCGGATCCGGCGCAGTCCATCCGCGCGCTCGCAGCAGGTGCTGGAAGCTGGCGCGGAACATCTCCAGGTTTTCCCCACAGGCTCGGCAGAGCAGATACGGCGGAGGGATGTTGATCTTGAAGAACTTCATGGCGTCCTGGAGCTTGTGTTGCGCATCGGCATGGCGGGCGAGTTGGAGAGGACCACGTCCACAGAAGCAACAGTCACCAGATTCGCGTTTTACCATTCTTGGGTGCGAGGTGCAAGAGGGCGGCGGTTGGCGCACGGCTTTCGGCCCACAGCGAAGAGGTTCAGGTCGCGGCCGTACTGATTACGCCAAAATCCCCAAATGCGGATGGTGAGGGTCTTGCGCCGGCTGTTCCACAGGAATTGGAGTCGCTGGACTGTGCGAACGTTACCACCCTTGTTCCGTTTCGAGCACTGCAGGAGTCGCGTCACTGTACGGTTCACTGGACCAGGGCTGCTGTGGCTCACGAAGAATTTGTAATTTGGACCTCTGTGGGTCACCTGGAAGCCTGATCGTGGGCGCAACAAGTTCGAGGACGACGCGCGTAGATTAAGAAACGACCGGCGTACGCGAAAGAAGGCAGCAAGCGGCATTCTCCCATCAGATGTGGTACGGTCTCGCAGAATGAACACTCATCAAGAAAAATGCAGCACAGCATTGTTTTTTCAGTGGTGTGTGGCGCTGGAAGCCTGATCGTGGGCGTAACAGGTTCGAGGACGACGTGCGTAGATTAAGAAACGACCGGCGTACGCGAAAGAAGGCAGCAAGCGGCATTCTCCCATCAGATGTGGTACGGTCTCGCAGAATGAACACTCATCAAGAAAAATGCAGCACAGCATTGTTTTTTCAGTGGTGTGTGGCGCTGGAAGCATGATCGTGGGCGTAACAGGCTCGAGGACGATGCGCGTAGATTAAGAAACGACCGGCGTACGCGAAAGAAGACAGCAAGCGGCATTCTCCCATCAGATGTGGTACGGTCTCGCAGAATGAACACTCATCAAGAAAAATGCAGCACAGCATTGTTTTTTCAGTGGTGTGTGGCGCTGGAAGCCTGATCGTGGGCGTAACAGCTTCGAGGACGACGCGCGTAGATTAAGAAACGACCGGCGTGCGCGAAAGAAGGCAGCGAGCGGCATTCTGCCATCAGCGGTGTTAAGGTCTCGCAGAATGAACACTCATCAAGAAAAATGCAGGACAGCTTTGGTTTTTCAGTGGTGTGTGGCGCTATGAACACAGAGACCTGTCTGCAACACGTCGAACTCCTCTCTGGTACAGAAGGTCCTCGTAGCGGCGTACCTGGCAGGAGGACGACCGCTGATCTTGCGAAGGTAGGTGGGCAGCTTGGCCGTGAGGATCCGCTCCAAACGTCCTGTCACTGCATCCTCCAACCGGGCCTGCTGGTCTGTGATGTGCCTCACCAACGCCTGATTCCGCTGGACCAGCTCTCCATTAACGGCACACGCTGCCGACAGGAAGGTGGCCTGTGTGAACGCGACAGCAGCCAAAAAAGACATACCTGAAATGTGGTGCATTCGGCTTGCATTGTGGAATGTGCACACTACATGCAATTGATTTTTGACCGGTGACTATTCGGCTGAATTAGGGAATCCATATCAAGCAACTACGACCAAAGGCACCGGCAAAGGAGTATGTTTCATCAATGTCCACTTTCCAGCCATGTCGTCAAATCTGTTAGATCCTACTATTTACTATACTCAAATGTATCAATTCGGTGCTTCTCTTTTCAAAACCGCTTGATTCTGGAGCCATGTCCCTCAAATTTGTGCTTTGGAGGGGTCGAAAGAGGCGTCTGGGCCGAAATCGCGAAGGCGGGGCGATAGACTTAAATCGCCATTTCCGACCGCTGTGGTGCAGGGAGGGTGCCAGGGTGAACCGTGAAGGTTAGTATAGGAGGGTGGCACTGGCACCGACTGTATGAAAATTACGCGCCTACCGGTGACTTGTTTGTTCAAGAAAACGCATGATGTCAACTCATTGCATACATCTGTCAGTCTGAAAGAGATGGAGGGTTGTTACTGGATTTGCTGTATGGGCTTCTTCCCGCATCCAACTGGGGATCTACGAGGATTCTCAACACGCAAACATAAGACCAAGTGCAACGTGGACCTTGTACAACCAGCAGAATCCTCCTCCGGGGGGTTGGTGTTCGCAACACAACCACATGCATTAATGCCAATGGTATAGCAATTGGCCGCAGGATCAATTGTTTTTGCATTAGTCTTGCACCTCACATGAATGTTCGTGATGTTATGTTTTATGCATTGGACGGACACACCCACAATAACCCATGTTGTCATACTTGCAGCTTTGCTTATGATGCATCACTTACGAGTTCTTGCTTGCGGATTTTTATTGGGTCAACCAGAAAGTACTCGATGACCCCTGAACCCCTGATCTTGAACGACTTGTAGATACGAATAGCGAACTCGTTTGCTTTGTATGCCCATGCATACATCTCTCTCTTCATGCACTCGACGGCGAATGGATTGTCTTTGCCACTATTGAGTGCCTACGGGACTTGGGAAATCCTTGATTTTTGTGTGTTGACGTGCTGTGGCCTTAGGTTATTCTGCGCTCCTCTTAGTGGATTCCCCCGCAATCATAAGCGCGTTCAAGGGTTGTCTTTTGAGGGGTTGTGGGAGCTCCGTGGTGCATTGTCAATTTTTCCACAGCGCGAACACTTGCCGTGGTGGTTACTTTTTGGCATGCGGTGTGGGTAGCTTGCACCCCCCGTTGGAACGTCCATGAGGGCGCTCAAGCCATGCTTGTTGGCCGTGTTGGTCATCTTATGTACCGTTGTCGTGTCTCACTTGGCGAGTGTGCTGCTCCCATATCGTTCCTCGAAGGAGCAACGGGAGGTGGACTTGGGATTCGTGGTTGCTGACTCAACTGCCGTTCTGCAATACGATGTGGACCCGGAGGTGGAGGAGGTGCAAGTTCAACCTAAAACCAGCCAAGATACGCCCAAAGAGCGACCCGTTGTCGCACGACCTCCCCGAATCGACGCTGCTGATTCCGGGGTTACACAAAGCGTTTCTCAAAATAGGGCGGGCCACCAACAAAAAGAAGTACCTCAAGACCCGGATATGGCTTCCGCTCCCGAAACTAGGGCACCAGATGTGGCTTCTGCTCCCGAAACCGGAGCATTGGACCTGGCTTCCGCTCCCGAAGTTGGAACACCGGACCGGGCTTCCGCTTCCGACATTGAAGCAACAGAAGCCCCCAAAGTTGATAACGACCAGAACGATGGCGTGCCTCAAATTGAAGGCAAACGGAGCGTTCCCCGTGCGGATGCAGATGCCCTAACGGATCAGCCCACCATGCTACACAGTTCGGGTTGTGATGTCACAACGGGGAATGCCTTGTATGAAAAATTGCAGCATGAACAAGGCTTGCAGCGCCTCATTTCTGTGATTGAAAGGTTGCTATTCCACCGGTCGGCACGCGTGGGCAAATGTGCACAGCACAAAGGCTCCGCTGCGGCAAGATCCCCACCGCTCTGCATCTCCCCTTGCGTTTTGGGGAACAAGCCATTATTGCGTCCTTTGACGGACGCCTTCAACCCTACCGAAGTCGAGGAGCTCATAGCAATGTACCAAAAGCACACCGAAGAGATTCAAGTGACCCATTCCAAGCCGAGCTTTCCTTTGATCACGGGGGACGGCTTCAAGTTTGCGGCGGACTTTCAGTGCGACACGAAGCCCAACCAAAAGGATGACTGCTCGTTGGATCCCAAGGCCATTACGAACCGCAGTGTGATCTTTGTCAATACCTTGGATGTGCCTACGATGGTGCACAAGCTACCAAAAATCGACGCGCATTTCTTCATGATCACGCACAACCGGGACAAGTCCGTTCCCGTGGCTGTTGAGGCCCAAGCGCTGCTTGATAGCCCCAAGGTACTCAAGTGGTTTGCCAAAAATATTGACATGGCTCATCCAAAGATGGTCCCGATCCCCATAGGCATCGAGAATCGTTTCTACAAAAATGGGGAGCACCCGGAAGACTATTTGGATCTCATGCTAAGCAACACGAATCGCAGCGCGTCCCGTGACATCCTCATCAATTTCACGCCGCGCAAGTACAACTTGGACCGCAACAAAGCACTCGAGGCAATGAAGCAGAACGGTTTCGGGGGCCGGCAAACAAAAAAGATTGGGCACAAGAACTTCCTCGAGCAATCGCGGCGCTTCCGCTTCGTGCTTTCTCCCCCTGGTAATGGCATCTCGTGCCACAGGACATGGGAGGCGCTGTACATGAACCGCGTGCCCATCGTCCCCGCCAACAACGAAACTGGCATTTATGCAGATTTACCCGTGCTTGTGGTTGATGATTGGTTTTCTGTTACGAAGGAAGTGGTGGATGCGCAATGGGAGCCCTTGATGCGCGGCCCGCACGACCCTGATAAGCTCTGGCAGCCTTGGTGGCTGTTACACATGCTACGTATTGCCCTACGCACGCCTTGAGGAAATAGGAAGTCCCTGTATATTATGGCCTAGATCCTACTAGGGGAGCCACTTTTTTTGACACCATAGTTTGTCCGGTAGTAGGTTTTGTTGGCCCAGTATGCTGGACGGCCCCGAGGTGGGCATCCGACGATTTCTCGGGAACCTCGGAGCGGATTTTCGTTTACTTCCCGGACCATCTATACATCCCATCTCCACCAACCCCAACATAGTCTCTAGTAGACGGTTTGATGGGGTATGGGACAAGACGGAGGGACCTAGCTGTCTCCGAGGATTCGCCTTGTGGACTTGCACTTTTAAATGCCGAAAACAAGCAGCAGGCCCGTGCTGTTTCCGAGACTTTTGGTCCACGTGAGTGGGGTGATGAGCTCTGGGCGCCCATCCATGCGACTCACGACAACATGGAGAGTCCTTCGATAGCTTGGTTGGACCCTTGGTTCGGTGGAGTTGTGGGGTGTCATCGGAATACAAGGGTTGGGGGACGTTCCTGGGGCATTATCATTGTGATTATGGAAGGGGTTGCCAAGAGGGCGTGGCACTTGGGATGTAGCGGGGAGTTGCAGATAGCTTGGTTTGGAGCAAGCTGGTTCTTGATATTCAGTCTCGGGTGCTTTTGCGTGCAGAGTTGAACAACTAAGCTACAGCGTGGTATATGTGTGTTTGATGGTTGTGGTGTGGACGTTCGGAAAAGGGCTCTTCCCCGTACTAATAACGCCCCCTCTTTTTTTTATTCGTAGGTGGCACAGCCGATGTAGCTTTGGAGGGGAAATTGTTCACAGACACAAGTTGACCTTGCCCGCATGATACGATACAACCACGAGCCCACGTGGGTGAAACCCAAAAAGCCTACATTCATTTTCAATGCTTGTGGCATTTCAAAGGCTCACAGCACAATTGCCGGTTGCATTACTGCGGCAATGAAGGCCTATCTATTTGAGGGCCTCCCATCTAAGGTGGCATAGCTAAATTTTGAAAAGGCAAACGTATGAGAGCACTAATATTTGCCGTCCGAGGGGTTGTTCCACTGAGGCCGGTTGACTACATTGGGCGTCCGGTGCCATGTGCTGCGTTTGAGTTGCCTGTTCGTCAGCGTCATCTGCTTGTGGGGCAGGGGAGGGGGCTGCAGGGGCGCGAAGGGTGTGTGCAGTTTTGCGAGTGAGTAAAATGCCAAGGGGCCTAGGCAGTCGTACGTCCGGGCCAAGGGCCCGTGGATCCTTGCCTTTCACGCACACGAAGCTGCACCACGACTGCTAAAGCAGGCGGGGCGGGCGTGGGACGCCCCCTTGCGCGTGCATCCTATCTGGGACCTTCGGGCACAAGACCCACATTTCAAGCCGGTGTCGCCCTTTCTCTGCGTTGAATCAGACCTCCAGAGCCCAAGGGCCAACGGTGGTTGCTTGAAGCAGTTTGAAGGTGTACAGCGGTGCAGGACCCACGACGTGTGCCGTGGTGAAGGCACATCCTTCAGAGGGAGACGGGCCAAAGGAATCGGATCGCAGTAGAACCGCTGCGACAGTCATGGACGTATCTGCATGACAAACTCGTGGTGTCTTTGTTTGATGCCTTATGTTTGCTTTGTGTTTGCTCGAACTGTGTTGTTTTGGTTTCTTTTGATTCTTTGTTTGTTTTAATGTCGTGTTGATGTTTGCTTTGTCTCTTGTGTTGTTCTGTTTTTTGATTCTTTTTTGCTGCCGTGCCTTGTCTGTTCTTTGTATTTGGCTTCTGTGTGTCATGCAGATACGTATGCAGTCATTGCTACTCTTGAACCGCTGCGACCAACAACCAGTAGCCAGCGGCCAACAGCCAACAGCCAGCACATCAACCACCCACCGCCTCCCTTCCACAGTAAGACACTTCCAGCGACAACAGCCAGCAAACACCCCCCCCCCCCCCCCCCAACCACACACCCCAAACACCCCAAACATTATCCCCCCCCCCCGATTTCCTGCTCCCTTCTTCCGACACTCCTTCGACCTGTCTCGACAGCACCGTCCCACCCTGCATCAGCAAGCAAGTAACACCCAGCAACCAGCCAGCAGCAAACATCCAGCAACCAGCAGCCAGCGACCAGCAGCCAGCAATCAACAGCCAGCGACAAGCAGCAGCAACAGTCAACATCCAGCACCCAGCAGCCAAGAGCAAACAGCCAGCAAACAGCAGCCGCCAACATCCACCAGCACGCAGCCAGCAACCAACAGCCATCTGACACATCAGCCTTCACCCGTCACCCACCTACACTGTAGGACACAACACCGTCACCACACTGCACCACACTGCACCACTGCATGCACAGCTCTGCGCACCAGGAAACCTTACCGATCCATTGAGTCTTTTTTGTTTGAGCCATCAATTGGAATTTTTCTTTTCTATTTTTTCAGGACCATTAAGGCAAGAGCGCAAGACTTGAGCAGAATGAAAGGGCTTTGTACTTTAGTAATTCTCAGATCAGCTACAGGGCCCCAGACTGACTTCAGGCAAGCCAGATTGTTCCAGTCTGTTTTTCTTTTTGCCCCTGCACTTGCTCACTTCTCTTCGCTCAATCCACTGGTCCATTTTTCATTATATCATCTTTTTGTTATTCTTCATTTTGCCTTGGTATAGGCTATATATCCCTTTGCATCTTTCACCGAAATGGCCTCCACTAGTATTTTAACCTTTTCAGGCCCATGGTGCAGTTCATGCAGTGTTTTCACCCTGACTAGGTTTGTAAATACCCGCGGCTGTCCTTCGGAGAACTTCGGCTCACCATGAACGCTCATTTTGCCCATGGTTAGGCCGCTTTGGTGCAATGCTTTGGGCGGGGGACCGCCATGCCTCAAAAAAACCGCTGCGACTCTCAAACGCAACCGAAACCGCACACAAACCGACATCATGGCATTCCCGATGACGACATGGCAACAACGAAATTCGCACGCTCCACAGAAAATGGTTTGGATCGCACGCATCGCGACGGTCTACACAACTCGGTCTTCGCCAACAGGCTCCTCCCCACGACAGACCCCAACTCAAACATGAGTTGGTGCTTAGGGTCCCCAAAGAGTTTACGTGGGGAGCAGGGCTGCTTGGAGCGGGGTTGGGGGGATGGCTTGAGGCCTGCCAACCGTTCCGTCCGCCCCCAACAGTCCTCCGACAGGGGGTGTACTCAATAGGAATTGCCCCCGAACTCCCGCTTTTCCACTTTCCAGTAACCGCTTTTGCATCCACTCGTGAGGGGCCCTGCGAGCCCCGCCCCAGCGCGTCCCTGCCTTACGGGGTCTGCGCTCCCGTCTGCGCTCCCCCGGCGACGCGAGCGGTGGCCTCGATCTACCTTGATTGCTCAGCCCCCGGACCAGGGCGCCCAAGAGACACCGGGTGCCGGCTGGCACCTTCTGGTTTGGAGGGTCGGTGTGCCTGCACTGGAGCGCACTCTCAGACCGCTGGTCCTTCCTGTTGCCCAATGACCAGGGCATCCTCCATGCTCGATGCCTTGTGCATGATGCTTCTGCGCGTCTGTGGGTGCGTGGGGGGTAACGTGATTGGGGAGCAGTTCGTCCACCATTTGGCCATGTGAGCTTTGTGATGATCCATGCCATCCTACATCCCACCGACAGAGCAACACACATCCATGCCATCAGACATCCGTTGGGTTGGCTGTTCAATAGGGGCACCAACGCACCATTTCAAAATTGTGTGGGCATTGTCTCATTTGTGGACCGCGAGGTCAAAGGCCCTGCAGGACGATAGAAAATCCAAAATTTTCACTGCGCGATGCCTGCCCCACATTCTGGAAGTGGTCACCAGCCACCAAGATACCAGGGATTGAGTCGAAATGCAATGCAGGTGCGGGCAAAATACCATTGAAACGGCTGTTATGGACAGCCACTGGCTGGTTTATGGGGAGCCCGGTTCGAATCTGCGGATCGAACGCGCCCCCATCCGATTTTCCATTTTTGGGCGCAGGTATTTTTTCAGAGCATAGAGATTGTGGATGGATGACAGGGTGGGTCGCACCTCCCCTCACGGCCTGCCGCGCATCAAGACAATCGTGCTGCCCCCAACGGCGTACCCAGGCACACGGAAAGGCCCCTCCACATTTAATGGCCCCACATCCCCGTCCTGATACCCGACTCTGTTGGGCCTGCGTGATGCCCTCTCTGTCGCACCACAGCCCACCTGCTCTGAGGGCGTAGGGCGGGGGTGAACTGCACAGTGCACAGACAACCCCCGATGGGCACCCTCCAGAGGCAGAGGCACAGGAATGAAAACCAACTAATCGCTGCCTCATCAGTTTCCCATGGGTGACCTGCGGCAGTGATGTTTGGCCTTGGGGGGGCAGAACGGCTGGGGGCATACGATGGCAGCAGCCCGGAGCCTGGGTGCAGAGCCATGGAATGGCGGGGTGAGGCGGCATGGTTGTCCGATGCCCTGGCTGACTCATGTCTGCATTGCAAGGTGCGCTAAGATTGCACGGATCCAGTTAGGACGGAACTCTTGGGCCTACTCGGCAGCTTGCCGGACCCAAACCTCCACAGCCACCAGAGTCCCATCCGGACATGTACAGGGAGCGGGCACGGCAAAACCAGCCCCCTGTGGTGGGTGGTCGGGAACTTGGGCTTTCGCAAGGGGGGTGATTAGGTGCATGGGTGGGGGTTACGCGGTGCAGCCTTGGCAAACTCGGCGTCGGTTTTCCGGGTGACGTTCCTGCTACGCTGCCAATGACTTGCTTCAGATTTGATGTTTGGCCTGACGCGAAATTTTCATTCAGCCGAGCATCTGTCCCGCTGGGGTTTCTTGGGACGCGTGCGCGAGCGTGTGAGTGCAGCAGCACATGACCACGGCCGCCAGGCAGACTTGGGGCAGACAAATAAAGAGCAGATGCTTCAGCTGAGCAGTGGGGATTTAGGAGTTGAACGTCGCAGTAAGAGCATGGTTGAACTTGTCTTGGGCGTCACGTCCACATACACACGCGTACGGCGACTTGAGTGACTCAAAAGACAATCAATCGTCCTTTTCTTGGACAAGGCCCCTGTCACCGCACGGTCAAGCATGAACGAAACTATTTTTGCGCTGCGCGCTCTTTGTGAGAAACCTCCCAAATTGGAGGTGCAGGAAGAATTTTGTTTGTGCGATTGACAGTGCTGCCGTGGTCATGATACCGGCAGGGCGGAGTCCGTTCAATTGCCCCTGCCACTTGAGTTGTCCCCTGTGATATCACGGCCCTCCCGTGGGGACTGCAGGTCCCTTCGGCCCCAACCGCTTTTGTCCTCCAACCGTTCTGTGAAGATCTGAGACCAGCAGTCCACAAACCTCAATCGTGGTTTCTGGTGCGCGCAGGGCAGAAGGGCGTTCACTAAGCCTATCACGACCATGGAGCCCCAGTCGAAGTAAATAAGTATCTGCAACCTTGGGGTCGCATGAGCAGTTGTACAGATGTGCAATTTGGGGACCAGTTCTATGGCATTGATCTGTGCAGATTGGAGCCTCCCTTCGGCTTACCTTCGCGTAACGATGCGCTTTTATGGCCTCGCACCAAAATGTAACATACCCGTGTTGAGATCTCACCTTCGCAGCAGTCGGACTATGTTCACTGAAAGCAAAACGACAAATCGTCCGCCGCCACTCAATTCGTCCCAAGTGTTGCTCACCGCTTCCATGCCTCCCAGCTGCAGGGATGAGCGTGGAAACCGTGAATCGGGATCGTGACCGGGATGATCGCTACGACCAACCGCGGCAAGGGCAATGGCAAGGGTGGCAAGGGTGCGGCCAAGGGGGTTCCTGCCGAAGGCAAGGGGAAGGGGAAGGGCGGGAAGGCCTATCAGTCTGCCCCCAATGGAATGTGGGTCCGAGTCTGAAATTCGGAAAGATGGAGGGGGGTTGCACAGAAAGCCAAAATGGGGGGAGGGGCGTGAGGGTCGAGGGTACAGTTAGATACAAAGCGTGATCCGAGTGCTTTGCGCTGCTTCCATTGCCATGGTATCCCTTTGTAGTTTGTATGTCTGTGCCGGTCGCCCCGGTTTATTTGATCGTGGGTGATGGAAATCTATCGAATTCTGCACAAATTGCGTCAAAAGGTGTGATGCCGAGTTTCAGAACTGAAGTGAAACACTCCATAATTCTTTAACAACCTTCCTCTGCTTCCTTGCTTCGGCACCAGATCCAGACACCGGAGAATCCCCTCTCCTCCCCCCGGATGACACCCTGTCCCGCCCTCAGCTCTCCCCAGTCATCGCAGGTTACGAGCAAGTTACGAGTGCCACACCCGCGAGGTTAGATACAAGATTATTTTGCAGCGTAATGGCTTAAACCTCCCACTAAATGATCCACCCCAATAATCCACCGAGTTGTGGATTTCCTTGGACGTGCTTCTCAGCCACAACAATGAATAAGCCCTTCAAGTATTCCTTCTGTGGTCCAACATTCTTAGAAATACCAGGAGAGGTAGTTCTGCACTTGGGTAGAGGAATCCGATAATTTGAGAGTCATCTGGAACCGCCACGAAACCCCCAGACGTTGTCCCTGTGTTCTTCATCCGTGTTTGTGTGTTGGGGAGCGGCCTTTGCTACGTGCTTGGTTTTTCCATGGGGCGTACGTGCACGTGCCCATAGGAATCCGAGTCTGTGCCACCATCATTGAGGACGTGCAGGAGGCAACCCAGAAGTTCGGAGGAATGTACCAGCAGGCAGTACGAAGCATTATACAGCATGGCGGCGAGGTGTCCCCACAATCTGCCCTCTTCTCTGTTCACTACAGTTGTGCATTTCTCAGTGCCTCAGTGTGGATGGACCCTGTCTATGGCGGGACACTGGACGCGGTACGCGCGCGGTGCAGACGCGGGGTGCGCGCGGCGCGGACGTTGAAGCGCGGAGGCTTCCAGGCGGCCATTGGTTTCAAGCTTCTTGGGCATCGCACCACCTGCTTAGCCCTTAACACCAATTGGAACTACTATAGAGCCAATGGGGGTGTTGTGTTGTGTTTTTCACAGATGAGGGCACTTTGTGGAGCCATTACTCCTCTCTGCTCTAGAGACCCCGCTGCGGTGCTTTGCATGCATGAGGACAAAATTTCCTGACGGAAACAGTCGAAAAGGCGGACGCCGTGTGTACCTGCACCTCCCCAGGGCTCCTTTTAACAACTCAGCACCACGTTGGGGTGTGTGTGTGTGGGATGAGGGGTGTCCCACACCACCACCCCCACCCCCTGGATCTCCCCCCCCTTCAGTGATGGGGCCAAAATTTTCTCCGGGCCTTCGGCCAATCGAATATTTTATCTGGTTTTCTCTGGCGCCTTCGGTACCAGTTGGTTTAGGCCAGAAATTGTCTTCGGCGCCTCTAAAAACTTAGCACCACCGGAGGGGGACTTCGAAGGCACGTGCACCATCGGAGGAGGCGCTGGTGGGACCGGTGGGGGCCATCTCCCTCCTCTTCGTCCTGCACGTCGCCGGGGATGGACACCGGGCAGCGCGCGCGCCGGCCGGCGGGCGGGCAGGCCCGCCGCCCGATCCGCATTGTCCCCAACCGCCGGTGTCCCGCTTGCAGCGAAGGCCTGGGGTCCAAAAGAACACCACAACGCCCGAAACCCTCCGCGCAGCAGTTTTCGGGTACACGCGGCTGTCGGGCGACGGACGGAGGTCACTTGCGGAGTGCACAAACTAATGGCACGGCGGCGTGTGACTGCCCCGTGTTCCTGCCACCGGAGGCGTGTCTCACACATGCGTCCGGGCCCCTCGCGACGGGTGCCGACTTCATTGCACATGAACATACGATGACAGACTGTGGCGGGGTGGGGGGGATCAACGTCCACAAGGGGGGCGTGGGGGGGGCTCATGGGCTGGAGCGGGGGCGAATGAGAGGGGGTGAGAGCTACCTGAGTTGTCCCCGTTCTATGTCCCAAAAGTGGCGTAATACAAATAATCCCGTGGCCTTCTTCACCCGATTTTCCCTGCATTTCCTGCATACTTCCCATTGACCCGCTCACAAAGGTAACGGGGGGTTCACTTACCCCCGAGCCCCCCACGCCGATGGCCCGGGCCACGATTCTTCTTTCCGGGGGGGGGGTCCATTGGCACAGGGGGCCATGTTTCTGTCTTCTAAAGTGGGGGGGGGGGGTGGCACGAATTCTGTTCAGAACCCTCAAAAAGAAGCTTTTGATGTTCGCTTGTTGTGCACGGGGCACAACTTATGAACATCCATTTCAAGTACATTTGAAGGGGTTGTGGTGGTCCTGGACCTGAACTTGGCTACTTTGTGTGTTTTCGCACTACAACGATTGAGAGGGGGGGCATGGTCTTTCGTTCCCAGAGGGTCACCCTTGGGATGGCCCCGGGGGGAGGGGGGGCTGCCAATGTCGGGATTCTCACACATTCCACCCCCTGTTGCTTGGCGCTATGGCAAACCCACATTTTTTACGGGAGGTTCGGCCGCAGGTCAGGCTGTGGCTGCTGGTCCTTTTCCAAGGAAGGCGCATGGCTCGTGAAGAGCGCGTGTTGATCCTGCGCACGCCCTCTGGGTCCGGGTGTGAGGGTCCTGCTTCCTCTGTCCGACCCATTTGCCTCCATCCCGCCGCACCCGATCCTGACCCTCAGGTGGTGCACGGCGTAGATGCCACCAATCTGCAGCGAACGTTCGGAGCCCGCCGGTTCAAGGCGGTGCGCTTCAACTTCCCGCACCCGGGCCACAATCGCGGCACGAGGGAAATGGAGGGGAACACGTGGGAGAACAAGGCGCACCTGTGCCTGATCCAAAGTTTTTTGCAGAGGTCTGTTGGCCGGCACGCCCGGGACGCCAGGCTGGCGGCTGGCGGTTGGATGCCGGCGGTTGGTGCATGTGCGTGCGCGCGTGTGTGCGTGTGCGCTTGCCGCTCCGAAGGTCGTGCGTGTGCTGCGCAGAGGCAAGAGGGGGGCGGCAGTGGCAGAACCGAAGCAGGAGCCTCGCACAGGGCACTCGCCATCGTTTGCGAGCGCAGGGCAGCAGCAGCAGCACGGGGCGATGAGCCCCACGTTGGGCACCTCATTTGAGGGCAGCAGGGAGGTGGCGGTGGTTGCCTGCAGTGCCCTATACCCCTCAGCTCTCTGCCCTCCACCCAACAGCCTGGCCCATTTGCACGGCCCTTGCAACGGCCATGAGGGCTGTGAACAGATCCCATCATGTGCATGTTGCATGGTGCCACACACTGAGACAATATCAGGGATATCAGGGACCCAATGCCACTACATGCGGCATACCTTTGAACTTGTATTGAAAAGAACTGACGTGATGCGCATGGGTTCCAAAGTGACAGAGGCCCATGGATGTCACAGGCGCAATTTGGTGCATGCAGTCCCTCTGAGGCACCATGCCAGGGGCTAGAGGGCACATGCATTGCGTGCTGTGTGGTCGCTCGTTTCCTTCCCTGGTCTTGTCTTCTCGCACAATTGACATAATGGTCTTGAGCTGCAGCAGAACAAAAGCCTGTGTGCCCATGTGTTGTACCGCAGTCCTCCAATGCAGTTTTGCGGGGTTTTGCCAGTGTCTTGCCCTTTTTCATGCTTCTAATGCTTGTTGGCATATTTCTGTGTGTGTGCGTGTGTGTGCCCTGCCTGCCTGTCGATCCACAGTGGGTTTGTGCTTGGTTCTTTGGTCACCTCACGCCGTGTGTGTGTGTGTTGTGGCATGAGGTACCCATGCAGCTGCTTGGCCAGGCATTACGTTGTAGAGTGTATGTGTTTGTATGAAGCGGAGGCTCATCATCTTGAGAAAGCAGCTGTTTTGATCAATCGAGGCAGTGCTCCAGCGCAGGCCACTGCAAAAAAATATACAGAGGAGGCTCGGGCTGACCTGGGTGGTCCCAGCACACACAAATGAATATGCCGGTGCGCTCGCACACACAGAGAACAGCATGCGCCCTGCGCGCATGCGTGCATGCACAGCGAGCACAGACACACAGCACACAATCACGTACGGGTGCGCACGCACACACACACACACACACGGCCTCCACGCAGGGAAGCACGTGAGCACGGAGATGGATGCAGGGGCGGTCGGAACACAGACGCCACCGCCTCTTGTTGCATGTTTGCCAGTGCCCCTCAACCCAGTTTCCTGAAGCCCATCGACGGGTCACAAGAACATCGGCACTCATGGTTCGGTCGCTTAGCAGTAGGTCTTAGGTGTTGAACCTCGCAGTTTGAGCATGATTTGAAAGATTTGGGCGTCACACACACACACACACACACACACACACACACACACACACACACACACACACACACACACCATCGCCGAGCGCTTGAGCAGGCTCGCCCGCAGGGGCCCCTGCGAAGGGATCGGGGCATGCATATCTGGGCAGCAGGGTGCGGTAGGGATGCACACTCTGTACATAGCCTTGTTGTAGTGCAGAGAGGGAGGACAGGCCGCACGGAGCGGGGTCCGAACATTGCTGCAGTGCGAACAATGCTGTAGAGAGGTGATGTATGTTAGCGAACGCTATCGAGTTTTGGGCATCACACACACACACACACAGGTTCTGATTCCGCAGAAGGGAGGGAAACAACGTCACAAAGAGGCCTCAGCAGACCTGAGCCGAATGAGGCGTCCAGCCCAACGCTGCACAAGGATCTACCTCTAAAAGTACAGATCACACACACACACACACACACACAGACCTTTGCTTAAGGGTAGTCCTACCCCACGGGGGGGGGGGGGGGTGGGTGGGTCTGTGGCCTGTGGGTGGGTGGGTTAGTTTTGGTTTGGGGCAATTTGGCCCAAAGTGCCTACCCCCCCCCCAGGGGGGGGGGTAGGGTCTGGGTGGGTGGGTACTGAGAGAATGGTCCGACAGCCTTTGTTTGTGCAGGAGAATACAATTTTCACTGAGAGAACAGTGCAAACAGGTAAAAAGTGGCAAAATTTCCGGTCCGCAGCCACTGGGGTTTGAACCGACGCTTCGCCAGTTTGGCAGTGCAGCCATCTACCACTAGGGTATCTGCCGCTTCTGCTATGCAACTGTTCAAAGATGGCATAGTGACTGAATGACACAGGGTTTTTGTGTTACCAGCTGATTCTTACAGCACAGGAACCCCCCCCCCCCCTACGGGGGGGATAGGGGGGGGTTAGGGTGGGTGGGTGGGTGGGTCAGCTTGGGTGGGTGGGTGGGCTGCTTGGTCCTGAGGCAGCCCCACAGGGACCCCCCGCCACCCCCCCCCCCCGTTGCTAAGCAAAGGTCTGCACACACACACGAATCACACCCACATTGCATTGAATGTGTGTACAAAGTACCCCAGAGAACTGCCACAGGCACAAACAGAGCATGGATTGAATCACCCCCAACGCGGGGGCAATTGGCAATTGGCACACACACACACACACACACACACGACATTACGATGTGCTATACCATGGGCTGTAACGGCCCACGATCGCGCTCTCTCTTATCATTCCTGAACCTGCACACCAGAAGCAGACCACTGGGGCCACCATAACTTCCATGTCCAGCCCCAACCCCCCAACACTGTTTCCCCTTTTTGCAGTGCGAAGACTGTGTTGGAGCCGGGGGGCGTGATCTTCTTAGTACTGAGAAAGAGCCCCAGAGTGTACAACCATGAGGAGGTCCGTCAAGCCTTTATTTGTTGTCCCTTGTTGTACCTCGTGCTTTTTGCCGATCCTCTGCAGCCCCATTTCCACAGACACAACGTGATGTCATGATATTCGCTCATTTTCTTCAATGGTCTGAACCCTTGGGGGTGGTGGTAGTTCCCTGTGGGGCAGGACACCCGCCCCCCGCTCCAGATCTGCGCCAACAGCAGTTTTGTCAATGGGGGAACACGCGTAACACATCGTGCCATACAATCTTGACGGATAGTGGGAAATTCATTTCTTCATTGCCTTCTCGCTGCATGTTGGCAAGGCAAGGAAGGGTATTTTACCCACTTTTGTACATGCTTAGAATGAAACAGGGAAGTCAAAAATGCCCCCCAAACTGGGAGAAAAATTGGATCCACCCCCTGTCTGGGCAGCTCTGCTCACTCCGGGGGGAGCGGGGGCAGTCCGGAACTGAAAAGAACCCCCCCGCCCCCCTTGAGTCTGGACCCATGAATCAATGGGACAAAGTCTTTTGATGGCCCGGCCTCCACCAACCGCGCCCCCCACTCTGCATCCATCGAGGCCCATGCCGCCCCTTCCACCTGATTTGCCTCAGGCAACACCATGCTGCGCTATTGCGAGGCCCAGGCAGCCCCCCGCCTACCACTCTGCCTCACCAGGCTTGTGCGAATGTGTATCGCCTTGTCCAAGTGCATGATCCGTAGTGCGTTTTCAATGCAGAGTGACGGTGTTTTTGGAAGGCTGTACGATTCGATGTAGTTTTACTGGCCATTAAAACAGCAGCCGCAGCATCATGGCCACATGTTGTACATCCTGGGGGACGGCTTTTGCCATGGGCTCATTTCACTTGTTTGTACCTCCCAAATGGTCAAGGATCTTTTTTATGGAAAAACGCGTTTTTGACCCATTTTGGTCTCAAAACGGCCCCTTTTCAAGGCATTTTGGGGTATTGGCCTGTGACAATGGTTTTTCTCCGTTCGGCTGTTTTGAACAGGTTCTAGGCTAGTTTTGGGCCAAAAGTGGCTGTTTTTGGTCCAAAACGGCCCAGATTAGGGAGAGTGCCTCCCGACTTGGCACCCTCGCCCCGGGCTGCCATCGTTGAGTTTGTGGCTCAAAACTTGGATTTGGCAAGAGCACCACCTAGGCTCTGGGATTGCTAGAGTAGAGTAGAGCCCAAGGCGCTGGGACAGAGTAATGGCCAAAACGGAAAGTCGATTTGCTTCTTGCTTATTGCTTTTTGCTTGTTGCTAGCTAGATTTAAGGGGGGAGGGATGCAGTAATATATTGCCTTCAGGGGTTCTTTTCAGTATTTTTGGTGGGAACCACAAAAAGTGGGGGGTTGCGGCAGGACTAGGTCCCTCGAAATCGCATTTTGAGTCATGTGGCCCAAGATACGGCCTATTTTGGTTTAGGGGTGTCTGCACCTAAACTTAGCAAAGTCTACGGCTTTTGGGGCACCTTTTGGGGGCGTTTCTCAGACATTGTGGAGTCAGAGGGCAGCCAAAGGCTCTTTGACACGAGGAAATCAAGCCAGACGTAGAGTTTGAAGAGCGGGAAGCATTTGATGCAGCACGTGCGCAGTGGAACTATCAGAGCAAGTGGTGGCACCCGGGCAGGAATGGAAAGGTCACAGTTGAAAGTGGGTTGGGAAACAATGCGGCTGCCTGAAACGGTGCGCGCAGTGCAGGTACTCCCACAAGGACATTATCCCAAATGTCTGCAGGTGAAAGCCATCATTAAAGCGGAGGGGCTCGACGTTCAGTGTGAAGACCCGTACAAGGCAACATATGCTATGGCCTTCGGGGACTCAAGAGACTGCATGGCCCAACAGGTGTGGGGATTGTGCGGTGTTATGTGCATCATTCCAGAGCACGTGGGGTCCACTGGCGCACAGCCCGCAGCCCCGCTTCTGCACAGCCGGGCTGGGGCAAACAGGGCAGCCGTTTGAGGTGTGGGTGTATCCCACACAGCTGGCACACCCACACCCGCACGCACGCGCCCTCATGCACCGTGTACACACTGCTAGGCACCCACGTGCGCAACCCCCCCAACACACACGCAGGACAAATGGCTGCGGGCAATCTACTCGCAAATTGCGTCCAAGGAGGAGCAACATCGCCAGGGAAAGCGGCCAGCATTTCCCCGTACACACGCATGCACACACACAGCATGCGCGTGGTCACACACCACCTACAAATGCGAGTACAGCCGCAAGTGCCATCACAAGTGCAAACATCAGTGCAAACACCCGTGCAGACATAATACGGGGAACTGCTTTGGCAAATACAAGTGCAAACATGAATACAAACACAAGTATAACACAACAAACAAACCACAAATTTAAGTTCAAATGCAAGTTGAGACGTGTGCAAACACAAGTGCAAACACAAGTGCAAAAACAACATCACAAACACCAGTGCAAACCCAAGTGCAAAAACAAAATCACAAATACAAGTGCAAACACAAGTGCAAAAACAAAATCACAAACACCAGTGCAAAAACAAAATCACAAACACCAGTGCAAAAACAAAATCACAAACACAAGTGCAAAAACAAAATCACAAATACAAGTGCAAACACCAGTGCAAAAACAAAATCACAAATACAAGTGCAAACCCAAGTGCAAAAACAAAATCACAAACACCAGTGCAAAAACAAAATCACAAACACAAGTGCAAAAACAAAATCACAAACACCAGTGCAAAAACAAAATCACAGATACAAGTGCAAAAACAAAATCACAAATACAGGTGCAAACCCAAGTGGAAAAACAAAATCACAAACACCAGTGCAAAAACAAAATCACAAACACAAGTGCAAAAACAAAATCACAAATACAAGTGCAAACCCAAGTGCAAAAACAAAATCACAAATACAAGTGCAAAAACAAAATCACAAACACCAGTGCAAACCCAAGTGCAAAAACAAAATCACAAATACAAGTGCAAACACAAGTGCAAAAACAAAATCACAAACACCAGTGCAAAAACAAAATCACAAACACCAGTGCAAAAACAAAATCACAAACACCAGTGCAAAAACAAAATCACAAACACAAGTGCAAAAACAAAATCACAAATACAAGTGCAAACACCAGTGCAAAAACAAAATCACAAACACAAGTGCAAAAACAAAATCAAAAATACAGGTGCAAACCCAAGTGCAAAAACAAAATCACAAACCCAAGTGCAAAAACAAAATCACAAACACCAGTGCAAAAACAAAATCACAAACACAAGTGCAAAAACAAAATCACAAATACAAGTGCAAACCCAAGTGCAACAACAGAAACACAAACACAAGTGCGAACACAGAGGCAGACAGGCAGAGCTCAGACAGCCGGTCGGTGTCCATACTGGACCGGCCTGTAGCAACTACTGGCACACGGAAAGCCCCCCTGTGGACATGCACAATTGTCAGCACGCACCAATGCTCTTCGCTGCATCATCCGCATCATTGCTCTGTTACATTCTGCAGAACGAGAGGCCGGCGCCCAGTTTTGGGTATCAGGCGGTGGAGTACGCGCTGCAGTGCACCAGTCTGAGCCCAAGCCATAGCTTAGGCCCCGCAGTGAACGAGCCGCTGCAGACCCCTGAAGTCTCAGCCCCGGGGTACCGCTCCTCCCACCGGAATGGGTTTCACGAGGGCCTGTGGCGCGGGCGGATGGAGGGGGGACCCTGGCACAGACCATTGGCTCGCAAGGTGCCCAAGCCAGTGCAGCCGGAGAGCCCTGGGGGGCGTGGTCTACCTGCAGGGCGCGCTTTGAAACGGCCCGCTGATGGGCCCTTCCGGACCCCTCCGGACCCCCCCCCCCCCCCAAGCACCCGTATGGCCCACCGTGTTAAAACACACACAAAGAGGTTCAAAAACATGCGGTGCAAGTGCTTTTGACCATGTTGCATGATCCCCGTGTCAAAACCGTGAACCATTAGGACGCGTGACCAAAATGACAGCAGAATGGGGGATGTGCCCAATCCGGGCGTTTGGGTTCGTTGTGGAGGCCGCCTTCCAACGATGGTAGATTCATGGAAGTGGTGCTTTCACCGCACAGCAACTCGCCGACGTAAAACACGTCTTGTAGCTTTGCTACATTGGTCATCAGCGCCGGATGATCTGTCGCAACAGTGTGTGCCGTTTTACCTGACAAAATGGCTGGAGTGTAGGCCCCGACCACGTTTATCTATTGATGTTGTCCCTAAGGAGCCCCGAGACCATGCAGTGTGTCATCCCTCTGAATGGGAAGGTGGATGGTGGAGTTGGGTAGCGTTGTTGTGGAGTAGCACCATCGTAGGCTGTCTGTGGCCGCGTTTTGTGGCATCTAGCCCCACCTAGAACCGGCTGTGGACCATTTGAAACAGAGAAATGCCGAATCCACCCACTGCCAGTTTTCAGCCCTTCTTTGGGATAGAAAATCGGATTTTTCAAAACCGATTTCCTGATGGTGGGACCACCCGCAATGGTAAAATATAACACTTGTACAGCATGTTTTAGACCTGCTCTGTATGTTTTCCACCTCAGCTGGCATATGTGTGCTGGGGGGCGGGGGGTGTCCATGGGGCGGCGTTGGGGCGGCGCCCGCTTGATTTGCTTCAGCAGGTTCCAGCCCCGGGGCTGAAAAATTCGAAGTTTTGAAAATTGATTGTTTTGACATCGTGACCATGTGCAGCATGTTTTAGGATCTCTTAGCATGCCCCCCCCCCCCCCCGTCTTTGGCCACATGGGTGCCCTGTGAGAGGTTGCTGGCTGAGGGGTGCCGGCATGAACTGCTGCAGTAGTTGTTCGCTTGCGGGGCTGAGGAATCAACTTTTTCAAAACCGATTGTTTTTTGATATTTCGGCCCTCGCAATGATCGACAAAAAGCCTGTAAAGCATGTTGCGGCCCTCTTCATGTGGCCCCCCCCCCCCTTATTGGTCTTATGGGCGCTTGGACATCTTTGATGTGCGCAGCGCATGGCGCATTCGAATTTTGAATGCATGGATTTTGGGGTGCTATTTTGTCAAAGAATTCGGGTGCAAACTTGCCCGAATATACTTTCGGAGGCTGCATTTGGTATCCTAGTGTCTGTTGCTGTATTTTGCCGCTCAGTTTTCCTTCAGAGCTATACTTCACACTCATGGTGGGTGTGGTGTTAGCCATTGACTGCAACAGAGACATTCCTGGACGAATCTTGGAATTGTTTCCTGACAGTTCTAGAGTCACAATGAAATCTCAGGCTGTACACTTGTACTATGGCTTGCCATTGCAAAATCATGATGTGACGAAAAACG
This sequence comes from Eutreptiella sp. 'Long Island Sound 2002', assembly GCA_964036045.1. Taxonomy (NCBI): domain Eukaryota; phylum Euglenozoa; class Euglenophyceae; order Eutreptiales; family Eutreptiaceae; genus Eutreptiella; species Eutreptiella sp. 'Long Island Sound 2002'. The sequence continues at coordinate 26,631,840 of OZ038397.1, read as the reverse complement.
TGCACAGTCGTGCACGACCCTGCAGGTTCTCTGCACAACTGCAAGTGGCCATGGCAAATGTGCGCTGTTGGCAAAGTGGCATGGCAAACCACAACGTCTTTTAAACGTTTTCGATTATGCCCCAACTGCCGAAATTTCTTCTCATTTGGTGTGGCTACCGCCTGCATGGACAGCGGTTGCATTAAGGCACACGAGCAGCAGCTTTGCCAAAGCAACACTCAGCCGGGCTTTGGTTGAGTCCGTTGTGATACTTTTGCGGCTGATTGAGTAATGCCCCCCCCGCCACCCGCTGCACCCCCCCGGCCCCCAAGAAAAGGCCTGGGTCGGGATCAATCTAAGGACCCCGTTGTGCCTGCCACACAAAGCCACGGCTGCTTCTTTCTGCTCAGGTCTGCCCCCGGCGCTGTGGACTTGCCGTTCCCGCGACGCAACCAAATGCACCATGACACCTGGTCGCACCCCTGCTACGCCAAGGGGTTCCATCTGGCCACCCAAATGCACAAAGATCTGCGGACCCAGACCGACCGTGAAGGTTTTTTCGGGGGAGTGGGTCTGGGGAGGGAGGTGCTTGCCGTGTGTCGTCCACAATGCAAGCAAAAAGGGAAGCAGGTCGTTGCAAGTCAGTGATGACCCAATACGTTTTGGGCACTGACATGCAATGCTCATTGATGCGTGAAGCAGCTGAACGTTGGTTTCATCCTTCCAGAGGAAAATCAATGAAACCACCTGCGCATTGTTGCAACTGATCCCCCCCCCCCAAAAAACAGCAGAAAGTACAACTGCCAACGGAGTGCATCTGCTGGTTGCCAAAGTTGAAGCTCCACGGACCCTGTACTCAGGTGCGTGCAGCCCCATTGCAGCCCATGGGGCTGCATGCGCCTGTGCTCCGGTACACAGGGCAGCATTGGGGCTGCACGTGCGCGCGGGTCCGTATGAATGTGGGCGTGGGTGCAGGGACCAGAACTTCCGACGATGGGAAGTTGACGGGAAGACTATCCGGTAAATTGGGGGAAAGTGGAAAAGTGAGGGAAAGTGGGTGAAAAAGTTGATTTTTGATTTTTTTTGTGGAAAAGCGGAGAAAACCCACCCCAAACGAGTTGGAGAATGTTGCTTTTGCGGAGTGATGGGCAGGGGAGGGTGTTTACCTGGGCTTGGGGGCGCCTCAAGCGCAGTGCGCGCGCAGTGCAACTATTTGGGCGCCTGGCCGTACTAGAGACCCATACTTTGAGATACTAGGGGCCCCTAGGGGCATCATGGTGACCTGTAGCGGAGGTTTTGAGTTCTGATTTTGTCCCCCTTTGTTGGGGACCCCCGAGAATGCAAGGGTGATGTAGCATTTCCGCCCTTTTTGGGCCCCAACCTTCCGGTGCTATTGAGGAAACCGGGACAAGATCCTGGAGATGTTGCTCCATGTGCATGAGAAAAGCACCGGACCTCACCCTCTTGACCCGCAAAAAGATGGTGTTGAGTGGTGGATTAAGCGTTGTGGTGGAACTCGGTCCCTAAGGACGCAAATCAGTTATATGGGTATTGATGCCCACTCTGCCGAGGAGTTTTGGCTCAAGTATGGGCATGATGATTTACTTCCACGCGAACATTTGTTCCGCTTCTTTTTCTTCCTCAAGCACACTCCACCTCAAAGGTGTGCTCATCTCCTCTCTGGAGCAACAGGGTGCTCTGAGGAGGCTTGGTGGGCAAGTGTGCATCGTGTTCGTTCTTATTTGAATGGTGTTGTCGCTGAAATTCGATGGGCGGAAAGATTGTCGGAGTGGTCCCCTCCAGTCCAGTTTGGGTCGCCCAATTCTAAGGGCGTTTCCAAGGGGTGTGCTTGGGGGCTCTTCGGGGGGAACATAGTCTAAAAGTAGCGCGCAGTGCAAAGACTGACTGAGGGAAAGTGGGTGAAAAAGTTGATTTTTGATTTTTTTTGTGGAAAAGCGGAGAAAACCCACCCCAAACGAGTTGGAGAATGTTGCTTTTGCGGAGTGATGGGCAGGGGAGGGTGTTTACCCGGGCTGTGACCTGAGGAAAAGGGGGGGAAAGTGGGGGAAAGTGGGTGGAAAAATTGTAACTTTCCAACTTCCCGTGGCACAATGGGGAGAGCCCACTCCAACAAGGTGGAAAATGTTGCTGTTCATCTCTATATCTCTGCTTTCCATGTTGCCCCTTGTTGCCCGTTGGTACTGTCATGGAGTATGTGCACACATACAATACGTTCTGATTAGGGTCATCCACGACCCAAAGAGACATTGGGTATCAGGCGACTGGCTATCCAAGCAAATGTCCCGCTTCAATTGATTGGAAGCTACTCAACACCGCTGCGACGCCCACTCTCAGGATTTTGGATTGGTAGGAGGGAATGTCGTGCACCCCACTATGATCAGTGCACCTGCCGGCTGTCCCTGCCACCTCATGTGACGTAGAACTGTGCTTTTGGTCCCTCAAGTGGGTAAGGGACGAAAGGCAGGCAAACATGAAAGGTGATAGTCACCGTGGGGCAATTCTTTGGCTGGTATTATGGCATAAGGAATGCCAAACATTTGGTGTTGGTGCACTGCACGTCTTGTTTCATGAAAGCTGGCGACAATGAGTCCTTGGTAGCGGATGAGACCCCCACCGATGGTTGAGTGGATAGTAGGCTCCCCGGGTACCTACCAATGCCATGCCTGGACGCTGGGGACCAGTTGCAAGTCATATGTTTCCGCAACTTTATCCATTTCTTCCCAATTTTCCAACACCCATCCCCCATGTTATCCCAATTTTTTTCAGTTTTCCACACTCTCACCTTCCCCCATTTTCCCTCTCTTTGTGGGAATGTTGGTGGGAAGCTGATCTCTGACGGAGTGGGAAGATCTGGTCTCTATGGGTGCATTATTGCTGTCCTTCTTCAGCCCGAAGCGCATACCTGCAGCTGCTGGATCTGTTGGATCAGAATTCTACCAGCGCAAAGCAGAAGAAGAACGTCAATGCGTTGCTGAGGACGTGGGGCGGGCGCTATGGTATAAGTGTGTAGGACAGTGCTGCCTCGGGGGCGTGACACTTCGAGTGTGAGGCATGATTTCCCGTGTCTTCCGTTTGTTGTACATATGTTTGGGTCCCTGCTCCCCTGGTCCGCTGACACCCCCCTCCTTTGGCGGGAGCCTGCATCATAACAGCCCGCCCCTGTACACGAACTTGGTGCACCACGGCTCAAATTTCTTGATTGCCCGTGCCAAAATGTTTCATTGCGTCGTTGGATGGGCAGGTGGGCCCGCTGCCTGGCGTGGGGCCGATCAGTGTGCATGTCAACACGGAAGTCCCAGCGACAAATCCCAAGGTGCCAGCTTCCTGGGCGACCACAAGAGCTGCACGGCGTTGATGGCGGTTTGATGGTGCCTGGAGAATGCTCGGGAAATCTGCTTCTACGTGGTAACTGGCCAGCGGTTATGGAGCACCTTCCACATACACAACAGCGGAATGAATGATCTGCACAGATGGTGCATGGTGCTACACGGACAGAGGACGTGCGAAGTGCAGAACTTAAGGCCCTTTATGTTTTGGAGTGTTGAGGCACTGCCAGAATGTGTCAAGTGCCTTTCACAGAAATACGTTGGGAGGACTGGTAGAGCAGGTTAAGTTCGAGGTACAGGTATACCACAACCGCTGCCCATTACTTTGTCCCCGTGTGTACCATTTGTCGATCGCGGTCGTTTGTGTCTATCGATGATCCCAGAGCAGTCGGGACACACCCAAAAGGCAAATGGCACAAGTGCGCTGCAGCAGACCTGGCCGGCGCTCTGTGCATCTTTGCTACTGTCCAGTGACGGCGTGTCTCCATGCGGCAACGTGTCCGCCTACTGCCGACGCCAGACTGCCTCTGCACACGTCCCTTTCACTATGATTTGCCCCCACGCTCTAATCTGCTGCAACCCACCTTCCCTGCCCCAACCAGAAATAGGAGAGGAAAACAGATGCACACTGCTCCACCCAGACCGTCTTCAACAAACAATGCTGACCTCACACACACTCACACACACAGTGGATTGTACGTGGCAATGAACAATTCTTGTCTTCAATCTGAATTTTGTTTCACACTGTAGCACTGCATTTCGCTGTATAGCCTCATTGTGACCAGCGTTTATTGTGCTATGTGCCGAACTATTGCTCAATGGTGCATGCACAAGCATACCCCGAGCTGCGGCGTTATGGCCCCGCACAAGACAGTCATGCAAGGGGCATTCGGCCCGCTTCTTCTGCCACAGATGTTGCGTCTCAGGCCGAGGTGTCGTCCCCACCTTTTGACCTCATGTCCGCTTTCTGGTGCCCTGGACGAGACCTCACTCCATGCAAACCCAGTCATTCTGCCGGCAAACTGCTTGGAATTATTTTTCAATCCGCGTGGCTCGAGCGTCAGCGGCCATTGGCCGACCTTCTTCAGCGCCAACTGCGGGCTCTTAGCGTGCCAACCCCTGTCGGTCAACAGTTGTCTGCACACTGTTCATCTCCCCGGAGGTGCTGGACGGTGAGTCTGGAGCTCGAGAAGAAACCATCCCATTTTCCCGGAGGGCAAAGGGGCTGTTGAAGAGTACGTATGATGTGTGCCCCCCCAAAAAGTGATGCTCTCTGTCTTTGTCCCGGTCCTCAGGTCAGACACATGGAACACAGGCCCTGGGAACCGGGGTTCGCAAATGCCGTGCGCGCGCGTTCCCAAGGGGCACCCTGTGGCATGCGACCGGTTTCACCAAGAGGAATGCCTGTGCAAGCTTCCGTGGCCCAGGACCGCAATTCGTTGCAAAACACCACTGAAACACATCCGGGTCGAAGCACATCTCTGCCGCCGCCGGCCTGAGTGCGGACAGCGTTTGGTAACAGCATGTCCTGGAGGACAAAAAACGACGATGGCTCCGATGTAAGACAGAAGGGCAGCCATATGCCGGGTGATTGAGCCCAGGTCTTTTCACGTCTATATCCATGGCCTGCGAATGCGCATGCCCATGTGCATGCACCCATGCAGCCATGCACACGCACATGCACGCATGCGCATGCGCATGCAGGTGCCCATACACATGCGCACATGCAATATGCACCCGTGCACGCACACATGGACGTGTGCACGCACACGCACACGCACACGCACAGGCACCTTAGGCGAGGGTGTAGAAATGCCAAAGAGCTCTCAGGGACTCCATGGTCAATGCACGAGCTGTCTGAAGCCTCCATGTCATACTGGGAAATCAGTGAGGGCGCATAACAACAAGGGGTGCATTGGGTGCGAGATACCAGATTGTTGTGCAGGAATTTATAGGCATTTCGTCAAGGCACCAGATTTTGGCGACCATTTTGCACCAGAGGATACTCCATATCTCCCGGCCTCATTCAGAACGTGCCAACGCGGAGGGTTTTGGCCCTTTCTGGGAAGTTTTCCAAGTTTCGCTTGAATGTACAAACATGTCATCACGCAGGGGGTGGTATGTGTATTTTTTTTTTGAAATCTGCACCCAGTTTGCACCCCCAGAGCGAGCTCTTTTGCGCACCAAAGGCTTTTGTGGTGCATCAGGGGACGCAACAGCACGTGACATGAATTTATATGCAGACATGGTAGCTGCCTATTGACAAAAAGAGGCAGCAATCAACACAAGCACCGTCCAAAACGGACGAAAATCTCAAACATATCGTCAGTACAGCATGCAGACCTGGGTGTTCCAAATAGCCTTTTTCAAGGGCTTTCAAAATATACCCCACATATCCCCCCTACCAGACACTCGGTGGACACAAATGAGGCAATAGTGGCACCGACCCCTGAAAACCCCCCGTGTTGGCACCCACTGCAACGACACCGAGAGATATGCTGGCATTGTGGGCACCTCCAGCACCCCCCCCCCCCCTCTTTTTGTGCCCTTTGGCTTTGAGTGCATGTGTTTGACCAAATGAAGCAGAGTACTAAGAATAGCCATTTTACCCTGAAAGTAGTACTCACTACCCCTATCCACACCCATAAGAGAGGGTTGCGAGTATTTCCCATAATTTCCCCACTTCTTTGGTGGATACCCTAGTCTAAGGGGTGGGAGGTAATTCGCCCGTCAGCCTGGAATTGGTCATAAGAACCTTCGTGTTCGCCTTCATTCGGAATCCCGTGTTCTCCCGTGCAATTTGTTCAGACCTGCCCTCGCGTGCTGCCTCACTCCAGCCAGAGGGCAGAGGCGAGGCGGGCTAAACCTGACATATCATCTGGGAGCAGCCCTGACAGGGAGCAACGCATGGCTCCCCTGTGGTCATGTGTCTTCTGCCAGGCACGGCCTCCACGATCCCGTCTGGTCCGGGAACCTCGTTCGGTTTTGCCCTAGTGGATTCATTTGGTCCCAAGCTGCTCTTTGGAGGCCGTCACAGACACCGCTGCAAAGCGCTACGTGGACAATGGCAGAAGTGTTTTTTGGGGGGGTAAATAGTCCGAGGTGGCCCTTCCGGGACGATCTGTTTCGATCTAACCACACGCACAGCACGTGGAACAATGGCTTGCAAACAGGGACATGCCATGTTCACTTGACATGTGTCTTACACTGCTCGTAGGGTGGCTTTGCTGGTTCATCAATCTGTTTGCTTGACCGCCCTACTGTTTTTCATTTGTGGAGGATTCTGGCAGAGGTGTTTGTTGGAAGGGGGTAGTTAATGCGAGGTGGCCTGCTACGCTAACCTGGGACGATTTCTTTCGCTCCAACCACACGCACAGCACCTAGAACAATGGTGTCTTACACTGCTCGTTGGGTGCCTTTGCTGGTTCATCAATTTGTTTGCCTGAGTGCCCGACTATTTTTCATTTGTGGAGAATGATACAAGAAGATTTTACCCCACTCGTGCATTCAAAATGCTCAAAATCAAACCCCCCACCCTCTGGACCCATCCTACAGCTGGAGAGCCGCAAGGGGGTGGCGGGTTACCTTGGGCCAGTTCGTGCCGGCAAGCAGCTGCCCATCCTGTAGGCATCCACTGTGATGAATTGTTGCTGCATGTGCTTGACCTACTGAATATGAATTGCAGCGAAGAAGGATCAGTGGGCAAGGTCACACACTTTGTGATGGCTTGCGCATAGGGGGCTGTTCACTGCAGTTCCGGACCCCAGCCCCCAGAGCAAGCATGAGCGTTGGTGCATTGTGCAGGCTTCGTGTTCTCAGACGGGCCACACCAGGGCATTGTATTGCCCTTTGGCATGAATCTGGTCCTGCCAAAAGCAGACATAAAACCAGGGCTTTGCTCCTCGCCATGCAGGTTGATGCTGCCCCCCCCCCCCCCCAGCCCCCCTGAAATCTGCCCTGCAGGCCTTTGCACGTTGTTTCCGGGTACTTCAGCACATGGTGAATTGATTGCTCCCCCTGAAATCTGCCCCCCTTCCAGGTGATGGTCCCTTTTGGGGGGACCGTCACTTGGCCCACAAAAGCATAGGAAATACTGGGCGCCGAAGAAAAATTTTCTTTACGTTATGCTGGACCTGCTGCAGTTTTAGTGCTGCCATTGTGTGGTGCAACCCCGCCCCCCTCCCCAGGGGGGGAAGCGTCACGACCGGTGAGTCTGAGTCCATTTGAGACTCCATTTCTTCTCGCCGCTCTGGGATGTTCCCGTGGAGCTGTCTGGTTGGCATTGTGTTGCCGCTGTGTGTACCCACTCTGGCAAATGCTTCGCTGAGTGCATTGCAGCCTTCCCAGTGTCGCAGGCCGCACCCCACATTGGTGTGTTTCAAGTTGGTTCAGGATCTTGATTCCCGTGCCGCCCTGGTCACATGCAAAACATAGGAACTCAAAGCCACCGCCAAGACCCAATGTCTGTACTGTGAAAGGTGACTGTGCCCCGTGCAGGGCATGCAAATTGGTAACTGAATGGGAGTGTAGGGCTCCGGCTGCACTACGACGAATTCATCAATGAACCCCAGGTCCACAATCAGTGCATCGTTTGCAAGACCGCTCAAACCCCTCAAATGGTGCCTGCAATGTGATCTGCTTGAACAAGGGGACTTTTGCCCATGAGAGTTCTTGGTAGTTCTGCTTCTTTCGTTTTGCACAGTGCTGAAGCTGAAATGCATTTTTCTTCACGAGATGTGAGAACCATTAAAGTGTCTTATCTTGTGGTAGTAACAACCTTCCACGCCTTTCTGAAGTTATGAGTTGTGTCGTCTTCATGTAACAACCATTCTGGCCACAATTCCTGTGCTGTCAATCACTGGTGAATGCTCGTGGGCACCCATTGGGAGGCGAACGGGCCACCCGTCACCTCCTTATCCACCCTGCCTTTGGTGCAAAGCCTGGCTGCTTGAACAGTGGCAAATGTCTTGATTGCTGCAATGATGACCCCGTATTACCGGAGGAAACCGGGCTTCGACTATAGAGCCATTTGGCAAGAGGGGGAAGCGGCGTCTGAGTAGGTGTGGGCTTGGGTGCGTGGGTTTGTGGCTCTGCACCCCCCCCCCCCGCCCGTACCTCTTAGCCATGCATCTGTTTTAGGGTCCCACGAGGTTGGGTTATGATGCGGTGATGTGTTCTCTTTTTGTTGTTGTGCACCCCCGTTCCACACACAGGAGCTCATCGTTGCCTGATGCTTGTTTGTGGCTGTGGGGCGACAAATTCTGGTGTACCCGAGGCCTAGTGGGAGCATTTTCAAGCGTCCAGGTGCATAGACAGAGGGAGAAAGCCAAGAAGACCCTGCGCCCCTTCAATTTTCTGAGGGCCAAATCAGCCAAAGCCGTTGGTTCCTGCAGCAGTGGCAGCAGCAATAGCATCAATGGCAATGGCCGGCAGGAACACAAACCCCAAATCAGTTGCTGTCCACTCACCAGTCACGCAACCTGCTCCGCCTTCGTCAAGCAGCATCAACAGTCCAACAAAGGGCACCAAAGATGTTGCAGTCACCCTGGCAAGTCCTCAGACACCTAAAGTGTCCGCAAAGATCAAAGACTGAAAAAATTCAAGAAACAGCCCCTCCCCCAAAACGCAACAAAACAAAAGGATAACGGCCGGAAAGGAACAGAAGGGAGGGGATCCCTTGGGGCCACCGTAAAATAATGTGCTTGAGGAGAAGAGCAGAAGCAAAAAATCGAACCGGCGGTACCATCCGTGGTTTGGCGTGCATGTTGGCATCACTGTGCACGCATCACATTCGAGTGTGGATGGGGGAATGGGGGCGGGTACTGTGGGGCTGCGATGCCACACCTGGGAGAGCCCCAAAATCAAATGTTAACATCACATTGCCAGCGATGTCGATCAAACCCGGCCGTGGGAAAGCACTTGGGGCATTTGGGGGGATGTTGGTTCGAGTATCCCACTGTTTTTTTTATGTGGGACACTTTTTTTCTTGATCAGCCCCTTCAAAATAGGGGTAGGCCCGCTTTCTCAGACATGGCTAGGAGGGGAAGGGGGCTAGAGGGAGGGGGAGGAAGTGCGAGCCCTCGGGGGGCTGAAAAAGGGACCCGCCCCCCATTTTTGTTTTTGGAAAACATGATCCCCCCCGTTTTTGGATCTTCAGATTTTCAACCAAAAAGTTTTGTCGGGTTCCACCTCGGTAACATGGCCCCTTGCCATGCAGTTTTTCAGCCATTTTTTATTAGAACGGCCTTTTTGGCAGCCTTGGCGGCCCTATGGTAACCCCCCTAGAGGGGTCGGATTGGGCATGTTGGGACGGTAGACCCATGGTAGGATGCAAAAGGATGTATTTGGCAGCCTCTGGTCCTCACTAGGGCCGGGCAGGGCCCATCTAAAAGCCGCAAAGCCCTCGTTTACACCGCAAGTAGGGTGCACACTGCTTCCATGCACAATCTGCTTCAGCAGTTTTCTACCTCATTCAAATGTTGAAAATGCAAAGCCATTTTTTGACATCTTAGCCAGTCACAATGATCAAGCATCGCATGTAAAGGAGCTTTCAGGCCCTTCGAATGTGTTTTTCACCGTATTTGGGTATCGGGTGCCGGGTGGGCGGGGGTCTCCCAGGGACTGGTGCACAATTGGCTGAAGCAATTTCCCGCCCTTCGCAGCTCAAACGTGCAATTTTCCAAAGCAATTTTTTTTTGGATATTGTTACCACTCGCAATGAGAAACATCCTATTCACAGAATGTTCTAAGCCTTCGTTATGTGTTTTCACATGCCCTTCGATACCTGACAGAGGGACCAACTAGAGGCAAACATGAAACTGCGAGCCTGGTCCAGTTTTGCTGTGCCCAGATTCCGGATTTGCTTTGCAAAAAGCAACGCCCCGTCGACTGCGTCTGTCTGGCTTGTGTCTTCTACAGAATCTGTCTTTCATGGGGAAGCAAAAGGCAAAGCGCAAGCATCCTGATGAGAGGAAGGCTTTGGGACCCAACAGCGCTCCCCTGAAAGCATCACAAGACACGGTCCTCAATGTGCGTGGCTGCCTGTGCTACGCTTGCATTTGTGTGCCACGCACTGTGGACTGTGTCTGATGTCTGATGGGTCGTGACTAGGCCTTAGGGGGCGCACCGTGCGCTGTGCGCGTGCTGTGCGAAAAGTCGGCTGTTTTCCACCACCGGTAGCCACAGATCCCAGGGCCCTGAATTCTGCACCCTACAGCCCCTGCTGGTACACCAGGGATTGTTTTTTTTAGTCTGATGCTTGCCACAGATCCCAGGGCCCTGAATTCTGCGCCCTACAGCCCCTGCTGGTACACCAGGGATTGTTTTTTTTAGTCTGATGGTTGCCACGGGTCCCAGGGTCCTGAATTCTGCACCCGACAGCCCCTGCTGGTACACCAGGGATTGTTTTTTTTAGTCTGATGGTTGCCACGGGTCCCAGGGTCCTGAATTCTGCACCCTACAGCCCCTGCTGGTACACCAGGGATTTTTTTTTTAGTCTGATGCTTGCCACGGGTCCCAGGGTCCTGAAGTCTGCACCCCCGATGCTGTTTTGAATGGATCATGCCCGCTTCTGTAGGGGGGTGGTTTTCAGGGGCGTTCCCGGGATGAACACGGTGATAATTGGCGCTGTGCGCGCGCTGTGCGAAAACGCCCCCTTAGTGACTAGGTTCGGCAGAACGAATGCTTGAATGTTGCTCACTGCATGTGCCCGTGAGGTGCTTTCTGTGGGCCATGCCATGTGATTCCTCTTGAAGAGATCCCCCCCCCCCCCAAAAAGCTGCCATCAGTCAACGGAGGCCGTCCGCCGGCTGAGGATCGATTCGCTGCCGTTGGTTCATCTGCTCGACGCCACGGAACATCTTGGGGCGTGCCACGTTTGCGGTGCGGTGCGTGTGTTGTGTCTGCCTCCGTATGTCTGGCAGGCGTTGTCCAAAGACCAGAAGGCGAAGATCGCGACCCAAACGCAGGCCTCGCTGCAGCAGGTGTGCGCCTGTCGTCCCCCGGTTCGTGGCTGTGCCGGTGGCCCTGTGCCCCGCACACCCCCGCCTCGTCCCCATCCCCGAACCCCCGGCCTCCCCCGCCTCCCCCCATTCCGCAGCCCTTCGGCCCAGACCTGAGCACAGTGACCGTGCAGCTGCTGGCGGACTCGGCCTGCGGCCTCCTCCGCGGCGGCGCGGCGCATATCGTTGCCGACCTCGCGGTCCTGCAGGAGCACCTGCAGGTCGTACCCCTGTCGGACTGGCCCGCCCTCGCCGCGAAGGTCGTGGGCCACTTGTGCAAGCACTTCGTGTCCGGCGCCGACAACACCAGCTATGCGCTGATGCTGTACGCCCTCCGGGCCGCGGCGCACGCGGGGCCCTTCAAGGGCCGCAGCGCGACCGACCTGGCGTCCATCAGCAACCGCCTCGGCCGCGAGCAGTCGTACGACGCCCGGGTCGTCTACCTGCGGCTGCGCCGGGCGCTCGGGGCGCGGGACTGCGAGACGGCGCTGGCGGAGGAGCTGGAGGAGCTGGCGCGCACGGACCAGCGGCGCGCGTACCAGACGGTGCGCTTCCTGGGCCTTTCGGTCGAGGAGTATGCGAGGTCGGCCCCTCTCGACGCCCGTCCGCACTGTGGGCCTCCGACCATTCGAGCAGCTCCTGGGCACTGCGTCAGGCGAGGCACAAAGGGTGGGGGAGGGGGGGGCTCCTTTCAGCACCTCCGCACCACCGGGGGGAGGGGTCGTGGGGGACCTGGGCCTCACGCACACGGAACCGCAGCGCGGCAGGTTGCGGACGACCGGAGGGCGGAGGTGCGTGCGCAGCAAAACCCGTCAAAAGACCCCCGCAACAACCAGCACAACCCCCGGTACGCCAACTACTGGGCACCGCTAACGCACAAACAGCACCCGCCACAACCCGCACAGCCCCGGCACACCAGCCACTGGGCTCTGCGAACGCGGAAACGACACCAGCAAGAGCACCGGCCGCAGCGGCCGACAGAACACAGCGACGCGACGCAACATGCGAAGGGAAGAACGGGTGACTGTCCAGGGCCCCGTAAAGAAACAGCGACCCGACGGAATGCCACACGGGGGGTCCCACACCACCTCCCCCCCGTTAAAAGATTGGGCAAAATTTTCTTCCGGGCCTTTGGCCAATCAAAAAGTTTCTCAGGCGTCTTTGGTGCCAGTTATTATTGACCAAAAAAAGTTCTTCGGCACTTCCAAAAACTCAGCACCACCGGGGGGGGGGGGGTCGGGGGCTGGACTCACACCCCCCCCCCTCCTAAAAGGAGCCCTGGGGGGGGTTCCGTGAAGCCTGAAGCATGGTGGGTCTCTATCATTGTTTCGTTGACAAGCATTTCGAGACCGCCTGCTTCCCCAGCCCTGTGCCCTGTCGTGGCAGCTCGGCAGCCGCTTGCCGTTCCCAGCGGAGGAGAGGGTGTCTCGCTTCGACCCTTGTGCGGGTGTGGGCGTGCAGCCTCGCCCGCTTGATGGCTCACCAATGGCCTCTTGACGCAGAAGCTCGTGGATCACCTCGACAAAATGATATGCAGCGTGCTGAGCAGACCTGACGCACGTGCGCACATGCCCTCCCAATGGCCTGCCTAAAAGGGCCCCGCCTCCGCTCCGCGGACGTGCAGCACCCCCAGGGACCCACCGGGAGGTCTACCCAAGTGGGGGCACGTGGGGGGTGGGGGGGCGGGCGGGTCGGTTTGCCATCAGCCATGGGTTGTGCACCCCAGACATGGCTGACTCCCTGGGGACCCTGCTCTCCGTTGATCCATCCCGGTGCCCCTCCTTCCAATGAGGTCTGCCTGCGTGCGGCGCTGGTCCAGCGCCAGGAGGCCCAGCCCCGGGGGCTGCTCTACCGCCTGCACGGCGTGTGTGTGCCTCTTTGGTGGGCGGCTACCGTTGCATGACGTGCGTGCGACGGGGCGACACAAACAGGCTGCTGCACCTTCCGGGCGCTGCCAGGCACTCTGGTCTGGAGTGCCTCCACCCTGACACCGAGCCTCGGCGCTGGCCGACAACTCGGCAATTGTCGGCTGGTCAGAAATGTTCCATGTTTCCGGTCGGCCATTTGGGCAGCAAAGTTCATGAAAGGCACCTGAGGGAAAGGTGGCAAGGCTGTGGAAAAATGGGGAAAATGGGACTGGGACAAATGGGAAATTGGTCCCAAATTGTCTCATTTTTCTCCGATTTTCCTCCAATTTCCTCCGAATTTCACACATTTTTTCTACATTTCCCACTCGGTACTTTTGGCATTTCCCCCCATTTCCCCCCATTTCCCCCATTTTCCTTTACCTCTGCAGCAGTTGACTAATTCAGCTGCGGCTAACGCCAACGCCTGTGACACCCCCTCAGCCTCAGCCTCAGCCTGAGCCCCAATCCCAATCCCAGAGTGTGTCATCGGTGCGATTCAGAGTCAACCTCTCGTGGCCTCAACATCGGCCTCAGCCCCGGCCTTACCCCCGTCCGCGGAGCTTATGATCGGTGAGGGGCTGTGATGCCCAAAACCGTCCCGCCTCAGCCTAAGCCTCAGCCCTACTCCTCTGCTCCAATCTGCATCAGATGGAAGGCACCCAAGAGCATGTCCCTCGTGACCAAGGAGCTTGATCTTCTGAAGACCTATAGCCCCTCGTGGCGAGGGGCCACCCCTCAGAAATTCGAGCGCCTCACGCAGCTCTTCCTGCGCTCCCTATCGCAACTGCGGGAGCCGTTCACGGTGGGGGAGGAGGAGGAGCTGTTCACGCGCCCGGAAGGGGGGGCGGTCATGACCCCGCAGGACGTGGACTTGTACGAGAAGATGCTGGAGGTAGAGCAGGCCCAGGACGCGGCCTTGGACCGGGCGCAGGACTACCCGCTGCCGGCGGTCCCCACGTCCCCTCCGGAGCCCTTTGGGCTGTGGGCGCAGGTGGAGTACTTGACGGGCGCGGTTTCGCCGCAGCTCCTCTGAGTTGCGACGGATGCGCCAGTGCTCTGCCCGCGCTGTCTCGGTGTCCCCCCGATGGCATTGGTGTAGCCCATGAGCGCAGTGCTGAGGGGGGATGCGTATGCGTGTGATGAGATGCCCTACCCTATTTTCAGCCCTTCTGGGCCCACAGTGAGGGTAGGTACCCTGTAAACACAAACTTAATGCCTTCCAAACAACTGTTTAGAGTTACCCACCCTCTAAATAGGAGGTGCTCCTACTTGCGGCCCGGAGCCACTCGGTGCCCCTGCATCTGGTACGCATTCTGGTTAAGGTATGCCACACGTACGGCGGTGGGGAGATGTGCCGACATGGCCCCAGGCCATCGTTGTCGGGCAGAACGAACTATTTGAAGGTGCGAGACGGCGTTTCAACGGCAGCTGAACCGACGTGGGTCATTCGGCCTGCGCCCGATGGCAGAGGAGCGCATCGCAGCGGACGGGTGCTGCCCACCCGAAGGACCACCCGACGCAGTAAAGGGGTCCTTTGGGGAAGGGGGTGCTGATCCTGCGGCGCACCGTTTGGGTATTGATCGTGGAACAGGGGGAATGGTACCCTTTGTGAACCGTACTTTTGAAGGGGGAAGTGGTCATCGCGACATCTTTGTCCGTTCTGAGGGTTGTGCCGTGCCATTGTGCCCGTTGGGCCTACTTCTTTCACCCAAAATTGAGGGAAATTGATGCGGTGGTGATTACCCTGAAGCTGATTCCCCTGACCCTGCGGCGCCTGTGGAACGCAGTCAGCGCTCCCGAAGCTTTTACTTTGACTCCGCTGTACGGATGTCGTTGACCCCTCTGCGCCGCTGCTCAATGCTGCGATATTGAAGTGGTGTGTTGCGCAACGCTCACCGCCTTCACAAGCTTTACTGTCATTGCTGCACGTCATGGCCTGGAACAGCGCGTGCTCCTGCCTGGGAGACTGAGGGTTGCCCCTTAGCCCCCCCGTGTCCAACGAATGCGTTGTCCAACGAACACTTCCGTTGGGGCCGTAAATTTTTGGGACCCAATTAATCTTGGGACCGGGTTTAGGAACCGAGTTAATGAAGTGGCGAACGGCGTGTCCACAGAACACTCCTGTTCAGACCGTATTTTGGAGGATTTTATTGTTCGCTCGACACGGGGGGGGGGGGTTACTTACAATCCTGGTAACACCAATGCTGACCCCGGCTCCAACAGTCTGCAACAACAAGATGCTGAACTCCGCCGGTCCCGTCCAGATGGCTTCGCCCCGAGGCTTTGGGGCATTTTGTTCTCCATTGTACGTCCAAAGGATAAGGGTCTGCTCTGCCCTATGTCACTTCAGCCCTGGCAATCTGGTCAGCGGCTCATCACCATTCGTCCCTGAATCATGTACCACTGGTCTCTGGCCTAAAAATACGGAGAATGCGGTAGCCGAGTTTGAGTATGGCACGACCTGTGGTGGGCGTGCGCCCAACAACACGGCCGTCGGTCCAGGCCCTTCGTCGTGGCCCAGACGCCTGAATCCAGTGGACCTCTACATACGAACCTGCACGCGTATGTTTCATGGGCTGTCTGCGACAGCAATGCCTCCAGCAGGCAGTCGCATGTAAGAGACAACTCCTCAGAGCCCAGACAGCGCACTGGGAAGCCTACGGGCGTGGCAGCCTCCCACTGCATCACCTGGTTTCAGACTCAGCTAATCCTCACTACGTGTCAGGTCCGCTACCACGCCATTGTGGGATCACCGTAGCACTGGACAGCTCTGAACCTTGATCCCGAGGGGTTATCCCGAGTACTATGAAGTGAGCAGGCTACGCCAGCTCATCTTAGTCTGAACCCCCCCCCAAAAAAGAGACAACTCCTGCGAGCCCAGACAGCGCCCGGCGCACGTTATGTGCACAGCCGACCTAACAATCAAGGATCTGGGTTCCCGGGGAGTATCTGTCTGCACGTATGAGTTTTAGCAGTTTTAGCCTTTGCCGAAGGGGGGATGCTTATCAGAGGTGCACCTTGATCATGGGTTGGCTCTGTCTGCCTCGACTGCTTGTGCGTGACCAAACAACTCGTACTAACCGATGTCCAGGCTCACCAGCGACCAGGCCGCACTGCTTCGTGCCTTGAACGACGTGTACCTTTGCACTACACAACCCCCATGCGCTTGATATTGCAGTGTGGCCATGCCTAGGGCTTGTTTGTGGATACGGCAGTCCCCGTGTTCGCAAAGTGAAGGCAAGTCCTCACCCACTGGGCGAGCACAGCCCCAGAACAGTCGAGCTGTCGTAGTACTGCATGCATTGCGGTCTCGGAACAGCTGAGAACATCGAGCGTTGGTTGCTGCAGGACAGAAGTGAAGCCTGCGGCATTCAGGGAGCACCATCGCAAACAGGTGCATTTAGTGAAACGGCATTTGTGCACGCGCGACAGCCTCCAAGTGTCAGCACCATTCTGCCTCCAGTCCTTGGTTGAAGAGGGAAAAAAGGGCCTGAATGAAGTTGCGGAAGAACACACAGGATGCAAGCCAATGGCGCAAGCACTGAATACATGCTTTGCCGGGGAATTGGAACGGGGGTGCATCCTCATGAAACCTGCCTGCCCCCACAGGACACCCTCAAATGGCTCCCAACAGGCAACCATGTGCAAAGCATGCACCTGCAAACCACAGTCATCAACCAACAAGGCCCATAGTGTCAGAAAATCGGTGGTACCGTACAAATTTCTCGTACATGGGAGGGTGCTACGTGTCATTTATCAACGGGAAGGTACTGTCAACGGCTATTTTTCATTTGTACATGGTTCGGAAAATCTAAAAAGGAGATGCACCATTTCTTTCGTGTTCGTGCACCCTCATTCAGGACAAGGCAAAACAGCTCATTTTTAGGGTCATTGGCATCAGGGAATGGGTTTCTTCAACCTTCATCAGGTACGCGGTCTGAAATGCACATGTTGTCAACACACCACAGGTATGGTGCCCTCCTAGCTTTGGTCCCCATACACCGGAATTTAAGGCAGGCCTCTTATGAGGAGCGAGGTTCAAAAACTGCAGCTGTGGGGCTGGAGGTGGCCAGTGCCTCCCTGCCTTGAGCAGAAGATGTGAGGCCACCATGCCTGGGTCCGTCTGCAGTAAATGGGGCGTCCATTTGCCTCCGCTTTGAACTCGGTGGGTGTTTGTCTGCGTCCGTCCAAACGTATATGCTGTCCGTTATCCATCACATGCGCTCTCAGCAATTAGAAAAAGAAAGGAACCAGAGGACATTCCTGGTTCATCGAGCCCTGTCCTCTGCTGTGAGGGGAGCTTTCTGGGTTCTATGGGTTCCCTTCCAGAACCCCCCCCCCCGACCCCTTCCCAAAGGGCCGCAATTGCAGGTTCCCCCAAAGGCGACCCCTGAGTCACACAGTCCCTTTGTACTTGGAGTCGAATGAAAATTCTGTGCCCTAATTTTGGTCGTTTTGAACCCTGCTACGTGCTACACCCATGCTACACCCACGCTACGCCCATGCTACACCCAGCTCACATGTTTGTGAGCCAGGGGTACTGGAAAAGTGGGGCTAGTGAAATGCCATTGCGAGTTGTTTGTGTGCATAACAATGTTGTGCTTGAGACTGCACCCCACGGGTAAGAGGGGGGGATGAAGAGGGGGAGGGAGGCTGCAGCCCCTGTTGTGCTGGGTTTTGGTTGGAGCCAAAGAGGTCGAAGAAAACTTTTGGCCTCAATTGCCTAGCACTGTGCACCAAACGTGCTGCAAGATCTTTGGCGTGGCACAAGGCGCCAAAGACAACACCGAGGAGAAAAGGCCGAATCTCCATCCAAAATGCAAGCATCACCGCAGCTGAGAGTCAAGAGCTCTGTGGAGCTTTGGTGATGGTTGTGCAGGAATAATCCTCCGGACGATTGGTGAGGATTGTGGAGGGGTGTAGTGGTCGTTAAGGATTTCAGAAGGTTGTGGCTGGTTGCCTGAATCGCCCTCCACACCCCTCGACACTCACCGCTAACTAAGAGCCCCCTATCCCCGTAGATAGCCCACAGGAAAGCTATTTCCTGGTGTTAACAAAGAAAAACACAACAAAGGAAAGCAAGAGTGGCACCAGCAACAGGATCAACGCAAGCCAAACAAAAAGCGGGACTATTCAAGCCCACTCCACCCCCCATGAGCCGACGAAATGCTGTACAGGGGGTTATTTTTTGGGGAGCCTAGACTGTCTTATGCCAAAGGCGATGGAGAATCTTTTGGGGCAGCCGAAGTCATCAAAGAACTTTTTGCCCGATCAGTTAAGAGGAGAGGGAATTGGTGAAAGAAACCGGAAACATTCTTTCGCCATTTGAGAAGCAAGCAATCTTTGATATTTGGGTTTGGCAGGTCACATAACACAAAGTAGTTGTATGGGGTTCCAGGGGAGTGTGGCCGTGCTGGGGTGTGCTGGGTAACCCCCCGCCTCCCAGCACTGCCTGTGCTGAGGGGTTGCTTGTGAGAGCTAACGGCTGTGCACTGCAAACCACTCAAGACACCATACACGAACCATAGCCATAGTATGTGCGCTCAGGAAGTGGTCTGGCCACATCGGATTACAACCGGTGGTGGTTTGCACGGACCACCAATCACTGCAGAGCTGGCACAAGGAGCATGTCGACACCCCCTCGGGACCGGCGGCAAGGAGGGCCCGATGGCATGAGACATTCGCCAAGTTCGACCTCAGCGTCGTATATGTCCCGGGGAACGACAACACTGTGGCAGATTGCCTCAGTCGCTGGGCCTACCCCGCGGGCAAGGAATGGATGGACATATCCAGCGTTGGGGATGCCGAGGAGACGAAGGAGGCCAAGCGCATCATAGATATGGAGAAGGCCATGGAGCAAAAGGGGGTCAAGTGCTTTGTGGTGATGGCAAACTGTACAGACTTGGCCAAGCTTCAGGGTGCCGGAATCCAAGCCATTCGTGAGGAAATCTTCGAGCAGTGGATGGTGGCCCCTGTTGAGCTAGTCAGGTCGGTGCTTACGGAGGATTGGTTGGATGACTATGCGGCCTCAGAGCACTGGAGCAGGTATTGGAACGCCGTGAGCGCCCCGTCGAACGACGAATGGCCCGAGGGCTTGACCAAGGATGGAGACAAGTTATTCCTCAAGGACAAGCTGTTGGTCCCCGAGAACCGGGTGGAGGAGCTCATTGACCACTGGCATAATGCCCAGCTCATGCATCCTGGTCGGGACAAGATGCAGCAAGACCTGGAGTGGCGTTTCAAGTTCCCACTGGGGTATTGCGCAATCCTGGACAGGTACTGCATCGACTGTGCCGCGTGTCGGGCCACAAAGAGACCCAACGACTCAACAGCTGGCAATCCGGTGTACACGGCGATACCGAAGGCGCATATGAGGTCCGTTGCCATGGATGTTTTTGCCATGCCCAAGGTCACGGTGGAGAAAGAGACCTATGACTATGTCATCCTGGCGGTGGATAGGCACAGCGGGTATATTGTGGCGGTTCCGGGCAAGAAGTCCAAGAAGAAGGACATAAGCAAAGCAGCAGGCAAATCACGGAAGTGAACTCATCAAGTACGATTTTGAAGCAGCGTGAAATCAGTAGAAAGCGTGTTTGTGAGGAACACAAATTCTTGAGCTATGTAATGCTACAAGCAACTGAAATCGTGTGCGGCAGATTACGAATTTCGTTCTCTCATTCCACCTGTTCATCGATGTAACCAATACGCAAAAACCCATACAACCAGAAAATCAAAACTCAACACGACAGCATGTATATGCGCGCGCATGTTCCACCGCGTAAGGCAGGCGGTTCAATCAAAGAAATGGAACTTCAGATAGCAAATCAAAGCAAATCACAGCCACTGTCATTGACCCACCCACCCCCCGACAGTGGCCCATGCGTGGCAAAGTATATGAGACGGAGTAGTTATCCCCACCTTAAGAAGTTACCATAATCGTACATCACCATCAGATGGGGGCCAACCGGGATCTGATTTTCCTTGCAGAAGTTCAGGATTCGGGTCCGCCAGTGTCTCTGAGGGACATCTTTGTAACCCAACTCAGCCACAATCAGAACAACGTTTTCATAAATATCGCCATGGGACCACGACCAATATCCACATTTCACACATAGGCCTGGCACCAAGGAACGCCAAACAGATGTATTGGTCGACCAACGGTCAGGCCATCGGATAACCCCTGACACTGCACCAGTGTGGACGTCCAGCGCTCTGGAATTCAGTCGCAGGCCCCTGGACTGACTATCAAAGTCAACAATCACCTCAAGAACCTGGACCTTCGTTCCGAACTGTTCGACTGTCATGGGCATTGCATATGTAGACTCCAGCTGGACTTTCATGGTCTGCTGGAGGTTAAACAAAGCAGATTCCGGGCCAAATATGTAAAAATTGTCATGATATCTCCCATGGATGAATTTGTGTACGGACAACGCCGAATGTGTAGCACGCATTTCTGCACTCATAAGATACAGCACAGCAAGTTGGGCACTGATGGGTCCACCCATTGGTAAACCAATGAGCTGACTGAGCACATAACCACCCGCAGTGAAGTCGGCATTAGCCCACAGTTTGAAATTAACAAACGAAGTAATCATTTCAATACGGAGGTTCATGAAATCTCTGGAGGTTCCTGTGCCCAATCGGTCAAGGGATTTACAGATGGTAGAAGTGGCAAACCAGGTGATCGGATTCCTACTCTTACGGTTTTCTCTTAGCACGGACACACAGTACAGCACACTGTCGAGCACACGATCCTTCGGGATCTCCGAATACATATCTACCATATCAAGCTCAAAGCCAGCCCATGGGACAGAATCCTTATCAGCGGCCGACAAAGCAGAAAAAAATAAATCTTTGGCGTCATACATAGAAAAAATTTCGCAATTGATATCCATGTCACCCACGAGTCGACATAGAAGGGAAAGTGCCCATGATGCAAGTTTGCCAATTTTTGAAGCCGGATGACTGAAATGGGAAATGACAATTCTGATCTTAAGGATCCCGTCGGCTTCCTGAGATTTAGACTTGATCAGAATTTTTGCACTGGGCGCCTTTGAATGTATACTGGGGGGTTTCCATCGGGTACCGAGAATCGGACGCCACGTTTGGATAAGTGCAGAAGAATACATCCGATCAATGATAGTATTACGCAGGAGGGTTCGTGCACTAAAGACGGCGCCAAAGGCATGCAAGACTTGGTACTTCACATTTTGCAATATGTGTGTCTGGAACAACCGGGCCTAGTGGACAGTGCATACAACAAACAGCAACCCCTGCTTTTTGTCAGCAAGTAAAAAACGGAAGTTAGGGTCCTGCTGACGTAGTGTCCGCAGGTGCTCAGGGGTCACTCGAGGGTCAAACCATTGTATTTCGTCACGGTAGGCATCAAAAGCTGCCTCAGCCATTGAGCGATATGCATACACAGCCTTGTGTTCAGGAACCCCTGGCAATCGTCGCATAGTAGAATACACGGAGGAAGACAAGCCATGAATGCATGACACTAAGGGAGCAACAGTAGAATTTTGGGCATTCTGCCGTAACAATCCAGCCGAATCACCCAGAATCAGTCGTAAGTGCTCACATGTGGATCAGGACACAATATGCCCGATGGGAGGTGGGCAACATAAAGGTGACTGAACACAGGCGCATCCCTGTTCCAGGCAACGCTGTAGTAATCCAGGAGTAAAACGGAACTGCGAATTCAGAACCCAATCAGCCACCTTTTTTGTTTTACACCGAACCACCTTGATACGATTCGCATAGAAGGATTTCAGGGGGGTGAAACACTTTGAATCAAGCAAATGCTGCCGCATCCGGTGCTGAACAAAATCAGCAAATGCTGCTGAAGTATGGTTGATTTTCAACAGCAGGAAGCGTCTCAGCACGATGCCACACTCGCGCCGTGTCCGGGTCTTAACCTTTCTGAAGAGGCGCTCCCATAGACGGTGTTCAACCGTACCCTGCGATTTGTGGAGGATAGAAAATTGTTGTTCCAAGGACAGGGAGGATCTCAAACATGACACCTCTTTCTCCACCGTAGTGGAATCAGTCATACTCAACACAGTGGGTGGGTACAATTTGCCTCGGTTCAACTTGGCCCAGTCCTTAGAAGAAAACTGGGGTAGGCGGCTATTCAGCAATTTTATAGCATGGCGCTGCCGCCACTTTTCACGGGAGAATACCCTAAAAATAGAGCACAGTTCCAGCGGACATATACCCCAGCGGTGTGCTCCAATCCGGGACATATATCTATACATTGCATGGGCGTAGGACTTACCTGAGGCACACTTCAGCAGTGCCAGGATATGCTCCCTACCACGATCACTAATGGGTCGCCCGATGGAGGCAGACCCATTACTGTTCCATCGTACACCAAACGAACCGACTGCAGTTTGACCCACCATACCAATGTACACTTCGGCCGTTTCCATGCAAAAAACCATATAACAGCCAATAACAGGCTCAAAGACAGATACTGTAGCACAGCAACCACGAGGGTTACAAAACCGTAAAATGTGTCGGATCCACTTCGCACTGCATAGGGGCAATAATTGGTTAATTCGATCAAAAGACTCAAAAATTGCAGCCCAATCGCGGGGAGACGCATCAAGGGCATTCTTACGGACAATACACTCAACCTCCCAAGCGGATTTCCAAATTGACGACAGGACCTTTTTTGACGAAGGTTGGAGGTGAAGGGGGGTATGACACAACTTAGTTTTGTACTTGAGCTTAAGTGTCTGACCAAGCATCCTCACAACGTCATGGTTGTCAACAGGGTCTGTTTCGAACGGACAATGACTCTGTAACAGGAAGACGTGAATATGAGAACACAATTTGGTGGTCATAGCATCTGCATGGAACGTAGGCACACGGGCGTCCATGATATGAAACAACGGTGCAATGATAGATGGATGTTTATGTTGGCCACAGAGAAGTAGATCCATGCAGCGCTCAGTAGCATCGGTAACTAAAACAACAAAACGGAGAGGGCGCACATTGTTCAACACCGCGTCCACAATCTGTTGACACACATTAAACATCCAAGCGTGATTCACTAGCAAACTTAGATGTTCCAGGGCGGTTACCGGAGGGCAACAAAGCGATAATGACCCACAAGGTCAATCTCTCTTAAAAGGTTGGGCACGAAGACGGGCGGTTTGGGATCGACCACGGGTATTTTGCACCTTGCCACCAGTGTGGCTCTCTTCAATTGTGATGGTATCCGCTCCGGCCGGACCATCATTCACAGGTTTTGCACCCTTTCCTTTTCCACGGCCATGGAGAATGCGATCAACAATATCATCTCCAAACTCCTTCAATGGCGTTTGTTGGTGGGCTACAAATCCATGGAAATCAGTGCTCAATTTCTCAACATGTGTCTTCACTTCCGCAACATCCGTCTCGAGTGCATGGATTTTTGTTTCGTGTTCTTTGAAACGTGCATTCGTGGCATTCCGTGCCTCTTGTGCTACACGCTCCGCGTATTTTTGGCTAGCCGTAATTGCCCTTGGCACACGTTGAACGGGAGCGTTGGTATTGGTCGTTTCTGGCGAAGACCACATTTCAATATCTTCGTCATCACGATGCGTGTCATCATCCTTTGTATTAGCATTGTCTTTCTTGCGCACCTTTGGCATTTTAACTTCACCTTCGGACTCAGATGTAGAGGTCTCATTGCCGGCATCATCCACATGGGTACCATCCACGCTTCGATCTTTCCCTCGTCTCTTCATACCCGTTTTTTCTTTCTTCTTCTCCTTCAAGTCCGTAGTCTTCTGGGTTTTCGCTTTGGCATCATCCTCCGGGGAACTAGTGCAAGTGGAGCTTTCACACGAACCTTCCGCTTGAAGTGCCCAATCGGAGAGTGAAAGAGATGATCCAGCTTCAACACCACACTTAAACGCCTCAATGGTCGCCTTGGACGCCATGTACGCAATACACGGGCCATCCTTAGGAATATCACCACCGGAGTTGATAGCCTTCACGAGGCGCGAACATGGACTCTTAGACGCAAAGATAAAGAGGCATGAAACCAAGCAAAATGACTTGTTCCGTGAAGTGAATGGAAAAATACCCTCAAATTTGTTCGAGAATTTAGAGCCAAATGCATGAATTTCGTCAAAAGTAGCACGCGGGTCCCATCCAGCCGTCACAACCATCAATCCAATAGGCATCTTTCCTTTCCAAATAAGAGCGTTGTTATCTTTCTTCACCGAAGCACCAAATAATCTCTCATGAAACAATGAAATGTCACGTTCCTTTTCAAGAATCCTTTTCGCTTCAAAGCATAGATCTTTGATTGTTTGGAATACTTCTTTCACATATGGGGCTTTGCAATCCGATGATTTGTGAGATGGATCATCGCATCTCCAACACAGATTAAATGTTGTATAGGAAGTAAATCGGGAACCACGATCTTCCTTTCGAGCATAACGGTAGGAACGTGGAGGAGTTCGGAAGCGTTCATCATATCCATAATCTCTATCACGATTAGGGGTGGTCATGGTCTCTTTCACGATCATACTCACGATCATACTCACGCCGGCGGTAGGAATCATCTCCATAGGAGCGGTAATCACGTGAATCTCGGGAACCACGATAAGAGATAATGTTGAAGACTTAGAATATTCCGAATCAACCAATAGTATCAAAGTTGTCGCAAAGTAGTTGTAAAGCAGGTGCAATCAATGAGGTACACTCCGCCTTTCCTTGTGAGGGCGAGTTTGACGTAGATAAGCAAAGCAACAGGCAAATCACGGAAGAGAACTCATCAAGTACGATTCTGAAGCAACGTGAGATCAGTAGGAAGCGTGTTTGTGAGGAACACAAATTCTTGAGCTATGTAATGCTACAAGCAACTGAAATCGTGTGCGGCAGATTACGAATTTCGTTCTCTCATTCCACCTGTTCATCGATGTAACCAATACGCCAAAACCCATACAACCAGAAAATCAAAACTCAACACGACAGCATGTATATGCGCGCGCATGTTCCACCGCGTAAGGCAGGCGGTTCAATCAAAGAAATGGAAATTCAGATAAGAAGGACAAGCATGGAGTGGGGCTGCAGGTCAAGACCGTCGCCAACGCCATGATTAGGCATTGGCTGACAATTTTGGACGTCCGGGCTGTCATCTGCAGCGATCGGGGCAGTCAGTTTGTGGGGACATGGTTCAAGACAATGTGCGAACACATGGGGATTCGGCACGCTAAGACCGTGGCGTACCACAGCCGGTCAAATGGCCGTGCTGAGGTGGCCGGCCGGCAAATGTTCGAGAAGTTCCTCCAGCTGCACATCGATGAACCGGGCCGGAATTGGTATAATTCGCTGTGGAGGGTCCTCCAGGCGTACCATGACCTTTCAGGGCCCACTGGACTGTCGCCCCACCGCATTCTGTCCCTGCGGGATCGAGTGTCACGCACTCTCCCGTGGTCGAACCGTGGCACAGTGGCCCGGGATGCGAATGCTATGATGGCTGAGGCGGACCACACGGCGGCCAAGGTGTGCAAAGCACTTCAGGACGAGCACGAGAAGGGGGCCAAGTACTTCACGCAGGGAAAAGTCCAGAAGTATGCTCTCAAGGACACCGTATGGGTGGAGCGGCACCACAAGGATGTCCTGTCCAGGCATCGGCAGGCGTCTTGGTATGTGCCGGGGGTAATTGTTCGGAAGGTCGGGCAGGATGTGTATGCGGTTCGTGTGGGGGACAACAAGATCCTGGACCGCGACCATACCTAGCTTCGTCCCCGAGCACCAGACCCCAGCGGACGTCCCGTCACCTTCGGGTTTACGGCCGGCGACCTGGACTCTGATGACGAGGGTGAAGACGACGACTTCACCGCCGAGAAGATCCTGATGTACAAGCCAGACCCGGGGAAGCCCGGGGGGAGGCTATATAAGGTCCGTTGGAAGGGATTTGCCGCATCCAGAGACTCTTGGGAGCCCCCGAGCAGTTTTGTTCCGAGGTATACTACGGTCTGGATGGATTATCTAAAGAAAAAGAACATTTCTTTGGATGTCAAGGACGTGTTGGTCCATTTGGTGGCTGCCAAAGCACCGTAATGGGTCCCCCTTGGCATTTATGTTTGTCTTTGTGATTCGGAGACGGGTGAGGGCGTTCATCTGGGGATTTTTTGGCCTTTATTGGCCATATACCCCCTTCACTCGGTCTTAACATATATATTTCACTGTGGTATACGTATTTAGACCGGTCGACGACGTTTTCTCTATTTTTGATCCCCTTAGTCCATGTTGTAGATCAAGAGGAGACCGAATATGGCGGAGGGCACCCATTGTGTGTGTCCTCACCCCTCCCTTGGGGCATGGGGGACGCCTACGCCGTAAGTGGGGCCTCCATGTGTCCTTGGGACATTGGGGGGGGGGGTTGGAGCCCATTGGGGTCCTCCCGTCCTCTCTCTTCCATGACTTCCGAGCGGGTGTGACAACGCTCTGAGAAGGGAGGTGAAGCCGGTTCGGACCCCCGTGACTATCTTCGGGTCACTTGGGGCATGTATCTATGGGTCGGCAAGCCGCCATTGGCTGGTATCATCCTCTCCGTCGCCAATCTGCCTTGCACAGTCATCGGCCGCAGATTCGGCGACCTAACCCTCAGCGATGTAGGACCAGATGGTCCAGATGTATGTACATAATTTGGGCATCTGTCTGCGGGTTTTTCGGGGAGAAAATTCAGGAATTCGGGCGGGAATTTCGGCGCCGCCAGTCGCCGCGGTCGCTGTCGCCAGTTCCGATCATCATTTCAAGACTGATCCAATAAGATCCTAAGGGTTTTGAATAGCTCATTAAAACCGCGATATTCGAAACATGAGGATCCATATTTTTTCCAGATTTTTTGAGCCATTTTTAGGCTTATTGGTCAATTTAAATTTTGGGGGAAATCGACGATGATCACTTTCGATGATGGATGTGTGCACCTCTTCGAGGCGCACACATAGGTACTTTATTTGGCCATATTTGAGCCATTGGAGGCATCCTATGGTCGCCACAAGCTTTTGCAAAACCATAAATTGGTCTCAAAACCCCCAAACGCTGGCGCGCGTCACCAAGACCTCAAGAGGCGAACGGAAAGGGTGTGGAATGGACGGCAAGTGTACAAGAGAGCCAGCGATTGACGCCAGCATCAAGACAGGGCAAGCCGGACCCTTCCTTGAAGGGAAGTGCTTATGGTCACGCATGAGTGAACCATGAAAAGTGCCCATGTATTGAACGAAGGGCTACGATTGAGTAAGGTATGTCATGAATGCATAAAAGGTCCCTCATTGGATGCTCTAGGGACGCCGGATGTCTAATTCGCATTAGGATAGGGGCTAAGTATATGCATTGTGACGAACTTGAGTTGGGCCTTGCACATGAGCCAATATATGGGTGCTCCGGGATATAGTGGAATTTGGGGTGACCAGCCCGGATTAGAAGAATATGGGTCATATGTGTTCTTTGGATGGTATTGACTTCCCTCGATTCACGCCCATATTATATATCTCCGTGGGTAGGGGTTCTATACCAATTTTTAGGCCGGTTTGGGACACCCAAGAGCCCGACGGACCGGCGTCACAGTAACGAGGTGCCGGAGATTTGGGGAGTCATATGCGGCAAGGGCCTTGCTCATGTCCCAATGATGAACTCCATAGCATTAGATCAAGTCTACCGCGCATATAGAGCGAGTGAGAATTTCTACGGAGCGACCCACGAGCGCCAATTCCAATTTTCCCATTTTTATAGTCAATGTCGAGAGGGGGTCTATAGGTCTCTCCATGCGTCCATTTGGGGATCCAAGTGGGGGAATTGTTCACCAATTGTCACAAGGAATAGTGTGTGGAACCATATTGTGATTCCATGGGCGAGCAATTTTATATACTATCATATGTACCTTGAATTTGCATGTTTTTGACCTCATTTTATGCTCATTTTTGTGTTTTATGTGCTCAGCTGGTCGGTTAACAGCAAAGTGCCTAGAGATCAGTGAACCATGGTATGTTGCTTATATGTTGGCATATGCTTTGGTGTTGCACGCCACCTTATGCCGGATCTCATGGTCACTATGGCTTAGCGCACGAGGCCTCACAAAATTTTGTCTCAAATTCATGGGTTGACTTGTGAAGTGTGCCATTCTCAAAATTGGAGGAGTTTTGGAGCCAATGTTGGCATATTCTCGGGCATTGACCTTTGGTCTATATCGCCCTTGAAAACTACTGTCCGGTTCGGCCCATGCTTGGAGCATTTGGATAATTGCTACATTCACTTTTGGGGATATATGTGAATTTTGAGCAATATGGTCGAATTTTGCCTGATTTTGACATTTTGTGAGGTCATCTCCAAGGGGCAGTTCTCCAAGCCCAATCGGCTCCAAGTCCAACCAAGTTTATGTTAGGGTAGGGCATGGTCCTGAATGCCACTCTAGGCCAAGACACGCCACCTCCCCTAATGGGCTAGGGTTTAGAGGGTTGGGAGTTAACACTTTCTAGGGGTCATTGGAGTGACTTTTGACCCAGGGCATTTAGCCATCTTGTTTGACCTGGTTCAGGCCATCATGTCAGTGAGTCCAGGGAAGGTCTTGAGTCCTGAGAATGAGGGTCTATGCCTGTGATTGTGTTTGTTTGCATTTTTCCCCAATTGATTCCTGATTTGTGTTGATATGCTGATTTCTGCCAATTTCAGGGCTTCTATTGCTTTTGGTGCAATTCTATGTACATGCCCAACGCCCGGGTCTCCGTGCGCACCGCGAGACCGGCGTGCTGAAGGGATTGTTGAGCGTCAATGCGGGACCTCATACGCCCTTGGAGCCCATCAGTTTGGATTGACTACCTGGTTCATTGTACTTGGGAGCTGGTTATTGCACGATATCTGGACCTGTGTGTGGGAGCCGATTTTAACTATTTTTTGTGGGAAATTGTGCAGGAAAAGGCAAGAACATGCTGAATCTGGTGAGGAGCAAAACCATAGGAGTGACGGGTAGCCATGGTGGAAGGGGTACAGCAGGGGCCGGTCCTGGTAGGGACCTTCTTTAGGAGGGAGGCGGCCACCCCCTCCCCGTCGGGCACCATGCCTGAGATGGCCACTGCCCACGTGCGGGTGAGGTCTGCGGCGAGAGCGACGCTGGTAGCGTGCCTGCAGGGTCCGCCCCCCGACGCGTCGGAGGGGGTGTTGCCCCAGGCCTTTGGGATTCAGTAGTACCCGTTGGGGCTGAGTTACCCCGCGTTGAGTTCGGCGGAGTGCCATCGGACGTCGTGGTGGCCGGGGGCTAGCTGGTCAACGTTCAGCGCCCTGGTGTCGTCGGAGCGGATTGCCGGGTAGTCGCGGAGTCGGACTTCAGCCGCGGCGATTGTGCTCGCGCAGGACCGGAGCGCCGTCACGTGCTCCCGGAGCCATGCCGGGCCTCCGCGCTGGTGCACCACCAGGTGTCGCGTGTCTTCCGGCTGGTCCTCCAGTGTGTGCATCGCCATGTGTGGGTCGTGTGGCACCTCGGTAGCCACCAGCAGGGCAGTCTCGCGGGGGAGCCCACAGGGCCTGGGCTGGCCAGCTCCCACCTGCACTATCACCCACTCGGCCCGGAGCCGCGCTTGTTCCGTCGCTCGGGCGCATTGGTTGTCCGTAGTCACCAACCACACTGGCGTCGGCGCGTGGGGCCGCGGGCATAGAGGCTCGGGCCACGCCACATCCGCGTGAGTTTCCTGGTGCTCGCCATCCGCGAGTACGTCGCGGAGGATGTACAGGAGGGCCGCCGGCGGGTGGTATGCCGCCCCCTGCGTGGGGGGGGACAGGCTGCCATGACGGCGGTAGCCCCCGACGTGGAGGTGCAGGCCGTCCGAGGTCACCTGTGGGCCAGTGTGGGCGTCCTGCTTAGCCCTCGTGGGGTGGACGAGCCTCAGGCGGGGGTCCCGCGTGCTGGTGGTGTGGTAAAGGTGGACCAGGGCGTCGCGCCACCCGGGGTGGTCGGTGGGCCCCTGCTCGCGGCGGCAGTAGTGGAGGTGCTCATCGGCGCACTGGTTGAGGCATTCCCGCACCGCTGCTCGCCACGGGTCGTTGTTGTCAGGAAAGGGGTGGTGCGGTCCGTGGTGCCCATGCCACGGCGTCGTGTGCGGCACCCTCAGGCGGCACGTGTCGCAATGCCGCAGCTTGGCGGTGCGCAGCGTGATGACGTTGCCTGGGGGGGACTGTAGCTGGACGTGGGCTGCCCTGGGGCACGCGATGGCGTTGTAGAGCCCCACCCCCAGGGCGGCCAGGGCCCGGGGTACGCGGTGGACCCAGTCGCCCCCTGCCAGGGTTGCGAAATCCGGCACGGGGTAGTTGAAAGTGCTGCCCTGGGTCGTTGATGGTGCCGGAGGGCTCGGGGCCGGCAAGACCAGTGGGGCAGGCACGCGAGGAGTCTCCCTGGACGTTGTTATTGGGGGTAGAACCGGATACTCGAACACCAACGGAGGCGAGAGCAGCGACAACAGAAGCAAGGTCCATGCTGATTGTTATCCGGCAGAAAATCCCAGTCTATGAAGAAAATTGATGCGGATTATTCTAAATACATCTGAGTGTCCAAAACTGTCTGAAAAGATTTAAATAATCCAATTATGTAAAAATGTTTGGCCGATCTGGCCCGCGAGCGCGCGTCAGCGGCAAATGGCGATTCCAGCTAAAATAGCGGAACGCGGCGGATTTACGGGGAATGGACCGCGGAATCAAATCCGGCATATCAGAAATATATAGGAAATATCCTGAGACTGAGCTGCGAGGCGGCGATTCCGCCGAAGCAAAGAAAATGACCAAAATGTAGCCAATCTGGGCAGAATGTCTGAAAATCTGAGCAGATGGGGCTAGCCGCACTTACACTCCCCCTCCAAAAACACACTGGGGTGTGTCGCTACGTCAACGAAGAACGTAGTGCGGGTAAGTCCCAGAAAAAAATAGAAATGTAGCCTCGATGGGGCGAAATCTGCTTGATCTGACCTGATTTGGGCTGAATTGGCACTGAATCAGGATGGATGAACCTGAAATGAGACAGAATGAGGAGTGACGAACAGTCCTCCGTGCAGTAAAACATTAGGTTAAGGGCTAAAAAGCATGTAAACGTATCGAGAATCGATACCAAACCATGCATTGGTTAAGAAATGAGGTAGATTATTGGTGGATTGAGTGGGGGAATCAAGGAATGGAGTGACATCTCAGCGCTCTGGCACAGTTTCGCTGTCGCGGGCACGCTACGGTGTCCTCGCCGAACTCTACATTGTGTTACTCCCGCTTTTCTCGTTCTGAAAAGTGCAGCATGTGCTTCAGATTTGGCGCATCTGGTGGATGATCACAAGATTCAATAAGATTGAGAATCAAATTGAGCAGAGATGAAGGAGATTCAACAATCACAGAGAGGGAAAACAAATACAGATGTAGTCTGTAGACCCTAAGTGAACCACAGAAGGTAGGGATGTCTTTCTGTTCACTTAGATCTAAACAGATCTTCGAGGAATGAGGGGAGATGACAAGGCAATCAACCTAAATTGTCCTAAAATGAGTAAATTCCCTGAGATGAAGGTGAAATGAAGCGGAATGTCTAGAACTGAAACTACTAACACTTTCGTTTAGACTAAAGTTAATATATATTGTCGTTTATTCAGCTCAATTGTGCTTTCCGGCACGTTGGTTCGCGAGCATCTAACAGATTCTATGAAAATGTGGATCATGTGATGATGCATCATGATGGGACATGCTGGCCCTGGATCCTTGGCATGTAACGCGCCGAAGGTTCGCTGAAGGCGCTTTACTGACAGTATATAACTGAGAGACACCGAATTTACAGTGGCGGTGGTGTCAATCGACTTGGACAAGGCCAACCTTTCGATGGAGTCCCACAAGACACTTGGATTCACCATTTTCGACAGTTTCAGGTCGGATTAAGCTCACATTGGCGTGTGCCAAAAATACAACGAAGCTTACGGACTTCAGAGGTTGCTGTTAGAAGTCCCTAGAGCTCCTATCTGAAGATTGTCTGAACAATTGACGTCTGGGTTTCGTACAACAGTGACAGAATGATGAACAAACCTGAGAAATTCAAGACAAATTTGAGGATCCTGGATCTGAATCTGGACTTTGGCGTCAGCATCACAGCAAATGAAGGTACGATCTGAGTTCCTGGCGTCGCATCTGGTGCAGCCAGTACTACAGGGGGTGCCTGTAGGGGTGAATGTCGCTGGCCAGCGTTTTGATTATGTACATTTGCTTCCATCTGCACGAGTAGCCAAATTCCAAAGATGCACAGACCAACAGAGACAAGATTACCCCGAATCTGCCTGAATTAAGCCTGAGTTTGGTTTTTTCTGAACACGGCAGCACACTCCGTGGCTTTCGGTATTCGACTTTCGATACGCTACCGAACGGAGACCAAAGAAAAATTGATTGATTGACGTCAAATTATCAAACATTCGCAGTTCTCCACATCATGACATAAACAGAAAGAATGAACAGTGGATTGAGCAGAATGTGGTGGGATGGCTTCCTCAATTCGGCCAAGCACGAATACATGTGACCACCAACCTGTCTGGCCGGGCCCTCGTACGCCTTGGGCGCTGCAAATCAGCGGCCGAACTCGAAGCTTGGTCCTCATTTGGTTCCTGGGCTGGCCTGACCGCAGGAGGGGGGATCGACGGATCAGCCCTGGAATGTGGCTGCTGAGGGCCGTAAAAGGCTGGATCTCGATTCACCACAGGTCGTTTTCCGTCGCTCTCCACTTGTCTGTCTGGTTTCGACAGACAGTCTGTCAGGAGTACTCCAATTTCGGGGTGCTTCTTCAGGAAGTCGATGAACCCCTTGGTGTATCCATGAACAAAAGATTGGGCTGGTTCCCAGTTGTTGTGACTGGAATCAAAGCCCCTCCACTCACACAGAAATTCCCATTCGCCCTTGGCGTCACGTCTTGCTTCAACAATCCTCTTGAGTTCGTACTTCCCCCCTTCGATGACCCGATCAGACAAATGTTTCGCAGTCCAAAAAAGGGGTTTAACCCGATCCTTGGGGGAGGGGATCTTTCTCTTGAGGCGATCGCCCGAAACGTCAATTTCCCTGCTGACATCCACACGAATCCTCCACCTGTTCTCACCAAGACGCGCTGTAACAGCGAATGGCCCCTCCCACAAGGGAAGAAGCTTGTCATCTCCGTCCAGGGTGGTTTCGGATTTTCGAAGCCAAACTCGATCATCGACTTCAAAATTGTGGGGGTTTTTTCGGCCTTGATTCTGGACCCAAAGCCACTCAGCTTGATGCTTCTCGATTAATTTCGAGACAGTTTTATCTGCTCGTTGGACTTCGTCCAAAAACAACGAAGCATCCTTACAGGGGCGAGGATTATTCAACGGCATGTTCCACCAACACTTCTTTCGTCCAAAGACAATTTCATTTGGAGAGAGGCCATGATACAAAGGCGTGTTGTGGTAACGGCGAAGCAATGGGAAGAGAACTTCCATCCAATGGAAATCCTTTTCACTCGCGAGCTCCTTACGAAGCATATTTATAATTGAGCGGCCGGCTCTTTCGCCAGGCAGCGCTCGATGCGAGTGGATTTCACATCGGAGGTGGTGGATTCCAAGGCGAGCACATAATTCTCTCCACCATTCGGAGGTGTACTCTTTGCCTGAATCCGTCACCACCTCGGATGGGACGTCCCAGCCTCCCATCCAGGTCTGCGCGCACCATTTGGCGGCAGCCTTGCCAGTCATCGACTCAATGTTGCAAGGCAACACTTGAATGTAGCCGGAATGACGGCACTGAATAAGGAGCACACCATTGACGTTTTTGTTAGTCCAAGCTCACCGAGATAGAAGAAATCACTGGTGACTCTGTTAAAGAGGCGCTCCGGAATAGGATGAGGCCTCAGATGGCCATGCTTCTTCGCGCTGGGGGGCGTCGAGACAGCACATTGGGCACATCCGGCGGCTACTTTCATGCAGTGAGTATATAGCCGTGAGCCAAACAACCTATGTTTAATCATCGACCACAGTCGACGGCCATGTGCGTGGGGGGACTCCCATTTATGCCACCAGTTTAACACTCGGGGGGCCAGGGCGTTTGGTACGCACAATTTACCCTCCATCCACAGCTTCCCCCCATCCAACGAATACTCTGAAAAAATCCCATCCTTGTGAGCATCTTTGGATTTGAGATTTCCAAAGACCTCTTTAAACATGGGATCCTGCAGATAATCGGACGTCCAGTCACGGATGATCAGGGAATCTTTCGGCAGGGGTGGAGTTTTGGCCGGATCTCGACGCTTAATGCCCTGGATCAACCGAAATCTACTTACTCGTCGGGTATAGTCAAACCGTTTCACACTCCCTGAGGAGGGATCGGTGACTTTTTCCACGACTTTCAGTGTTTTGGTGCAGATCTCATGAGCATGCGCCGGATCTGAGATGGCCGTGATGTCATGGCACGGTAATGCGTGCTGTTTAACAGCGCATTGCATGCATGCACGTCGAATGAGTTTCTTTTCTTCTTGATCCCATTCGATTATTACATGGCGGTCCTGCTCCGTACCATGGATGTTGGTACTTTGCAGCCCCTCTGAAGCGGGGTAAGCCCATCGGCTCAGAGCATCCGCTACCGTGTTGTGTTTTCCAGGCAAATACGACACATGGAGGTCAAACAGAGAGAGAAATTCGTGCCATCTGGCCCGTCGACCAGCTGGGCTCGCGACAGTATCAATGTGTTCGGTGGCCCAATACTCCAGAGATCGATGATCCGTCAGGACCTCGACTCGATTGGTGCCAACCCATGATTGGTACTTTTTTAGAGCGCAAATTATGGCATACGTTTCCTGCTCACGTGGCGACCATTGCATTTGGCGTGGGGCTAGCTTCCGAGACCAAAATGCAAGAGGGTAGTGATCGCCGGTGGCTTCATCAACCTGTTCGAGAACAGCTCCGATCGCGTACCTAGAAGCGTCGGTTCTAATGTAGAAGGGTCGGTCAAATTGGGGCACATGCAACGTGGCGACTTCGCAGAGGGCTGCCTTCAAGTGATGGAAGGCCTCCTCGCACTCGTCAGTCCACTTGACACGAACCTTTGAACCTGCCTTGCCCGCATCTCTCCCTACCTTCAATAATTCAGTGAGGGGGGCAGCAAATTTGGCATAATTCGGCACAAAAGTGTGGTAAAAATTGCAACAACCCAGGAATCCTCTCAACTCCGTGATCGTCTCAGGGCGCTTCCGCTTCTGAATAGCGACGAGCTTCCCTGGACTGGGTCGTCGGGTGCCATTCTCTAGGAGAGAACCACAAAATTCGACTGATTTTAAAAATAATTTTCCCTTCTTTGGCCCACAAATCAGCTGATTAGCGTCAAGAATGTCCAAAACTTGGTTCAGCTGCTTCTCATGTAGGGCCACCAGCTCGGCTTCGGTCAGTCCCTCCCCCTCCGTCGCGATGATTATGTCATCTATGTACACACTCACGAAGGCACGAAGCTCAGGATGGGCTGTAAAAAGCACATCCTCCATCATTCTTTGAAAAAATGAGGGGGCGTTCTTCAGGCCCATGGGCATGACGGTCCACTGGACTGGGCCACATGGCGTGCACATACAGGTGAGAGGTCGGCTGTCCTTCCTCAACGGCATTTGGTGAAAGCCGTGACGGAGATCCAGCACAGAAAACAAACGACCTCTTGCCCTCTTGGCGATTTCCTCCTCAATGAGGGGCAGGGGGTGCGAATCCGCCTTGGTTTCGGCGTTGAGATTGCGAAAATCAACAACCATTCGCCAACCATCAACAGTGTTTTGGTCTGCAGGCGGTGGCTTCGGGACTGTGAAGGGTGCGCAGCACCATTCGCTGGTCATACAACCCTCAAGCCAACCAAATTCCCTGAGATTTCTCTCGATGATTTTTCCGAGGATCTCATGTTTATGTCCATGGTTCTCATAAGGACGGGATTTTTTCGCCTTGTAACCTTCACGAAGCTCGATGAAGGCTTCACCGAACTGTCCACGGACAGGGGGGTCTTTGATCAACTTCCCTGAAAGGGTTGTGTCCTTCCGTTCCTCAAAAATCTTTTCTCTTGACTTGGAACACAATTCAGTGTGCACCTGATCGCCAGGAATTACTGTCGAAAAAACTTTGGCGACTTCTTCGGCTTTGGCAGGAAGAATCTTCTTACGGATGTCCCTAAACAGGTCCGTATCAACTGCCTCTTGAAGATAGGTGGGTCTTGTGTCGAAATCCCAGAGATTCTCTTCGTGATCCAGCTCCTCGAAAGGATCCATGAAAGCTTCCACAGGGGGTTTTTCATAAAAAACTCTGAATTTGCGGCGCGATTTGGAATTTTTCTTCGCCCGTGCACTGAAGATTCTTTTCGATGTCGATCGTATTGGGGAAGAGGGAGACGAGGCGGATCCATTGGACGTTGGATCACCTTGGGTATCTGACGGACAAAAATCAGAAAAAATAGATTCATCATCAGTACCACGCTCAACCTCAGATTCAGACCCAACACAGGAATCAGTACCAGAATCAGCAGAATTAGAGTCAGAAAGCTTTCCATCCACCAAGAATGCAAGCGAATTCCAGGACCGCTGTGGCAGGGGACCTGTGTCGTCCCTGGCATACAGCTTAATCTTCCTGGGAAGTTCGATGTAATCTACACAAATATCTTGTAATTCCTGAAACCAAGGCTTGTCGTCCCACAAGGGCACAACTAAAATTGCCTGGGTTTTATCTTGCTTGATTTTGTGGATGACCTGCTGGATTAAGTGAAACGGAGGATTAATCCACAACTTCTTGTCCCATTTATGGGTCCAAGCGTCGCTAAAGTGCTTGTCAAAGCGCTTGTTCTTACGGTTAGCAAAGGCATCATACTGTGGCCAAAAGGAATGGTGTTCATGAAAAAATTCACAAATTGCATCGCGCCATTTGTCGACAACTCTGTAGGATGAAGAGTGCCAGCGCGAAGGGCGTCGTGGCTGGGAGTCCCTACGAAGACATTCTAACTCTCGGGAGTAATCGGCACTCCAATTCACCTCTGCAATGGTGACATCTTCGCCAAATTTTGGTGTAACTTTTTGCTTCAAAAATTCTTCTGCACTTTTAAACCCTGCGTGCAAAAAACGAAATTCAGGACGCTCCAAGGGACCTGACTCCAGCAAAAAACAACGACGATGACCTACGGGCGCTACCCTGTTCTTGCGAAGCCAAGGATGGCCCAAATAAAGGTCATACTTTATGTCAGCACGATAGAAGTAGTCATCCTTAAGGACAACTTCTTCCACATTACCTTCTTCCCAAAGGTCTTGAGCGACCAAATGAGTTGATATATAACAACCGCGTTGCCCACCTGCGAGAGAATGTCCAGAAACTCCCTCGAGGGTAACAGGATGAGGCGATTCAAGCACGCAGTCGTCGGGTAAGAAAGAATTGGATTGGAGATTTACCTCTGATCCATTGTCACACAAACAAGTGGCGAGGTGGAAATTTCCCTTGCAATCAGAAACCCACAGCTTTGTGACAAACTGACGGGCCCTGTGCTTGGACTGTACACCAACCTCGTCCACTACAACAGAAGGATCCGCTGCCGGATCCAGGGGAGAGGAGACAAGCGACCCTACATCAAGTAA
Organism: Eutreptiella sp. 'Long Island Sound 2002'; assembly: GCA_964036045.1. NCBI lineage: Eukaryota > Euglenozoa > Euglenophyceae > Eutreptiales > Eutreptiaceae > Eutreptiella > Eutreptiella sp. 'Long Island Sound 2002'. Next base: position 26,594,012 of record OZ038397.1, on the reverse strand, counting down.
TGGTCGATCAGGAATCTGGGGATCATGCCTGAAATCGCCTGGGGAGGGGCGATTTTCGTGGCTCCCCTAGGCGTTCTGACCTCCAGTGGCTGCGTTAACGTTGTGGACACAGCCTGATTCGTCGATCCACTCATCTTGGAACGGATCATCCGCTGGATTCAGGGCATTTTCGACATAATCTCGATCCGCATCGGATACCTGATCTGCACCTGAGACCTGATCCACACGATGGTTGCCCTTTCCACGTCCACGGCCACGGCCGCCGGATGAAGGACCACCACCGTCGCCACGCCCTCTGCCCTTACCAGAGAAAGGGGTTCCTGAAGGATTTCCCTTACCTTTACCCTGTGATCCTGGAGCATTTCCTTTGTTTGTACCGGATTGAGGGGTTTGGCCTGGATTTCGATTTCCGCCTCCGGCGTTGCCATTGGGACTTGTCTGGCCGTTTGGCTGCCCACCGGAGCCGGATGGAGTCCGATTTCCTTTGCCTTGGGACCCGCCAGGGCCTCCAGTATTTGTGTTTCCACCGGAGGGGGTCGGATTACCCTTTCCCCCCTTTTCACCATGCACCTGTCTGTCATTCCTGTCTGAATTCTGAGGATTACTGACATTTTCACCAATCACCTTGTGATCGTAAGCAGACCATCGTAAGCAGACCATTTCACCAATTGACGCGTTCCCGTGGGGGGCCGGCCACGGGACGCTGCGGTGACACGCACAGGTGAGCAGGCAGGCAAGGCACTACGCTCACAAGGGCATCAATACGCCTGTGTCATGTGACAAAGCGTTTCAGAATCCTTGCCACTCTGCAAAGAGGGAACGAAAGTATGTACAGCAACACATCAGGATATGTACCCATGGGGTTAAGACTGGACTGGGGTAAGGGCATCAAGGGACAATAGACACTCAGTCCCAACTCATATCCCAATCCCAGGTCCGACCCTCTCAGTGGCTGGTAGGGGCGGGGGCTCAAACACAACCCATGCCCTGCTCAGTCCGGACCCTGAAACCCTGCCAATGGGAGAGGTGTCCCGCACAGCCACAGGCGAGTTCCTGTGAACCAATGGGCTCCAAGGCCAACCGACAGTGGCTCCCTATGCTCCCTTAACGGCAGGTCCCAACTCCACTCTGAGCCAGAGATATGGCCCCGCCATTATCACCCAGGAGTTGGTAGCTGAAAATGGGCTGTTTCAGCCCAAACTGAAATTAACTCAAAAATCCCCAAAATCGACCCCTCGTCCGGACCCGCCAGAGGTAGGGACGAGGCAACTGACCCTGTGCCCTTCGAGTACGAACTCCCTGGAGCCCTCACCCAACCTGGTTCCCTCTGAGGTCCCGGCATCAGGGCAACACGGATGAGTCAAGTGGGGTCATGATGCCAAAATCACCAAAATTGGCGTTATTCCCACGCGCGGCTCGCTCGGCCAAGGTAAGGCCAAAGGCTCACAGGGTAGGAGGCAGGACCTAGGACTTATATCTGAGTGTACAACTTGGATTTAGGTCCGGGCTCCCTATAGGCTTAGAGAATTGGGGCCGCCAATTGACCACACGGAAGGGGGAAATTGGGGTCCCAAAATCGGGTCATTTTGGCTGCTTGAAATGAGCCAAAATTCGGTGTGCTCCCAATAGTATATCTCCACGCCGGCTTGGAGATCGGATCCGCCATTCCATACGCGATCCACTGGGAGTCCAACGGAGACTCCCATGCCCTTGGCTCTCAAAGATCTCCATGCTGCCTGGCGTGGTGACGATCCTAATTGGGTCCACAAATGCCAAAATGGCAAAATTGCCCACACTCACTTTGGGCTAGCGCCTTAACGAAGGTGGCTCCGCTTCGCCCACGTGGTGTGTGGACCATGGGGACCATTACCCATAACACCCATGTCATATATGGTCCATTGGTCTATGCGTCCGGCGTGCACGAGGGTTAGAACATAGTGCACGGCGGGCAGCAAAAGTGGAAAATTGCTCAAAATGGCCAAATATGCGCACACTCATGGTTGGGGCAAATGAGGCACATGCCCGACTCGGACCGGAGTGTGCCATAGGATTGGTATCAAGTCATATTGGTCCAACATATCTTTTGGGCGTCGCCCAACTCCTCCGATATTGGGCATGGCAGGGTCGCCAAGTGAGCCCATGATTTGGGATAGTCCCAAATCGCCAACATGGCGGCCACGGTATGCCAAGCCTAAGAGGAGTTATTCGCCGGGTCCAAGATATGTTGGGCACCGAAGTATGTACCCTCATATCATACTTGGGTCATGATGTCAATTGAGCGCAACGTTGAGATACACGGTCGCCACTTGACATCATGACGGGCCAAAAATGGCAAAATTGGCACAAGCACACACAAAAGTGCCTTGAAAGGTGCATAATTATATTATAATATCTTCGGCTTGGATCGTGCAATCACTTGATCCTTCTAAACACAATGACTTGACACCAATGACCTTCGATCCCACATATGTGCTCCACTTGGGGCGCCTTGAAAGGTTACAAGCGCTACTTCCCAAGTGGGCACACGAAAATATGGAAAATTGCAAAACACACACTTTGCTCCCAACGCATCGCTTCGGGTTCACCACACAAGCTTCCCTTCACGAAGGTTAGGCTTGCAATTGATCGTAGGGAGTATGGAGAAGGGGCTTGCACAATATGAGGTCCATTGGCGGGCTTGGCTTGGAGTAATGGACCCGCCATATGGGCACGCAACACAACACATGGCACATACCACATATTGCCCAAAAAGGTAGCTCCCACCACGATATGTCATGCCCCTCCAAGGGCATAACTTTGTGTCAATTGCTCATAGGAACTCAAGGAGAGTTCCTATGCAACACCAACACTTGCGCGCTACACTCGAAAGTTATCCTAACGCACGCAATGTCATGGCCATAGAGTTACAACGCAAACTCCACCCTCTTGACCATGATCCATTACACTAGCGCGCACGTGTGGAGACGCAAGGCATATAATGCTTCCTAAATTACGTCGGGAGTATTGTGAATACATCCCACGTTTCCTTATCGTAATTCCTCGCAAGCAACACGAGATATGACCTTCACAAGTGGCCTCACGAATCAACTTTGTTTTGCCCATATCTTTAAGACAAATGGAGGGCAGGATAAAAGAGAAGTTGATTCGTGCATACGGAAGCACGTAGGTCCACTCGAAAGAGGTCAAATCAAGTGCGGGGATGTCGAAGTCGAAAATCCGATTTCGACATCCTGAAAGATTCGGATTAAGGTTGCGAGTATTAATTATGAAAATTGCGGAAGCATCCATGCAGTTCCTGGCGACTTTGGAGCCTTCGTGACGGATAGCGTTAAAATTTCTATTATAAACAGTTAAACTGGCGGTTACGGTAAAGTCGCGAGCCAACCGCCAGCAGTCAAAACAGTGAGTATCAGAACGGAAGCGTAAAAATTGACGGAAACAATATGAAAATAAAACCCTGTTGATTCCTGATATTCTGATACACAAATCTCCGCTGGCGGTGCATCGGTTGCCGATGCGGGGCTTTACGGCACGGAACACGGCCGTCAATGGGGTTAGTGGACCGGAGACCGGTTGTATGCCGTAACCTGGCCATGGGGTTCTGGGTACGGCTTCACCCCCCTCCTTAGAGCAAACCCTGGGGGGGCTCGATAACACCCACGCATGGCAGCGGGTACCCAGGACCATCCTGATGGGGGGGGGGGTGTCACATCCTCACTTCAGTAAGTCACAGTAAGATAGGTATCCCACAGTGGGATAGGTATGCTGATGTAACAGCTCGTAGCACTTGTATAGTATCAAGTATCAAGTCCCGGGTCCTGGCGGCGATTGTTCGGCATCCAAAGGACCCGCTAACCCATACCAGGCGCACCGGGTGCCGGCTGCTACGGTCACCACCACAGTGGCAGTGGCATACACGGCCAACATAGGCGACACACGACGACCGAGGTGGTCCCTGAAAGTGCTGCCCTGGGTCGTTGAGGGTGCCGGAGGGCTCGGGGCCGGCAAGACCAGTGGGGCAGGCACGCGAGGAGTCTCCCTGAATGTTGTTATTGGGGGTAGAACCGGATACTCGAACACCAACTGAGGCGAGAGCAGCGACAACAGAAGCAAGATCCATGCTGATTGTTATCCGGCAGAAAATCCCAGTCTATGAAGAAAATTGCGGCGAATTATTCTAAATACATCTGAGTGTCCAAAACTGTCTGAAAAGATTTAAATAATCCAATTATGTAAAAATGTTTGGCCGATCTGGCCCGCGAGCGCGCGTCAGCGGCAAATGGCAATTCCAGCTAAAATAGCGGAACGCGGCGGATTTACGGGGAATGGACCGCGGAATCAAATCCGGCATATCAGAAATATATAGGAAATATCCTGTGACTGAGCTGCGAGGCGGCAATTCCGCCGAAGCAAAGAAAATGACCAAAATGTAGCCAATCTGGGCAGAATGTCTGAAAATCTGAGCAGATGGGGCTAGCCGCACTTACACTCCCCCTCCAAAAACACACTGGGGTGTGTCGCTACGTCAACGAAGAACGTAGTGCGGGTAAGTCCCAGAAAAAAATAGAAATGTAGCCTCGATGGGGCGAAATCTGCTTGATCTGACCTGATTTGGGCTGAATTGGCACTGAATCAGGGTGGATGAACCTGAAATGAGACAGAATGAGAAGTGACGAACAGTCCTCCGTGCAGTAAAACATTAGGTCAAGGGCTAAAAAGCATGTAAACGTATCGAGAATCGATACCAAACCATGCATTGGTTGAGAATGAGGTAGATTATTGATGGATTGAGTGGGGGGACCAAGAATTGGAGTGACATCTCAGCGCTCTGGCACAGTTTCGCTGTCGCGGGCACGCTACGGTGTCCTCGCCGAACTCTACATCGTGTTACTCCCGCTTTTCTCGTTCTGAAAAGTGCAGCATGTGCTTCAGATGTGGCGCATCTGGTGGATGATCACAAGATTCAGCAAATTTGAGTTAATTTGGGCAGAGATGAAGGAGATGAAACACTCACAGAGAGGGAAAACAAATACAGATGTAGTCTGTAGACCCTAAGTGAACCACAGAAGGTAAAGATGTCTTTCTGTTCACTTAGATCTAAACAGATCTTTGAGGAATGAAGGGAGATGACAAGGCAATCAACCTAAATTGTCCTAACATGAGTAAATTCCCTGAGATGAAGGTGAAATGAAGCGGAATGTGTACAACTGAAACTACCAACACCTTCGTTTAGACTAAAGTTAATATATATTGTCGTTTATTCAGCTCAATTGTGCTTTCCGGCACGTTGGTTCGCGAGCATCTAACAGATTCTATCAAAATGTGGATCATGTGATGATGCATCATGATGGGACATGCTGGCCCTGGATCCTTGGCATGTAACGCGCCGAAGGTTCACTGAAGGCGCTTTACTGACAGTATATAACTGAGAGACACCGAATTTACAGTGGCGGTGGTGTCAATCGACTTGGACAAGGCCAATCCTTCAAATGTGTCCCACAAGATACTTGGATTCACCATTCTCGACAGTTTCAGGTCAGATTGAGCTCACATTGGCGTGTGCCAAAAATACAACGAAGCTTACGGACTTCAGAGGTTGCTGTTAGAAGTCCCTAGAGCTCCTATCTGAAGATTTTCTGAACAATTGACGTCTGGGTTTCGTACAACAGTGGCAGAATGATGGACAAACCTGAGAAATTCAAGGTAAATTTGAGGATCCTGGATCTGAATCTGGACTTTGGCGTTAGCATCACAGCAAATGAAGGTACGATCTGAGTTCCTGGCGTCGCATCTGGTGCAGCCAGTACTACAGGGGGTGCCTGTAGGGGTGAATGTCGCTGCGCAGCGTTTTTACTATGTACATTTGCTTCCATCTGCACGAGTAGCCAAATTCCAAAGATGCACAGACCAACAGAGACAAGATTACCCCGAATCTGCCTGAATTAAGCCTGAGTTTGATTTTTTCTGAACACGGCAGCACACTCCGTGGCTTTCGGCTTTCGACTTTCGATACGTTACCGAACGGAGACCAAAGAAAAATTGATTGATTGACGTCAAATTATCAAACATTCGCAGTTTTCCACATCATGACATAAACAGAATGAATGAACAGTGGATTGAGCAGAATGTGGTAGGATGGCTTCCTCAATTCGGCCAAGCACGAATACATGTGACCACCAACCTATCTGGCCTGGCCCTCATACGGCTTGGGCGCTGCAAATCAGCGGCCGAACTTGAAGCTTGGTCCTCATTTGGCTCCTGGGCTGGCCTGACCGCAGGAGGGGGGATCGACGGATCAGCCCTGGAATGTGGCTGCTGAGGGCCGTAAAAGGCTGGATCTCGATTCACCACAGGTCGTTTTCCGTCGCTCTCCACTTGTCTGTCTGGTTTCGACAAAGAATCTGTCAGGAGTACTCCAATTTCGGGGTGCTTCTTGAGGAAGTCGATGAACCCCTTGGTGTACCCATGGACAAAAGATTGGGCTGGTTCCCAGTTGTTGTGACTGGAATCAAAGCCCCTCCACTCACACAGAAATTCCCATTCGCCCTTGGCATCACGTCTTGCTTCAACAATCCTCTTGAGTTCGTACTTTCCCCCTTCGATGACCCGATCAGACAAATGTTTCGCAGTCCAAAAAAGGGGTTTAACCCGATCCTTGGGGGAGGGGATCTCTCTCTTGAGGCGATCGCCCGAAACGTCAATTTCCCTGCTGACATCCACACGAATCCTCCACCTGTTCTCACCAAGACGCGCTGTAACAGCGAATGGCCCCTCCCACAAGGGAAGAAGCTTGTCATCTCCGTCCAGGGTGGTTTCGGATTTTCGAAGCCAAACTCGATCATCGACTTCAAAATTGTGGGGGTTTTTTCGGCCTTGATTCTGGACCCAAAGCCAGTCAGCTTGATGCTTCTCGATTAATTTCGACACAGTTTTATCTGCTCGTTGGACTTCGTCCAAAAACAGCGAAGCATCTTTACAGGGGCGAGGATTATTCAACGGCATGTTCCACCAACACTTCTTTCGTCCAAAGACAATTTCATTTGGAGAAAGGCCATGATACAAAGGCGTGTTGTGGTAACGGCGAAGCAATGGGAAGAGAACTTCCATCCAATGGAAATCCTTTTCACTCGCGAGCTCCTTACGAAGCATATTTATTATTGAGCGGCCGGCTCTTTCGCCAGGCAGCGCTCCATGCGAGTGGATTTCACATCGGAGGTGGTGGATTCCAAGGCGAGCACACAATTCTCTCCACCATTCGGAAGTGTACTCTTTGCCTGAATCCGTTACCACCTCGGATGGGACGTCCCAGCCTCCCATCCAGGTCTGCGCGCACCATTTGGCGGCAGCCTTGCCAGTCATCGACTCAATGTTGCAAGGCAACACTTGAATGTAGCCGGAATGACGGCACTGAATGAGGAGCACACCATTGACTTTTTTATTAGTCCAATGGCACTCTTCGTCATCGAGCTCACCGAGATAGAAGAAATCACTGGTGACTCTGTTAAAGAGGCGCTCCGGAATAGGATGAGGCCTCAGATGGCCGTGCTTCTTCGCGCTGGGAGGCGTCGAGACAGCACATTGGGCGCATCCGGCGGCTACTTTCATGCAGTGAGTATATAGCCGTGAGCCAAACAACCTATGTTTAATCATCGACCACAGTCGACGGCCATGTGCGTGGGGGGACTCCCATTTATGCCACCAGTTTAACACTCGGGGGGCTAGGGCGTCTGGCACACACAATTTACCCTCCATCCACAGCTTCCCCCCATCCAACGAGTACTCAGGAAAAATCCCATCCTTGTGAGCATCTTTAGATTTGAGATTTCCAAAGACCTCTTTAAACATGGGATCCTGCAGATAATCGGACGTCCAGTCACGGATGATCAGGGAATCTTTAGGCAGGGGTGGAGTTTTGGCCGGATCTCGACGCTTAATGCCCTGGATCAACCGAAATCGACTTACTTGTCGGGTATAGTCAAACCGTTTCACACTCCCTGAGGAGGGATCGGTGACTTTTTCCACGACTTTTAGTGTTTTGGTGCAGATCTCATGAGCATGCGCCGGATCTGTGATGGCCGTGATGTCATGGCACGGTAATGCGTGCTGTTTAACAGCGCATTGCATGCATGCACGTCGAATGAGTTTCTTTTCTTCCTGATCCCATTCGATGATGACATGGCGGTCCTGCTCCGTACCATGGATGTTGGTACTTTGCAGCCCCTCTGAGGCGGGGTAAGCCCATTGGCTCAGAGCATCCGCTACCGTGTTGTGTTTTCCAGGCAAATACGACACATGGAGGTCAAACAGAGAGAGAAATTCGTGCCATCTGGCCCGTCGACCAGCTGGGCTCGCGACAGTATCAATGTGTTCGGTGGCCCAATACTCCAGAGATCGATGATCCGTCAGGACCTCGACTCGATTGGTGCCCACCCACGATTGGTACTTTTTTAAAGCACAGATTATGGCGTAAGTCTCTTGCTCACGCGGCGACCATTGCATTTGGCGTGGGGCTAGCTTCCGAGACCAAAATGCAAGAGGGTAGTGATCGCCGGTGGCTTCATCAACCTGTTCGAGAACAGCTCCGATCGCGTACCTAGAAGCGTCGGTTCTGATGTAGAAGGGTCGGTCAAATTGGGGCACATGCAACGTGGCGACTTCGCAGAGGGCCGCCTTCAAGTGATGGAAGGCCCCCTCGCACTCGTCAGTCCACTTGACACGAACCTTTGAACCTGCCTTGCCCGCATCTCTCCCTACCTTCAATAATTCAGTGAGGGGGGCAGCAAATTTGGCATAATTCGGCACAAAAGTGTGGTAAAAATTGCAACAACCCAGGAATCCTCTCAACTCCGTGATCGTCTCAGGGCGCTTCCACTTCTGAATAGCGACGAGCTTCCCTGGACTGGGTCGTCGGGTGCCATTCTCTAGGAGAGAACCACAAAATTCGACTGATTTTAAAAATAATTTTCCCTTCTTTGGCCCACAAATCAGCTGATTGGCGTCAAGAATGTCCAAAACTTGGTTCAGCTGCTTCTCATGTAGGGCCACCAGCTCGGCTTCGGTCAGTCCCTCCCCCTCCGTCGCGATGATTATGTCATCTATGTACACACTCACGAAGGCACGAAGCTCAGGATGGGTTGTGAACAGCACATCCTCCATCATTCTTTGAAAAAATGAGGGGGCGTTCTTCAGGCCCATGGGCATGACGGTCCACTGGACTGGGCCACATGGCGTGCACATACAGGTGAGAGGTCGGCTGTCCTTCCTCAACGGCATTTGGTGAAAGCCGTGACGGAGATCCAGCACAGAAAACAAACGACCTCTTGCCCTCTTGGCGATTTCCTCCTCAATGAGGGGCAGGGGGTGTGAATCTGCCTTGGTTTCGGCGTTGAGATTGCGAAAATCAACAACCATTCGCCAACCATCTATAGTGTTCTGGTCTGCAGGCGGCGGCTTCGGGACGGTGAAGGGTGAACAACACCATTCGCTGGTCATACAACCCTCAAGCCAACCAAATTCCCTGAGATTTCTCTCGATGATTTTTCTGAGGATCTCATGTTTATGTCCATGGTTCTCATAAGGGCGCTGTTTCTTCGCCTTGTACCCTTCACGAAGCTCGATGAAGGCTTCACCGAACTGCCCACGGACAGGGGGATCTTTGATCAACTTCCCTGAAAGGGTTGTGTCCTTCCGTTCCCCAAAAATCTTTTCTCTTGACTTGGAACACAATTCAGTGTCCACCTGATCGCCAGGAATTACTGTCGAAAAAACTTTGGCGACTTCTTCGGCTTTGACAGGAAGAATCTTCTTACGGATGTCCCTAAACAGGTCCGTATCAACTGCCTCTTGAAGATAGGTGGGTCGTGTGTCGAAATCCCAGAGATTCTCTTCGTGATCCAGCTCCTCGAAAGGATCCATGAAAGCTTCCACAGGGGGTTTTTCATAAAAAACTCTGAATTTGCGGCGCGATTGGAGATTTTTCTTCGCCCGTGCACTGAAGATTCTTTTCGATGTCGACCGTATTGGGGAAGAGGGAGACGAGGCGGATCCATTGGACGTTGAATCACCTTGGGTATCTGACGGACAAAAATCAGAAAAAATAGATTCATCATCAGTACCACGCTCAACCTCAGATTCAGACCCAACACAGGAATCTGTACTAGAATCAGCAGAATTAGAGTCAGAAAGCTTTCCATCCACCAGGAATGCAAGCGAACTCCAAGACCGCTGTGGCAGGGGACCTGTGTCGTCCCTGGCATACAGCTTAATCTTCCTGGGAAGTTCGATGTAATCTACACAAATTTCTTGTAATTCCTGAAACCAAGGCTTGTCGTCCCACAAGGGCACAACCAAAATTGCCTGGGTTTTATCTTGCTTGATTTTGTGGATGACCTGCTGGATTAAGTGAAACGGAGGATTAATCCACAACTTCTTGTCCCATTTATGGGTCCAAGCGTCGCTAAAGTGCTTGTCAAAGCGCTTGTTCATACGGTTAGCAAAGGCATCATACTGTGGCCAAAAGGAATGGTGTTCATGAAAGTATTCACAAATTGCATCGCGCCATTTGTCGACAACTCTGTAGGATGAAGAGTGCCAGCGCGAAGGGCGTCGTGGCTGGGAGTCCCTACGAAGACATTCTAACTCTTGGGAGTAATCGGCACTCCCATTCACCTCTGCAATGGTGACATCTTCACCAAATTTTGGTGTCACCTTTTGCTTCAAAAATTCTTCTGCACTTTTAAACCCTGCGTGCAAAAAACGAAATTCAGGACGTTCCAAGGGACCTGACTCCAGCAAAAAACAACGACGATGACCTACGGGCGCTACCCTGTTCTTGCGAAGCCAAGGATGGCCCAAATAAAGGTCATACTTTATGTCGGCACGATAGAAGTAGTCATCCTTAAGGACAACTTCTTCCACATTTTGCTCTTCCCAAAGGTCTTGAGCGACCAAATGAGTTGATATATAACAACCGCGTTGCCCACCTGCGAGAGAATGTCCAGAAACTCCCTCGAGGGTAACAGGATGAGGCGACTCAAACACGCAGTCGTCGGGTAAGAATGAATTGGATTGGAGATTTACCTCTGATCCATTGTCACACAAACAAGTGGCGAGGTGGAAATTTCCCTTGCAATCAGAGACCCACAGCTTTGTGACAAACTGACGGGCCCTGTGCTTGGACTGTACACCAACCTCGTCCACTACAACAGAAGGATCCGCTGCCGGATCCAGGGGAGAGGAGACAAGCGACCCTACATCAAGTAATGGTCGATCAGGAATTTGGGGATCATGCCTGAAATCGCCTGGGGAGGGACGATTTTCGTGGCTCCCCTAGGCGTTCTGACCTCCAGCGGCTGCGTTAACATTGTGAACACAGCCTGATTCGTCGATCCACTCATCTTGGAACGGATCATCCGCTGGATTCAGGGCATTTTCGACATAATCTCGATCGGCATCGGACACCTGATCTGCACCTGAGACCTGATCCACACGATGATTGCCCTTTCCACGTCCACGGCCACGGCCGCCGGATGATGGGCCACCACCGTCGCCACGCCCTCTGCCCTTACCAGAGAAAGGAATTCCTGAAGGATTTCCCTTGCCTTTACCCTGTGATCCTGGAGCATTTCCTTTGTTTGTACCGGATTGAGGGGTCTGGCCTGGATTTCAATTTCCGCCTCCGGCGTTGCCATTGGGACTTGTCTGGCCGTTCGGCTGCCCACCGGAGCCGGATGGAGTCCGATTTCCTTTGCCTTGGGACCCGCCAGGGCCTCCGGTATTTTTGTTTCCACCGGAGGGGGTCGAATTACCCTTTCCCCCCTTTGCACCATGCACCTGTCTGTCATTCCTGTCTGAATTCTGCGAATTACTGACATTTTCACCAATCACCTTGTGATCGTAAGCAGACCATCGGTGATTAGCAGTAGAATGCGTCTTAGCTCGGTTCGTAGAACCTAAAAGAAGGCAGATGCTACAATGATCCTGAACATTCCGGGTGTCATTCACCTTTTTGTTGCCCTTTTGGGCCCCATTTTGGGTTTTTTGCTGGGTATTCTTGTTTCCCCCAAGACCCTCATGGAAATTTTGATTGGCGGCGTCAGCGAGCCGTTCAACCTCTTCCCACAGTTCCTGCGGAGTGAACGAAAACACCCAGTTCCTGGCCTTCAGGCGATGGCCGTGGAAACTTACTCCCCTATTGAGGACTTGGACAAACAAGTCCCGATCCTCGTGTTCATTAAACTTGATTTTCCACGTGTTTTCAGTGAATTTCACCTTGGTAAACGACGTGAGGGAGCACTTTTGAAGTGCCTCCCTGACGGTAAACCGGTTGGCCGAGGCATCAAAGCCATCGACTTCCGCCCACCAGGTCTTGACCTTTTCTTCGGACTGTTTATTCCGAAGGGTGGCGGCGGTTTCTGAGGGGATCTTGTCAAAAATCAGATTCTTCAGCTCGGCACTAGAAAATTTTTCGCCTGAATGTTCAGATTCTTCTACGAGATTCCAGAAGCGCTGTCTCTTGTCTTGCACTTCGTGCAAGATTAATCGCGAGAACGAAGGAAAATTCTTCAACATCTGGTGGTAATGGTCCTCTGGCAGCCGGGATCCACGTACCTCCAACTGTTCCCACACCTCATCAAAGGTAAGGGGGGAACTTGAATCCTCACGATCACTCCAGGTCCTGAGCCAAGTGTTGGCCGGCGCTCCCTCAAGGCAGTCCAAGAGGGCCATCAGGAACTGATCATCCTGGAGCTTTTGAGTCTTAACCCACAATTTAAATTCCCGTTGGAACGGAGGCCAACGTCTGGGGTTCCCATTATACTTCGGTTGCTTGGCAACCTGACGAAGTCGCAATGAAGTGGGATTTAGAAGTGAATCCAGCCCAACACCGGCCGTAATGGCAGACACCTTGGCGGCATCATTAGCCACACCAGCTCCGGCGAGGGTCTGGGCGAGCAACATCTGGGCTATTGCATTGGAATCAACAGCAGGAAGGGTAGTACGGGAGGCAGTTCGTTTGGCATTCTGAGCCTCAGTCCTAGCCTTCGCCGATCTACTCTGAGATCGAGAGATTGTAACCCTTTCCTTTAGCTTAGTCCTGCTAATCCTTGCGTTGGTGGTCTTAGAGTCCACCGAAGGAGCAATCGAAAAAATTTCTGTCGCCTCCTCCGACGGTTCTGTTGTTTGTTCCACCGATGATGCGCCCTCAGACCTCATGTGGGTCTTGAAAAGATCTTTAATTCCCAGCGTCTGAATGATGAGTTGCATTTGATCTTTGAGCAATTGGAGCTCAGTATCTCGCTGTAATCTGCAAGAGCAGTCGGCAGGACAGTACATACCGTGTCCTGAAGGGCCTGAGCAGGCTGTCGGACCGCTAATCTCAGTGGTTCGCAGCCAGGAGTCCACTTGGGGAGCTCCTTCAGTCCTAATTTCCAGGCTTGCCTGCCTAGCTGCCTCTAAAATTCCTTCCTCAACCGCGGCGGCTAGATCGTCGCGGATGAAAACAGAGGGATGAGGGGCGGAGGGCCCGGCAACAGGTGCCTTGGTCTTCTCCTTCGGGAAGGGACTTGCCTCCCAGATCTGCACAAAAATGGCAAAAGATTCATCTTCTTGAGAACACCACCACATCCTGGTCTTAATTTCTTCTTGAAGGAGGAAAAAACATTCGAATAAAAAATCAGAGGCGATTCTTTCTTGTCCTATCAGTTTAGACGTGGCTAATAGACAAAGGGCCTCAAGCGCCTCAAGGTTACGGGTCACTTCTGAAGACAAATGGTTGTCCCATTGTGCCCAATTGGCTGGTCGATTATAGGTAGGTACCTCACCTGGACCACCCATCTCAATGTCGTCAATGTCGGCGTCGATGGTCTCAAAATGTGGACATTGGTAGGGAGTATTGGTACCTGCCAGGTCCGTAAGCTCCACCGGAGCGTTGCCATTAGCGTAGGCTGGGAGATTCCAGCTGCTTGATGGCCAATTTCGACTGGGATCTTGATTGTAATCTGGGCCTCCACAGCTGCTGATTTGTGCCCTTCTTGGGCAATTTGGGCTTGCGCAAGGCATTCCTCTCAAGGCCTCGTTCGCACAGCACCACGGCAGCGTAATCGTTACGTCTCCGGAGGTGGCGGAGTCTACGGGGCCGTACTGGGGAGCTAGCTGTGGTTGGGACACCAAAGGAACAACATTCAGGTAGCCTCTGCTACCATGAAAGTGCTGCCCTGGGTCGTTGAGGGTGCCGGAGGGCTCGGGGCCGGCAAGACCAGTGGGGCAGGCACGCGAGGAGTCTCCCTGAATGTTGTTATTGGGGGTAGAACCGGATACTCGAACACCAACTGAGGCGAGAGCAGCGACAACAGAAGCAAGATCCATGCTGATTGTTATCCGGCAGAAAATCCCAGTCTATGAAGAAAATTGATGCGGATTATTCTAAATACATCTGAGTGTCCAAAACTGTCTGAAAAGATTTAAATAATCCAATTATGTAAAAATGTTTGGCCGATCTGGCCCGCGAGCGCGCGTCAGCGGCAAATGGCAATTCCAGCTAAAATAGCGGAACGCGGCGGATTTACGGGGAATGGACCGCGGAATCAAATCCGGCATATCAGAAATATATAGGAAATATCCTGTGACTGAGCTGCGAGGCGGCAATTCCGCCGAAGCAAAGAAAATGACCAAAATGTAGCCAATCTGGGCAGAATGTCTGAAAATCTGAGCAGATGGGGCTAGCCGCACTTACAGTCCCACAAGTCGAGAGCGACCACAAAGATCCATCAGGCTACCCCAAGCTTCCCAAGGCCCGCCGACTGGGGAGAGCCCCCACGGGTCCTTCCTCGGGCGCACCATGTCCATATCCATACGACGCGAGTCCAGAGTGCCATAGTCGAACTCCTTACGAACCCCAAATCGTAAGGGAACTCCTCCTTAAGGGATCGGGCATCAAGGCCGTCTTTTCCCTCGCCCTACTGCCACGAAGGCCATACATGAGAGAGTCCTCATGCAGTGTGGGCGGAGGCGTCGACTCCTCAAACCACCAGTTTCCCAGGCAGACTGACCGAGGTCAGGAGCACCGGAGGCCGCCATCCGAATGCAAGTGCGTCTGCGAATCGGTAGGCTCACACTGGGACTGACAGTGGCGGACCGCTGGGAGTGTAGTCAGGCAACTGGGCTTCCCGCCTGGCGCCATCAGGATCTCCACACATCACAGCGAATAGGGCAACACGGTATCACAGGCACTCAAACAGAAGAACATGTAATCATGTACTGGTCCAGGCTGGACCAGGCTGTAAGAATATGTACACGGCGACTCAAGGCGCCTCTGTATTCCGATTCGTGGTGAAAAGCAGTCCATCCCTCAGCGATGGGCTGATGACACTCAACACACAGATGCACATATCCTGGAGGGCAGAAAAACAAGCAATAATCCGGGTAAATAGGCGTGTAAACACACTCTGGACAGAGTGCCAAACCACGCCCTGGTTAGGATAAGGCAAATGCAGGAGGGTGGACAGGATAACGCCTGATTTCAGGCATATATAGTCTCGAGACACACGTCGACTGGTCTGGATTCCGCAGGTGCCATGGAACCAGACCACACACTCAAAAATTGCAATGCCGATGACAGCGGCATCCGTTGCGCAACGTCGTATGGGCTTCAAGGCCCCAAGAGCTCAAAAATATGAAGGTCAGTCGCCCTACCTGGTTTCCCAAGGATTCAGCAGGGGGGGTGAGTGACGAACAAAAGAAGAGAGGGGCCATCCTCCTCTGGATTCAGCAGGGGGGGGTATATGGCCACTCTGTCACCGAAAGATGGAAGAGAGCAAGCAAGTAAGGGACGATTCGTCGGCCTCACAAGCGCTCATAACACATCAGGGGAGAGCTCAGGGCGCTGATCAGGCACCCCTGGCTGCAATCGCCCGGGTGAGTGCTGCCAAGTCCGAAACGTGGATCTTGGTCTTGTGCTTGCGGATGTACTCCATGAAGGGAGTATTGACCCGCGGCACGAACGAGGAGACGGGTTCCCAGGTGTCGTGGGACGGCCCATAGCCTCGCCAACGAACCTTGAACTCCAGACCTCCGGGTGCCGAGGCCTTCGGACGCTGAGCCAGGATCTTCTCGACAGTATAGTCGTCCTGCTCAGCATAGTCGTCGTCCGAATCGGC
Source organism: Eutreptiella sp. 'Long Island Sound 2002' (assembly GCA_964036045.1). Lineage (NCBI taxonomy): Eukaryota > Euglenozoa > Euglenophyceae > Eutreptiales > Eutreptiaceae > Eutreptiella > Eutreptiella sp. 'Long Island Sound 2002'. The sequence goes on along the minus strand of OZ038397.1, from coordinate 26,577,858 downwards.
CTCATGTTTGGCGTAGTCCAGGGACACATGTCGGCCACGGAGGTCGGGTTCCCGCACACGGAGTTGACTCTCGTGGCGCTCCCGGAACTGTCCGTGACCCACCTTGATGCGGTAGGTGTCCTCACCAATCCTGCGGACCACCTCGCCGGGTGTGAACCAGGTCTTGGTGCGGTGGGTGCCCATGGGGCGGGGTCTGATCACCCACACCGGGTCTCCCACCCTGAACTTCTGCGCTGTCGAGCTCGGGGCGGACTTCTGACGCTCAGCATGCTCCTTCTCAAGCTGCTGGCGGATGTCCCGCGCCGTTTGCTCTTGCCGCGCGAAGAACTCCTTGGCATCCATAGCCATGCCATCACCAGACAAGGGAAGTCCCCTACCCAGGGGGTCCCTGCCAAACAGAATCTGGTGAGGGGACAAACCGCCCGGAGTGGGGGCGTCATGATGGGCCTTCAGAGCAGGCCACATCTCCTCGAACCAGTTCCGCCGTGGATTGGTGATGTGGATCTTGCGCAGCTTCTCGAACAGCTGCCGTCCAGCCACTTCAGCACGGCCGTTAGACCGGCTGAGATAGGCGACGCTCTTGGCATGGCGTATTCCCATGAGGGAACACATAGCCTTGAACCAGCCACCAGTAAACTGGGGCCCTCGGTCACTGCAAATGGTGCGGGGGATGTCAAAGACGGTCAGCCAATGACGAATCATCATGACTGCCACTTCCTTGGCAAGCAACCCCTTTTTGCGTGCCGGAACGGCTACAACGTAGCCGCTGTGGCGGTCCACACAGAGAACCACACAGTCAAAGGTCTCCTTGCCTATGTGCACTTCAGGCATGGAGAAGACGTCCATGGCCACGCTCTCCATGGGCTGATCAGGAACCGGGGTCCATTGGGGTTCCCCCTTGACGTTCCGGTTGTCGGGATTGCAGGCCTGACAGACCGAGCAACCCTTCCTGACCTTCTTGATGGCGGTGTAGAGAACGATGTGGTCGATCTCGAACCGGCGCTGCATGTCAAGGGCTTGCTTCTTGACCCCTGGGTGCAGCATGTGGTGGTGCCAGGCTTCACAAAGCTCGAGCACCCGGGACTCCGGGACTAGCAGCTTACCATTCCGGTAGAGCTTGCCATCTTCCTCGGTCAGCCCCTTTGGCCACTTCTGCCCGTCGTCAGGGTCGGTCACAGCCCTATACTCGGCCGCAAAGGCCTCAGACTTGGCGTAATCGTCGGTCCAGTCGTCCTGGAGGCAAGACTCCGGGAAGAGGTGCTTGTCGGACTCAGTTCCCACAGGGGGTGCCGGACCGGGCCTTCCGCCCGCGGCGCCCACAGGGGCGAGTCCACTGACCGTTCTGCTCACCCTCGAAGCGAGGGGGGCATCTGCAGCCATGACGACGAAGCATTTAACATCCTCCTCCTCCATCAGGCGCTCCATTTCAATGATCCTCTTGGCTTCAGCGGTCTCAGCCTCATCGCCATGGGCAGAGATATCCTGCATGCCCTTGCTGGCGGGATAGGCCCACCTACTGAGACAGTCCGCCACGGTGTTATCCTTTCCAGGAATGTAAACAACCGTAAGGTCGAACTTGGCCAAGGTCTCGTGCCATCTTGCCCGTCGGGAGGCGGGACCTGAGGGGGTGTCCACGTGCTCCTTGTGCCACGACTGCAGACTCTGATGGTCGGTGCAGACGGTGACGGGATGGAGGGCTATGTACCCAGCCCATTTCCTGAGAGCCATGACGATGGCATACGCCTCCTTTTCACGGGGCGTCCACGTCCGTCTCTGGCCTTCCGCCAGGACTCGGCTCCAGAAGGCCACGGGCACGTGCCTCCCGTCGTCAAGCACTTGCTCCAACACAGCGCCAATGGCGTAGTCGGAAGCGTCGGTGCGCAGGACGAACCCTCGGTCGGGATCCACGAGGTGCAGACCCACTGCGGATAGCAGCGCCTGCTTCATCCCCTCAAAGGCCCGGTCGGACTCTTCAGTCCAGACCAGAGCCTTCTTGGACCCCTTCTTGGTCTCCTCTCGGTTGCCCTTGAGCATGGTCGTCATGGGGGCTGCATACTCGGCATACATTCTGATATACCCCGAGTAGTAATTGCAGAACGCCAAGTACGCCCGTAGCTCAGAGACCGTTTTGGGCTTTTCCCAGTGCTCAATCGCAGCCACCTTGCCAGGTATGGGCTTTCGCTGCCCGTTCCCAACTACGTGGCCAGCGAAGACCACCTCGCTTACCGCAATGGTGGCCTTGTCGCTGCTGCCCCTGAGTTTGTGCCGAACCAGAAGGTCCAGCACTCGAGTGACGTCCCTCTCGTGTGCCTCCAGGAGCTCCTCGTAGCTCATGCTGGGGTCCCCGGACGCGATGATCACGTCGTCCACGAAGGGGTCCGCACAGTCGCGCACCGGCTCAAGCAGGTTCTCCAGCATCCGCTGAAAAGCCGCATTGCCGTTGGTAACGCCCATGGGCATCACCTTCCACTGGAGAGGTCCAAGTGGGGTGCTCATGGCTGTGCAGGCACGGGACTCCTCGGCGAGAGGCATCTGATGATAACCATGTTTCAGGTCAATCACCGTGAAGATCCTCCGCCGGTGTTGCTTTTGCAGCATGTCCTCAATGAGGGGCAGCGTATAGCTGTCGTGCTGCGTTTGGGCGTTTAGGCCGCGGTAGTCGACCACGAGCCGCCACTCACCGGCAACCTTCTTGGGGACGACGAAGCAGGGAGAGGCCCACTCGGAGTGGCACGGCTCAAGCCAGCCTCTCTGGATGAAGTCACGGAGGATCTTCTCCATGGCCTCTTTCCTCTCGCCCCTCAGGGCAAACTCCCGGTGGCGATACACACGGGGGTCCTGCTTCAGTCGTATCTTGGCCTCGCCATACGGTCCACGCACCGGTGGGGGAAACACAGGCTTACCGCTGAAGAAGGTGTCACCATACTTCTGCTTCAGCCTGGCCCTCAACGCCTGGATCTTGGGGCAGTCATCGGACTCCGCCTTGGCTTTTCCGGGCACTTGAACCACGGAGCTTACTTGAGGGGTAGCGACCCCGCTCGCTTTCGGCTCAGGCGGTCTTCCCAGGTGGCCCAAAGGGCCATCACTGGTCTTGCCTCGGAATAGATCGCCGTAGGTGGGTGGGTTACCCCCGATTGGCTCGTCCTGGCTGGACAGGTGGTCCAGTACCCTCCTTACGAAGGTATCTCCATCATAGGAACCAGAGACGATCGAGTCCACTTCCCACCAGGCTTTGTCCTGGCCTTTGCCCTCACGCTGGTTTCCCCAGTCGTGAAAGGGCTGATCCATATACCCCTGAACCAGATCCCACTCCTCTTCAGTGAGGGGCTCTTCCGAATCCGATTCTTCGATGTCAACAGGGGGAACCGCAAAGCATTGCCTCCAAGGCTCCGCTATGATGCGGTTGACACACACGAAGTCCGTGGTGTCGGCCTGATCAAGGCCCCCATCCACATAGTGGAATTCCGTTGGCCATCTCTGGGGTGGCATGGGCTGTCCCTTAGCGTCCTGATAGACACTCTCTCCAGCCGGTAGGACGACCTTGTTCAAGGTCATGTTGGTCAATGAGGCTACCCAATGTCGGGTACTTTCCTCCTCGGTGCATCCCATAGGAACAACCAGCACTGCCTTCGAGCGGTCCTTGCGAATCTTCGCTATCGCTCTTGGAATGTCCCAACGGGGGCAATGGATCCACATCAATCCCTGATGCGGACCCCAGTGCTTCTTCCACGCGGAGTCCTGTGCGCTCCAGTACTTCTCACACACCCGCAGATGGGCGGAGGTTCCTGAAGAGAACGCATCCAGGGCCAGATCCGAAGCTCCCAAGTCCGCGACAACTCGGCTTGCCACTTCCGGCCTTACGCCGTACTCCTGGTTTGCAGGACCAGTTGGCTCAGTGTCCAGCGCGGCCACTTCGAGCTGATTGCGTTCGGGGTGGATCCATTGGCATTCCACATGGTGCTCAGGTGACGAAAGCCACGAGAGTTGGTCGTCCTGGTACAGTGTCATGGAAGCCTGGGCCGGGAGGACGCCGGAGTCCGTCTCCATCATGAAGTCGTACCCGACGATCATGTCCCAGTCCATCTCGGCCTCGTAGAAGCTACCGTGCAGGAGGATTTCCTTGCCGAGGTCTGGGCGGCTCAGCTCACGATGGTTCACGAACTGCAGCCCAATGGCCGCTTCCTTCGTGCCTCCCACCATGTACTGGCCGTTCGCCACCTTCAGCCTGACAGGCTTCCGACTGTCGGTCAGACACTCTGGTGGAAGTAGGCCAGCCTTGACCAAGCTGACTTGAGCTCCCGTGTCGACCAACACGTCGAAAACCTTTTCCACTTCCCCGCATAGGGCACGGACCTTAAGATGCAACTGCCGCTCGCGACCGACACGGCGCACGGCGTGCAAACTCAGGATCTCCGGCCGTTCCAGAAGCTCAACAAGCGACTGGTGCAGGTCGTGGACAATGGGCTCAGGCTGCCCATCTGCAGCATCCAGCTGCGGTCCGGGTGATCCTCCGATACTCTCGGATAGATCCTGTAGTACATCAAACACGTTCTTGGTCGCGAAGGACGGACGGGTGCAAGGGTTCGTGCCTTCACTTGCCCTCACCCCGCCTCCGCGACTGGGCGCCGGACCGGGCCTTCCGCCCGCGGCAGTCCCCTTGTGCTTATCGACTCCCGACTGGGATGGTTCGGCGCTTCCGGCGTCACCATCCTGCGACCGCCCTAGCTGGGGCCCTTGGCTGCAGGGGCTCCGCTAGGGGGCGTCGGTTGTGGAAGAGGGGGTGTTCTCCTCGGCCTCAACGTCGTTGATGCCCTTCTTCCTTCCCCCTTTCTTACCCTTGTTCTTGTCCTTGTCCTTGTTCTGGTCATTCTGGTTGTTCTCCTTGTTCTTGTTGTCCGATCTGGGGACCCAGTTCCGCTTGATCTCCTGGATCTCCTTGGCCAATTCGGTCCCCACCGACGACATCAGCTTGGCCAGCTCGTCCTTGTCCACCTCCATCTTGGCTTCCCGGATACCCGCGGGCGCACGCTTCTTCGACCCGTGCGCCTTCTTGTAAGTCTCCGTGTCGGCCTTGTGGACGGGGCATGTTCGGTGGTCATGGTTGAAGCCTTTCTTCCTCCCATAACACACGAAACAGCCCTGAGGGTGAGCTCGTATGAACTCCCCAAAGGACAGCGGAGGGTCGCCAATGCGGCGAGGGTCCCTCTTCTCCTTCTTCCTCCAACCCTGCTGCAGGGGCTTCCAGTTTCCCGGTTTGCTGCCCGCGCTCAGGTTGTTGGCCACGAAGGCACAAACGGCCACCTCGGCGGGCTCATCGTCGTCGTCATCGTCGACGAGAGTCTCATCGCCGCCGGCTCCCGATGGATCCATGGCGGCTTCCCCGCCAGGTCCCTCGCCAACATAGTTGACGTCACGGTCGCCGGGCCTCAACCCGCGGGTGTGGTGGAGGTTTCGGTACTCCTTGAGTACCTCCTCGCCAACCCACTCCAGGATCTCGTCGCAGCTCATCCGCGCCGGAATGGGCTACAGACGGATGGTCTGGCCGCTCAACTCACAGTCGTCAAGGCGCCACATCGCGGTCTTCTCGCGATCGCCCGAGACGGTGATGAGAAGGGCGTTCCGCAGGGAGTGCCGTTTGACATCCCGGGCCACGTTCTTCTTCGCCCAAGACACCACGTTCGTATGATACTCCTTGGGGAGCATCATCTTGACCGTGTGGTTGGACTTGGCCCTTTTGGATTCCTCCTTGGTGACCCTCTTGATCCATGCTTCCGGCAGCATGGAGAGCAGGCGAGCCTGCTCGTCACCCTCGTTCCAATCCTCCACATTGCGGCGGAAGAGGGTGTATTTCCCTCGGAAGTCACGCCAGTCCCGTAGGCGGATCTCCCGTCCATCATGCTCAAGCTTGATGGACTTCCAGCGCTTGGCAGCCACCTGCGGAGCGTCCACCCGCTCCTGCTCGTTGAGCCACTTCGTGGCGTCCTTGAGGGTCTTGATTTTCCCCTCCTTGGTCGCCACGAAGTATAGCTCGCCGAGCACTTCCGGCAGGCGGTACCTGAACCGTTTGAAGACATATCTCTCCGCATCCGCGGGAGGTAGGTCTTCAGTGACGGTCAGCCCCCAATCGTCCAGCTTCTCCAAGAAGCGGTCGAGGTTGAGGGGGTTGCCATCGTACATGGGGGGCTTGATGTCCTTCAAGTCTTCCCACACGGCGGCGTCCGCGGCCTTAGAGACCATGAACGCCGGCCGCGAGGTCGACCGAGGTTCCCATCGGCCTCGCCCACGGACTCCCACGGCCGCCACGTCCATCTCCTCCATGGAGTCCCTGTGGCTTCGCCGCGGTTCCTCCACGTACGCTGAACCGAAATGTTCACGCCGTACTGCATCCATGTACGCATCCTCATCACGGCGCCGGCGGCTGCGTTCAGCGGCCTCCCGTCGTACACCACGCGGCGGGCTGATGTTGAACTCCTCCAGGTCCAGGTCCAGGTCCAGGTCCTCACCTTCGCCGACGTCCCACTCCACGTCTCCTCTGGGGACCTCATCCCTGAGTCCACCATAACCTCCTCCAGCCCTGGGGATTGGCGCCGGGGCTGGTGCCGGGCGTCGGGGGCGTACAGGCGTCCGCGGTGGGGCACGGCGGTTGTGGTAGTCCGCGCTGAGCCACTCATCGCGCCATTCCTCACTGCCACTGCCGGGCGGCACGCGCTCGTTGCGGCGGCCCGCGCTGTGGTGAGAGGGGGCGGTGAGAGAGGGGGCACTGGCGCTGGGGCGACTCCTGGGGGCTCCGCCGGGGGCGTGGGGTCTGCCTGGACCTGGTCCGGGTCCCCAGCCGTCGTCCGACGAGCCAGACTCCAGGGGTGGGTGGTCGCTGCCGACGCTCCCACGGGCTTCCAGCGCATCCAGCCTCTCCTGCAGGCCGCTGACGACGTTGGTCAGCGACTTGGTCTCGGCCCTGGCGATGTCCAGGTCCTTCTGCGCGCGCGCGGCGACCCCGGAGATGCGAGCCATCTCGACCTTGCCCGTGTCTACCTCGCACTCGAGGGCAAAGACCCTCCTGCGGAGGTAGACAATCCACCGCCAGGTGGTATCCGGGTCGCCGTTCCCTGGTGGGTCGTCGGGGTCCCCAGGGGGTCCTCCAGGAGGGCCTCCGCCGGGTCCGCCCGGTCCAGGGGGTCCTCCCCCGCCCGGTGGTCCGCCTCCAGGGGGTCCACTTGGTGGGCGTCCTCCAGGAGGTCCTGATGGTCCTCCTCCAGGGGGTCCCGGTGGGTCTCCGCCGGGCCGCCTCGGTGGGTCCGAGGATGGGCGCTTCCTCGTGATGCCGAACTCCATGTCGTCATCGTCGTCCATGTCGCCCCACCTGGGCGTCTCGGTCACGGAGGACTCCGAGCTCCGGTAGGGAGGAGGGAGATCCTCATCCTCACCCTCCGGTTCCATGGGAACGTCTCCGCCGCCTCCGCCCGTCCAAGCCACCACTTGGCGATGTCGACGGCCTCGTTCATCCCCGTCACTGGCGGTGAAGAAGGGGTCACTGTCGTGGGGGTGCCCACCCGCTGGCCTCCGCGGCCTCTCGGGGGTCTTCCCCTTGCCCTTCCTCCGTCGACGGGCGGTGGTGCCACCGCTCCCACTGCTGCCCGTGTCCGCCTCATCCAGCTTCATCCTGGAGGAGGCGTCCCCTTCGAAAAGCTTTCGAAGGGTCTCCACTCGCGATCCTCCCGGGGGAGTCTCGTGGCGGAGTTTGGCCTCTGCTTCCTCCATTGCGGCGGCGGTGGCTGCGGCAGCTTGCGCTTCGGCTTCTTCCCGAGCACGAGCCGCCTCGGTTTCCCGGGCCTGCTGCAGCCGCGCCTTCTGCGCCTCCAACGTCGCCAGCTCCGCCTCCGTCTTGGCCTTCTCCTCAGCGACCTTCCGTCGCGCGGCCTCGATGGCTTCCTTCTTGGCGGCGTCCTCCTGGGCCTTAGCCGTTGCTTCGGCGTGGGCCCTTTCCTCCGCCTCCTTCTTTGCCCTCTCTTGGGCAAGCGCCTCTTCCAGCGCTTTCACCTCGGCCTCCTTGCAGGCAATGGCCTCCTGCGTCAGGCGGGCTTCCTCGTCGGCTGCCGCCAACTCACCGTTGACCTGGGCGGTCGCTGCCCCATGGGCGGCTACGGCCGTGAGTCCGGCCGCAATGGCCGCCATGGACTGGGTGTGGATGGCCATGCCATGCGCCCACTCCGCAGCCTCCTCCTGGGCGATGCCGGTGGCGCCCTCCACGGCAGCGCTGTACTGCTTGGCCCGTTGCCGGGCAACCCGACGGTTGCAGGGCACCCCACAGGCGCGCTCACAGGCGCGCGCCACGTCCCTTTCGAGAGCGACGCTGCTGCTGGAGCTGGCCTGGTCGGCCGGCATCCTCCCGCGGTGGGCCGACTCCACGTCGCTGCTGGGGCCTGCTGGGGCCTGCCGGGCCCTCAGGAGCAGCGGACGGGGCTTGGCCTGGGTCTGCTTGGCGACTTGGATGTAGTCGCCAAGGGTGGTGGAGCCGGGGTGGCGACCACCATTGGCCCGTTGGGGACTGGGGGCTGGGGTTCCGCCCTTGGCGCCTTGGGCGGCTTCGGCGGCCAGGGACTCCTGGTACTCCCGCCACCTGCGGTCCCGCTTCCTGTCCCCGACGGACCGCTTCTCCGTCGCCGGAGACGCGCTGCTGCTGCCCTGCAGCCTGCGCTCGCTCCCCGGTTCCGGGAAGTTCTTCTCGATCACGTCCCACAGGGAGACGTTGATCGAGGCGCCCGACGGGTAGGCGTTGGGGTCCTCGTCCTCCTCGATCCCGTCGGGGCGCAGCCCTTCGCCGGGCCTGTCCGGCCGGGTCCACGTCCTCCACCGCCTCTGCTGGTGGCGGTACTCGTACCCTTCCGCCCGCAGCCAGTCCTCCACGGCCTGCAGGCGGTCGGGGGCGATGTCCGTGCGGAGCTCGAAGCTCCTGGGCATGCCGCCTTCGCACTGGGGGTTGCTGTGGCGGTAGTGCTGGTCCCAAACCAACCCACGCAGCAGGCGTGCTGCATGGGGGTGGGGCCGCGGCCACGTCCTGCCCGCTTCCTGCCAATTCACCATGGCAGCGGGGGCGTAGATGGTCTTGAAGTCCTTGATGTGCACTCGTTCAACTCAACGAACTGGTTGTGGTTGTTGAGGAGGGTGCTGCAGCACTGGATTGGAAGTGCGGCTGGTGCTGGTCAGCCGGTGGTTGTGGAGGTGGTTGACGCGGCCTTGCTGGTCGGCCGATGGGACTCCGGGTCGGCCGATGGGGCTGATGCAGGAGTCCTGGTCTGTGCACCTCTTTCACGGTTGCTGCGCGGTCAGGGCGATGCTCTGGACGGCGCTGCGGGCTCCGTGACGAACTCGGCGCTGTCGCTGAGTGGCGCTGCGAGCCGCTGCGCTGCGCTGCGAGACGCTGCGCTGCGCTGCGAGCTGCGAGCTGCGCCGCGCTGCTGCGACGCGCTGCTCGGGGTCTGTGGCCCCGAGTGGCACGCGAGGGTTGGGTAACCCCGCGGCGGTGAAACGCTTTTGACGCGTTCCCGTGGGGGGCCGGCCACGGGACGCTGCGGTGACACGCACAGGTGAGCAGGCAGGCAAGGCACTACGCTCACAAGGGCATCAATACACCTGTGTCATGTGACAAAGCGTTTCAGAATCCTTGCCACTCTGCAAAGAGGGAACGAAAGTATGTACAGCAACACATCAGGATATGTACACATGGGGTTAAGACTGGACTGGGGTAAGGGCATCAAGGGACAATAGACACTCAGTCCCAACTCATATCCCAATCCCAGGTCCGACCCTCTCAGTGGCTGGTAGGGGCGGGGGCTCAAACACAACCCATGCCCTGCTCAGTCCGGACCCTGAAACCCTGCCAATGGGAGAGGTGTCCCGCACAGCCACAGGCGAGTTCCTGGGAACCAATGGGCTCCAAGGCCAACCGACAGTGGCTCCCTATGCTCCCTTAACGGCAGGTCCCAACTCCACTCTGAGCCAGAGATATGGCCCCGCCATTATCACCCAGGAGTTGGTAGCTGAAAATGGGCTGTTTCAGCCCAAACTGAAATTAACTCAAAAATCCCCAAAATTGACCCCTCGTCCGGACCCGCCAGAGGTAGGGACGAGGCAACTGACCCTGTGCCCTTCAAGTACGAACTCCCTGGAGCCCTCACCCAACCTGGTTCCCTCTGAGGTCCCGGCATCAGGGCAACACGGATGAGTCAAGTGGGGTCATGATGCCAAAATCACCAAAATTGGCGTTATTCCCACGCGCGGCTCGCTCGGCCAAGGTAAGGCCAATGGCTCACAGGGTAGGAGGCAGGACCTAGGACTTATATCTGAGTGTACAACTTGGATTTAGGTCCGGGCTCCCTATGGGCTTAGAGAATTGGGGCCGCCAATTGACCACACGGAAGGGGGAAATTGGGGTCCCAAAATCGGGTCATTTTGGCTGCTTGAAATGAGCCAAAATTCGGTGTGCTCCCAATAGTATATCTCCACGCCGGCTTGGAGATCGGATCCGCCATTCCATACGCGATCCACTGGGAGTCCAACGGAGACTCCCATGCACTTGGCTCTCAAAGATCTCCATGCTGCCTGGCGTGGTGACGATCCTAATTGGGTCCACAAATGCCAAAATGGCAAAATTGCCCACACTCACTTTGGGCTAGCGCCTTAACGAAGGTGGCTCCGCTTCGCCCACGTGGTGTGTGGACCATGGGGACCATTACCCATAACACCCATGTCATATATGGTCCATTGGTCCATGCGTCCGGCGTGCACGAGGGTTAGAACATAGTGCACGGCGGGCAGCAAAAGTGGAAAATTGCTCAAAATGGCCAAATATGCGCACACTCATGGTTGGGGCAAATGAGGCACATGCCCGACTCGGACCGGAGTGTGCCATAGGATTGGTATCAAGTCATATTGGTCCAACATATCTTTTGGGCGTCGCCCAACTCCTCCGATATTGGGCATGGCAGGGTCGCCAAGTGAGCCCATGATTTGGGATAGTCCCAAATCGCCAACATGGCGGCCACGGTATGCCAAGCCTAAGAGGAGTTATTCGCCGGGTCCAAGATATGTTGGGCACCGAAGTATGTACCCTCATATCATACTTGGGTCATGATGTCAATTGAGCGCAACGTTGAGATACACGGTCGCCACTTGACATCATGACGGGCCAAAAATGGCAAAATTGGCACAAGCACACACAAAAGTGCCTTGAAAGGTGCATAATGATATTATAATATCTTCGGCTTGGATCGTGCAATCACTTGATCCTTCTAAACACAATGACTTGACACCAATGACCTTCGATCCCACATATGTGCTCCACTTGGGGCGCCTTGAAAGGTTACGAGCGCTACTTCCCAAGTGGGCACACGAAAATATGGAAAATTGCAAAACACACACTTTGCTCCCAACGCATCGCTTCGGGTTCACCACACAAGCTTCCCTTCACGAAGGTTAGGCTTGCATTTGATCGTAGGGAGTATGGAGAAGGGGCTTGCACAATATGAGGTCCATTGGCGGGCTTGGCTTGGAGTAATGGACCCGCCATATGGGCACGCAACACAACACATGGCACATACCACATATTGCCCAAAAAGGTAGCTCCCACCACGATATGTCATGCCCCTCCAAGGGCATAACTTTGTGTCAATTGCTCATAGGAACTCAAGGAGAGTTCCTATGCAACACCAACACTTGCGCGCTACACTCGAAAGTTATCCTAACGCACGCAATGTCATGGCCATAGAGTTACAACGCAAACTCCACCCTCTTGACCATGATCCATTACACTAGCGCGCACGTGTGGAGACGCAAGGCATATAATGCTTCCTAAATTACGTCGGGAGTATTGTGAATACATCCCACGTTTCCTTATCGTAATTCCTCGCAAGCAACACGAGATATGACCTTCACAAGTGGCCTCACGAATCAACTTTGTTTTGCCCATATCTTTAAGACAAATGGAGGGCAGGATAAAAGGGAAGTTGATTCGTGCATACGGAAGCACGTAGGTCCACTCGAAAGAGGTCAAATCAAGTGCGGGGATGTCGAAGTCGAAAATCCGATTTCGACATCCTGAAAAATTCGGATTAAGGTTGCGAGTATTAATTATGAAAATTGCGGAAGCATCCATGCAGTTCCTGGCGACTTTGGAGCCTTCGTGACGGATAGCGTTAAAATTTCTATTATAAACAGTTAAACTGGCGGTTACGGTAAAGTCGCGAGCCAACCGCCAGCAGTCAAAACAGTGAGTATCAGAACGGAAGCGTAAAAATTGACGGAAACAATATGAAAATAAAACCCTGTTGATTCCTGATATTCTGATACACAAATCTCCGCTGGCGGTGCATCGGTTGCCGATGCGGGGCTTTACGGCACGGAACACGGCCGTCAATGGGGTTAGTGGACCGGAGACCGGTTGTATGCCGTAACCTGGCCATGGGGTTCTGGGTACCGCTTCACAATCACCTTGTGATCGTAAGGAGACCATCGGTGATTACCAGTAGAATGCGACTTAGCTCGGTTCGTAGAACCTAGAAGAAGGCAGATGCTACAGTGATCCTGAACATTCCGGGTGTCATTCACCTTTTTGTTACCCTTTTGGGCCCCATTTTGGGTGTTTTGCTGGGTATTCTTGTTTCCCCCAAGACCCTCATGGAAATTTTGATTGGCGGCGTCAGCGAGCCGCTCAACCTCTTCCCACAGTTCCTGCGGGGTGAACGAAAACACCCATTTCCTGGCCTTCAGGCGATGGCCGTGGAAACTTACTCCCTTGTTGAGGACTTGGACAAACAAGTCCCGATCCTCGTGTTCATTAAATTTGATTTTCCACGTGTTTTCAGTGAATTTCACCTTGGAAAACGACGTGGGGGAGCACTTTTGAAGTGCCTCCCTGACCGTAAACCTGTTGGCCGAGGCATCAAAGCCTTCGACCTCTGCCCACCAGGTCTTGACCTTTTCTTCGGACTGTTTATTCCGAAGGGTGGCGGCAGTTTCGGAGGGGATCTTGTCAAAAATCAGATTTTTCAGCTCGGCACTAGAAAATTTTTTGCCTGAATGTTCAGACTCTTCCACTAAATTCCAGAAGCGCTGTCTCTTGTCTTGCACTTCGTGCAAGATTAATCGCGAGAATGAAGGAAAATTCTTCAACATTTGGTGGTAATGGTCCTCTGGCAGCCGGGATCCACGTACCTCCAACTGTTCCCACACCTCATCAAAGGTAAGGGGGGAACTTGAATCCTCACGATCACTCCAGGTCCTGAGCCAAGTGTTGGCCGGCGCTCCCTCAAGGCAGTCCAAGAGGGCCATCAGGAACTGATCATCCTGGAGTTTTTGAGTCTTAACCCACAGTTTAAATTCCCGTTGGAACTGAGGCCAACGTCTGGGGTTCCCATTATACTTCGGTTGCTTGGCAACCTGACGAAGTCGCAATGAAGTAGGATTTAGAAGTGAATCCAGCCCAACACCGGCCGTAATGGCAGACACCTTGGCGGCATCATTAGCCACACCAGCTCCGGCGAGGGTCTGGGCGAGCAACATCTGGGCTAATGCATTGGAATCAGCAGCAGGAGGGGCAGTACGGGAGGCAGTTCGCTTGGCATTTTGAGCCTCAGTCCTAGCCTTCGCCGTCCTACTCTGAGATCGAGAGATTGTAACCCTTTCCTTTAGCTTAGTCCTGCTGATCCTTGCATCGGTGGTCTTAGAGTCCACCGAAGGAGCAATTGAAAAAATTTCTGTCGCCTCCTCCGACGGTTCTGTTACTTGTTCCACCGATGATGCGCCCTCAGATCGCATGTGTGTCTTGAAAAGATTTTTAATTCCCAACGTTTGAATGATGAGTTGCATTTGATCTTTGAGCAATTGGAGCTCAGTATCTCGCTGGAATCTGCAGGAGCAGTCGGCAGGACAGTACATACCGTGTCCTGAAGGGCCTGAGCAGGCTGTCGGACCGCTGATCTCAGTGGTTCGCAGCCAGGAGTCCACTTGGGGAGCTCCTTCAGCCCTAATTTCCAGGCTTGCCTGCCTGGCTGCCTCTAAAATTCCTTCCTCAACCGCGGCGGCTAGATCGTCGCGGATGGAAACAGGGGGATGAGGGGCGGAGGGCCCGGCAACAGGTGCCTTGGTCTTCTCCTTCGGGAAGGGGCTTGCCTTCCAGATCTGCAAAAAAATGGCAAAAGAGTCATCTTCTTGAGAACGCCACCACATCCTGGTATTAATTTCTTCTTGAAGGAGGAAAAAATATTCGAATAAAAAATCAGAGGCGATTCTTTCTTGTCCTATCAGCTTAGACGTGGCTAATAGACAAAGGGCCTCAAGCGCCTCAAGGTTACGGGTCACTTCTGAAGACAAATGGTTGTCCCATTGTGCCCAATTGGCTGGTCGATTATAGGTAGGTACCTCACCTGGACCACCCATCTCAATGTCGTCAATGTCGGCGTCGATGGTCTCAAAATGTGGACATTGGTAAGGAGTATTAGTACCTGCCAGGTCCGTAAGCTCCACCGGAGCGTTGCCATCGGCGTAGGCTGGGAGATTCCAGCTGCTTGATGGCCAATTTCGACTGGGATCTTGATGGTAATCTGGGCCTCCACAGCTGCTGATTTGTGCCCTTCTTGGGCAGCTTGGGCTTGCGCAAGGCATTCCTCTCAAGGCCTCGTTCGCACAGCACCACGGCAGCGTAATTGTTACGTCTCCAGGAGCGGCCGGGTCTACGGGGCCGTACTGGGGAGCTAGCTGTGGTTGGGACACCAAAGGAACAACATTCAGGTAGCCTCTGCTACCATGAAAGTGCTGCCCTGGGTCGTTGATGGTGCCGGAGGGCTCGGGGCCGGCAAGACCAGTGGGGCAGGCACGCGAGGAGTCTCCCTGGACGTTGTTATTGGGGGTAGAACCGGATACTCGAACACCAACGGAGGCGAGAGCAGCGACAACAGAAGCAAGATCCATGCTGATTGTTATCCGGCAGAAAATCCCAGTCTATGAAGAAAATTGATGCGGATTATTCTAAATACATCTGAGTGTCCAAAACTGTCTGAAAAGATTTAAATAATCCAATTATGTAAAAATGGTTGGCCGATCTGGCCCGCGAGCGCGCGTCAGCGGCAAATGGCGATTCCAGCTAAAATAGCGGAACGCGGCGGATTTACGGGGAATGGACCGCGGAATCAAATCCGGCATATCAGAAATATATAGGAAATATCCTGAGACTGAGCTGCGAGGCGGCGATTCCGCCGAAGCAAAGAAAATGACCAAAATGTAGCCAATCTGGGCAGAATGTCTGAAAATCTGAGCAGATGGGGCTAGCCGCACTTACAGTAGTGTACCTCGGGGCATATGCCATGCGCGCCGGCGATTTCCAGAAACATCTTGGTGACCTCGGCGTGCACGTAGGGGGCGCGCGGTGGTGGACGAGTGTGCCCATGAGGGCCACCGCTGCCTGCTACCACCGCGTTGGCACCCGCGTAAGCCCCCGGGTCCGGTCAACCTGCAGGCTGTCCCGCGAGGCGTCGAAAGCGTACCGTGCCCTGTCCTTCGCGACCTGGACCGTGATGTGGTCCAGGTGGCGCGCGGTGTCGGAGTTGTCGGAGATGAAGGGGGCGACGTATTGTGTCACTCCCCCTAGGATCGCCAGGCTGACGTCCTGCACCACTTTCGGCGGCGCGAGGGTGTTGAGGCACCAGTGGTGCACCGCCGCCAGGCGCAGCCGGTGTTTGCGCTGCAGGGGGAACTCCCCATCCGGCTGCAGCTCGAGTCACAGGTAGGGGACGGAGTCTGCCGCCGGTACCCAGTGCCATGGGTTTTCCAGGTGGGGGCAGAGGCGTAGCTGTAGGCCCGGGAACCCCTCTATAGTGGCCATGGTGCACTTGCGGGGGTTGAGCTCCATGCCCATCATCCCGAGGTACGCGGCCAACGCCTCCACGCCCTCAACGCAGCGTGTGGGCCACCACCAGAAGATCGTCTATGTAAGCTTGGATGAGGCCCCTTGCAGCCTCCCCGGGCGGGCGTAGGCGGTGCCCCTGGGCCCGGAGCAGGGGCTCCAGGAGGAGCGCGTACAGTAGGGGGCTTTCGGGGTTTGCCCGTGCGCGGTGACGATGCGCAGCCTGGCGCATGTGTGGAGGAAGAGCAGGAGGTCAATGACCTCCGGCGGCACAGAGAGGTGGCGCAGGATGAGGTGGAGGGCGCCGTGCGGGGCGGTGTCGAAGACGTAGTTGGGCCTTCCCCGCTGGAGCTACCGCTGCGCCATGAACAGGGGGGGGCCGGTATTGGAGCCGGGGAGGGCCCCCTGCTGCCAGTCGCTGACCAGCCCGTGTCGCGTAAGCACCTCCGTGATGCGCTGGGTGAGGGGGCCGTGAGCAGCTTCATGTCCCGTTGGCCAAGGGCTATGGGGCGGTAGTCGTCCAGTGTGGCGGATCCCGGCACCTTGGGGCTGAGCCAGATGTGCGCGTCCCTCCAGTGCGTCGGCGGCGGGGCGCCGCGGAGGATGGCCCGGTAGGAGTGGACGAGGAGCCACTGGACGGGCGCCGGGAGGACCTTGATGAAGCGGGCCTCCACGTGGTTGGGGCCCGGGGCCTTGCCATGGGCCTTGTCCAGCGCGGAGCGCAGGTCCTGCATGGAGTACCGCTGGACCTGGGCCCAAGCCCCCTCAGGGACCCGGGGCACGTGGCGGCCGAGAATCGCCTGGAAGCCGGGAAGGTCCACCGGGCGCTTGTCGTACAGTTCACACCAGAAGGCGCGAACCGCGGACATCACGTCGTGAGCCTCTGTGAAGAGCGTTTGGGTGTTGGGGACCCGCACGTTCCAGAAGCCCGACGGGCCCTGGCCCTCCACCTCTATGGCCACCCGCACGGCCTTCCACCGCTGGGCGATGTCCTGGGCGTGGCGGCGCCAGAAATCTTTGATGGCGCGCTTGCGGTCGGCTGCCAGGAGTGCGCGCAAGTGGCAGATGTCCTCCTCGAGGGTGGCTGCCTGCCTCTCCAGCTCCTCCTGCAGCTGGCCCTGTGTGGCTGGGCGGAATCCGGGCGACGCACCTCGCAGCTGCTCTGTGAGGCGGAGCGCTGCCTCGGAGTGGATGCCGTGCCGGGCCGCGTTCGCCTGGTACGCCGCTGGCGCGCACGCTGCCAGGGCGTCGTAGCAGAGGATCGCCGCCTGTAGCCGTTTCCCACTATCAGGGGGGTCTCCTCCCGCCGGGTCCGACTCCGTCGGGGACGGTTGTCGGCGCCCCACCACGCGCGCCAAGGCGTCATGCGCCGCGTGGAGGTGTTCAAACACCTTGTCCACAGCGGCCGCGGGCATGGACCCGTAGGCGTGCTGCTCAGCGGGGCCCAGCCAGGGCGCCAGGGAGGGCTCGTCCTGCGCGGCGGTGACCGCCGCCCACAGGCAGCGTTGGACGGGCGCGGCCTCGGCGTCGTACGGGAGGAGGCGGCCCTCCGTGTGGCTGTAGGGGGCGGGCATCGCCGTGTGCCCCGCCACATTGAGGAGGCCCGGCAGGGCCGGGCTGACCGGAAGGTGGTCCGACCCGATCACCTGGGGGTGCGCCATGCCGCGGGCCCAGACGCTCTCCCGCAGGGACCTCGGCAGGAGGGGCTCGTTGACCAGGAAGGTGTCCACCCTCTGCCGGGATGGGTGGAGCGTGGGGCTCATGTCCCCCACGCCGCCTGCCGTGGCCCTCCGGAAACCGCAGGCCTCCCAGCCCGCTCGGAAGTGCTCCGTGGCCGGGTTGGTGGTGGCATCCATGTAGATGTTGGTGTCGCCGGCGATGACCACCGGGTGCCTCCCACCGTATGTCGGCCCAGAAGGCCGCCCGCCCCGCCCATGGAGAGCAGCCTGCCTGACCTCCGTGGACATTGATGAGGGTGAGGCCAGCCCCCGTCCGTGCGGATCTCCAGGCCCGCGACCTTCCCTGGACGATTTCCGTGAAACTTTTTTTGCACTATGCATTCCCTCAATCCCCGGGGTGCTAGGGGCAGTTTTCCGTGAAACTGCATCTTGGTTTCAAAATGGCCATCAAAACTTCATCACGGCTCATAACTCAACGAATGTTGCCACAAACAAGAGGTACCACCCCGAAAGCACAAGAAAACATACGTCGCACAACACAAGGGTCTCTCGCCGCCGCTGGGAGAAGCTGATGCTGACGGCGCTGAGGATTCGTCTCTGTAACAAGTCCAAAATGTGATAATCTCAGCGTCATACCTCTCACTCTAACTCGACGAATGGCACCAAAAAAAAGCGTCCAAGGAGTGGAAAACAAGACCTCAACGGCCTCGTCGAACGCTTTGTCTCACTTCTGGTTCGTCGAATTCACTGCATCTTGATTTCTGACGACAAACATCCAAGAATTCAAGCCACATTCAAAAAAACCTTTCGAATATCCAAATGAAATACAAACCTGAGCAAATAATCTTTTCTCAATGTTCCTTTCGAGGGGTCCAAAAGGTGCGGGGGCGGCGGATGCTTGAAGGAGATCGCCAGGAATCGAACCGCCGCCCGGCCTCCAGTGGCAAAGAGGTCCCCTGTGCTTTGCCGCTCACCTACAAGTGCGGCAACAGCCACATCCCCAATTTGGGTACATTGCTGCACTTTTGTACCCACTTTCAGCAACCGAAAAAAACCCCAAAAAGGGTACATTGCTAGACTTTTGGCAGGGTACATTAAGTGACATATTACTGTAATCTAACGCGCGGGGGTTTTTCCCTTATGTTCATTGTTTCCAGTAGGGAACGAAACGTGGGAACGACGAGCAAGTCCAACAGCAAATCCAACAACGAAAATCGCTAAAAGCAAAATCAGTCAATGCGAAACACACTTGTCCATTGTCCCCCGTTTCGACCAAAACGTTTACTTGTATGGCAAATTGCTTAATGGCCATCTGAATCTTGAGCTTGCTGTGTGTCGCATTGCAAAGGAGCAAAAATCGCATTTCGAGGTGGGTTGGGACGTGGCATCGCGAAAATGCATCGTGCGTTGAGTGCTTCGCTTTTGTGAATGACAAGCCTCCGGAACATGGTGGCTGGGGTCATTTAAACAGACGCTCATGAAGAATGGCTTCCCTGCACAACATGTGAAAGAACTCCATCGGTGGACACAAGGACTCCTAGTGAGGGACAGGGAGAGAACACCGACAGGGGTATGACGACACCCACAAGTGGCGCCACACCCCACATGTCACACGAAGGACATGACATCACTATACTTTGCCTCATGCATGTGCTACATGACACATGATGGTAATGACGGCGAAAAAGCACACTTATACCTTCTGCTACATAGCTTTCGGTTTTCACAATGCTGCCTTTGATAAGCCCATTGCTCCGTGTGCTTTGCCAACTATGGAAACCGACTCGACTCAACCAAACAACACCAAGCAACCAAACAACAATGAGTGGCGTTGATTATCCTTGCACATAATCCTTACGAAGACGGGCACGGGAATCGAACTCAGGTCGTCGAGTTGTTAGTCAAGTGTTTTTACCGCTCAACTATGCTCCAGGGATAAAAACACATGCTGTTGGCGCGGCACCGCCCAATCTCTTAGGCTCTGCCACTTGCCCCCAGTGTGTTGATATCCCCTTCCTCGCTTCGTCGTCCGTTGTTCTGTCTCAGTCCGGTGGTGTATTGTAGGGCACCATCCCCCTTGGTCGTCGCGGCTTTGCTCGCTCCTGTCTCTTCTTGATTTAAGTGTCTCGGATTAAGCTGTCGTTGTAATCGCCGCGAGGACAAGCGGCTATTCGACAGTTGCAGTACGAAGACTTACGTGAGCCAAACTGAGAGTGATTGGGTTACGGTTCATAGTGAATTGCAGGTTGATCACTTTATGACGAAAATGTTGGGGTTTGGGACACATATGAGACTTTGTATTTGTAATACCATTACAATACCAATGTTTGGCATCAGAAAATCCAAGGTCCCGGGCAAGGCAGATTGGAGCTAGATTGGAACCTGCTAATTTTTGTAGGGTGGAACCCGCTATCACTGAGCATGAATGGCCTGCCATACGATCGACAGTTGTTCATGACATTTAAAAGGTAAATGGTGGAAGCACCCTTGTTTATTACCTCTCGCAAAAAGAGAATGACAAGTTTGAGTTATGGTGCGTGTGACGCCAAATTCATAATGTCATTGCATAGAAAATTACATCGCATTCTCTATTGAGAATGCGGAGAAGGGAAACTGTCGAATCCGATGAAAATCGCTATAAAACCCTGTGCTGGTGCTTCTTGTCGGGCACGTGGGGCTGTCTTTTTTGCTACATACAGCATGCATTCACACGTGGATTGTATGCAGTAAATAGACGAGATTTTGTTTATTTTTTCAGGACGATGTGTGTGTTATACACGGCCTATGTGTGACAACCCGAACCCTTTTCCTAAAAACAAAACGGGCTAAAGGCCCGTTTTTTCTAAAAATGGGGTATTATAGCCCGTTTTGTTTCGCTGAAAAACGGGTTAACTAGACCAAGTTAGGTTTTTGGGACAACCCACTTGTGTGAACCTCCCAACGACCAATGTAGATTCCCCTTGAAACATTGGGAAGAAGCAAGGCAAAAGAAAGCACATGTCATGATGTGAAATGTTGGATGATGTGAATAAAAACCCTGCCACCGGCATGGGGAAAAATGTCCCCACTGTACACACACTGCACAGGATGGTTTTGAATAGTCACTTTTGATTAGCATGTTAGTTTCGATACATTTGTCCTCCAAATCCGAGTACATGAGAAGGAAAGGATGGGAATAGGGCGAGGCAGTGTCACGTGGCTTTCGCCGAATCCGAATCATAAAATCACTTCACTTAACTCACTCTGTTGCGCAACAGGGGCCAACCATAGAGCCATCTTTAGCACCCTCCCCTATGCAACTTTCGTCGTATGGCGCATTGCACATGGCACAAAAAACACGGATGGATAGGGGATGTGGGGACAGCTAAGTAGATGTCGAAATAGGTCTATGCGCACGAGAAAGCAAGCCATGGGCCCGCTGGTGATCGTTTCGTGTGCACGTGACATGGTGTCCGGATGTGCGTTCACATGCGTGGCACGTGGTTGCAAAGTTCGTGCGGTGGCAAAAAATCGGAACCGTTTATTGTTGCTCGCTACTTTCGCGGCTTTGATGCTTTTCTAAACTATTGAGCCTTTGCCCGTGTCGTTGTTTTGCATTTACCTATGAAATCGTTGTGGTTTGAGTTAGTACTTCCGGCCGAAAATCGACGATGCACTCAACTTGTGCGGAATATTGGGACACCCACGTCAATTTGATAGCAACGTGAAGTTGTAGGAAAAGGGAACTGTCACAATTAATGCTTGTTATTGTTTTTTGTATTTAATGCTTTTTTTAAGCTATTTCGTCACTGCTTGAACAATAATTTGACGATGGATCGATAGGGTGTGATCCCGCTGTGTTGTGGGACATAGTCGACAAGCACAAAGTCGTAAAATTGTTGACGATGGAGTTGGAGCTTTGCCACATATAAAACGGGGAGTGCAACGATTTGAGAAATGTTGTTGTGGTTGCAGAGATTGTCTTTGGATCCAGTGTGGCGTCGAGGCCTTTGGTTGCATGTTGTCCCTAGATCTCCAACCTTTAGACGAACATCCACATCGGGCTTGCATGAGAGCCAATAACGATAGAAACTCCTGAGCACGGCCAATAAGGAATTCTTTGGACCAATTTTCGGGGAGCCCCCGCCCCCCAAACGCAAACACCACAAAAACCTCACTTGATTCGTGTGCCGCATCACAAGCGAACCATCCGAATGATCTAGTCCCAATCCTTTTTTTCTCAAATATTTTGTGACTCTCTCTCCGCTTATCCTCTCCTCCCGTTGTCCCCGTATGTTCCGATTTGCTACAGCACCTCTTTTATGTGCTAACTCCTTCGAGGTAGTGTTGGAACTTTTGTGCACAACCACTCGGCGCTGATTTCGAAATGGGTGCCAATGAGGATCTCATCGTCGAACAATGGCTCGGGGCTCATGGCCTCCGCAAGTATTACGAGCTTTTGAAGAAGAGCGAGATTGAGAGCATGGAAGCGGTTCTCATGTTGACGGAAGATGAACTTCGAAACATGGGAATGCACAAGGTTGGCGCAAGAAGAAAATTGTTATATGCCATTCAAGCGGAACTCGATGCAAGAGCAAACAATGCTGGCAGGTCGAAACCGCATTGTATTGACGATGAGTACCCATCTCAAGCCCAACCCAATAATTTGTGAGTCGTAATCCAAGTTCATGGCTCATAGGCTATTTAAGTGCCATACATTTCAACCCTCTTCCCCCATGCCACACACACCAAAAACAACTCAAATGCACACGGTCAATGGGGGTCGATTCGGGTGATATGGGGCTCGTTGAGGGGGTCATTTTGGGGGTCATTGAGCTCTTGGGTCTCAACAAGTGCCATGGTGCTTTGGTAAGGGCATACGAAAGTGATGGTTGTACACACACCGCGATGGAAGCGCATGGGACACACCTTCACCGTGGAAAGGACGGTGGGATCTTCATCAATGTTGATTGCTATATGCGAATGGCCGTGTGATCACCCGTGCTCCGGTGCTCTGGTGCTCTCGTGGAGCACGGGGCATGAGGGCCCCGCCCAGCGTCGGTGAACAGGGTGCATGAGATAGGAGCATCCCTAGTGGCAACCCCCACCAAGTTGTTATAAGTACTTGGGTGGAAGCACTGATAGTGGCGAGCAAAGAAAAGCGCATGAGGCTCAAACTAGGACAACGGATGGGGACCCCATGCGGCCCGTGTGGGCTGGTGGCCCCAATGCAGCTATGTGGGCCACAGCATGGGTGTTAACGGCCCCGATGCTGCCCAACACGCCGGAGCACAGGTGCTGGCCATCCAACCCTTTGCGCTAGAGCACACGTGCGAATAGCCCCAATGCCCTGTGCGCTACGGCACAGGTGCTAGGTAATGAGACGTAGCGCGCTCGAGCACAAGTGCTGCCAGCCCCAATGCAGCCCAGCGTGCCAGAGCATGAGCCCGCACGCGCGCGCACAATGCCTCACACACACACACACACATACACAGAGTCAGTGCACCATTAGTCTTGCAAGCCCAAAACAACTCTGAACTCATGGTTCCTTGGCACACGCGCATGCGCGTGTGCACACACACACACACAACCACACACACACACACACACACACACACACACAGCAAAGAAACACGGCCAACGCAATGTGAAATGGAACGGATAATAGGGCTCAGCATAAATTCATGGTGACCAGTGCCACGGTTTCAGTACTTCGAGAGAGCATAAGGGTGCCAGAGGCAAAAGCCGCACACGGTACTGGGGATGGTTCGGCCACGCCATGTAGCACGTCCCACGACTATTTGTGCAAAAAAAAAATTGCCATTTTTTTCTATTTTTTTGTGTTTCAATGCTTCAAACCTTCACTGTGGTTCTTACAGTTTTCCACCAAGTAAGAAAGGGTCCCAATCCACGGGATGTGGGAGTTTTGTGGAGGTCCGGTCTACCATGAAATTTTGTTGTTGGCATGCTGAGTTTCCGCACACTCCACCCCCTCCCCCCCAGATCCTTATTCATGGTCATCGAGGTTGCCGTTGTCCTTTTGGCTTTGCAGCACGTCCTGTTTCATGCTTCCCAACTACATGCATGTTTGTTGATAGTGCCACACCTTTTTTTGCAGAGAACCCACCACCAATACAGACGTTGTGGGACGCGCTTGGTACACAACCCCATCGGCTGTGGTGGGGGAACCATTGTCTCAAACAGCGAAGGGACATGACGAAAAAGAAGCTGCTGCTGTGGTTTCGAAGAACGTGGGGAAGGTGTGTGTGTGTGTGTGTGTGTGTGTGTAGATGAGGTGTTGCAATGGAACGCGACTAGTGATCACTATTTGGGCCAAATCACCGCATCTATTTGGGCCAAATCACCGCATCAATTCCAGTTTACACCATTTGCAATTCGAAGTGTGTTCTGCAGAAGATGCGTCCCTGAAAATGCGTTGCGGCCAAATACACTTCACAATTTGCTATGGAACGCCGACTCCTTTTGCACACAAGGTTGCCGTTCAACAAAAATGATATCACGAATAGATGTAGGATGATGGTGTGCACATGTCGTTGAGGTGAAGCGACCCCTGCCCCTTCGAAGGTTTGTGCTCCACGGCCGGCTTCCTGATGCACTCGACGTGCGCCAGTGTGTTTCGCAACACTTGCCTTGCAGACTATAGAACAGCACCCCGATGAAGAGCGCAGGCAGAACGTCAACTGGACCATGGCGCCCTCCAGCAACGCTGTACCTGAAGAGCGAAGAGAAAATCCAGGCTGGAAAACGTCATTCAACGGCGGTCCTGTCATCGCACGGCCGGACTCCGAAGACGAAGAGGAAAGGTCTCCAGGGCCCTCCAATGCTGGCACCCCATCGAGTTTTGGGTTCAAGCCGGGTCAAATGTCTCCGCTGTCCCATGATTTTTCGCAAAGCCTGGGGGTATCATGCATCGACCTTGCTGACAACACTGAGACGGGTACCGATGAGACAAACAGGCGCCCTTCGGATTTAGTGGTGAAGGTGAACAGCATCGTGCCCTTGAACCACAGCCTGAAGTATGCCTGTCCATCCACTGGTCTGCTGGCCACACCGCTGTGCCCTCCCTCCCCGCCCATCCACCCATTTCATTCAATCCTCTAGATTAGGTTTTAACCCCCACCCGTTCAACCCTGATTGAGAAATTCTCATGCAAGTGTTGTCCACCAAGCCAATCAGGCTCAGTTAAAACCGGCGAAACCGGTTCACCCCTGTTCTCATTTGCTGAGCAACTCCTCTTCACCCGCGTCTCAAAGGGGAGGGAAGTAGCCATGGTCGTTCCACCACCAACCAAACCCCTGAGCGACAGCGTTGCGGTGCGTCTTGCAAGGTGCCAGTCGCTTGCTGAGTAAACGTCTCACATTGTTGTTGCACACCCTTTTTTGGGTTGGCCCATTGTAGGGTAATTGGATTCAGACACCACATTGCAACCGCCTTCACAACTCTATCTATATGCCCTTTCTCCCCTGAACAGCCAAGATATGGACTACTTGCCCCCAAAATGCGAGTGGATGTAGGTGGGGGAGGATCAAGGACAATTTCGGGAGGGTAAGGAGTTGCACAGGAGGATGGTTTATTTCTATGGGCTGTGGGCCGTGGAAGTTTATGGGCGGGTGTTAAGGGCAGGTGCATTGGCAGTTGTTAAGGGTGGGTGCGAGCATTTGTGCAGTGTTTATTGCATCTCTCATCCCTCTCCCTCTTTCCAGCTCAAAAGTTTCTCTCATCTTTATCCACTCTGTGTTGGTCTCCTTGTTTCTGTCACAGTCCCCCTTTTTTTTTTCAAGCCGACGATGCTGTTGATGCCACCCCCCCCCCCCCGCTTCTTCCTCGTTCCTGCCCTTCTCCCTCATTTTTGCCTGATATCCCTCGAGCCTGTAATGTGCCTTTTTGTGGGTGTGGATGTGGGAATTGTGGCACTGTGCCCGTCATCATCATGCCACGGCGGGGTGGGGGGATGCAAAGCAATGGGTCGGGGTGGGGGGATGCAAAGCAATGGGTCGGGTGGGGGGATGCAAAGCAATGGGTTGGGGTGGGGGGATGCAAACTTGGCCCATCTGCTGCCATGACATTGTTTGTGACACCATGGAAGAGGTGTGGAATTTGAAATCTGTGTGACCCTATGTATTGCGCTCCCATTCATTGGCACATGGGCCAGTATGCTTATGTCCACGGTTGCGTGGATGCAAGTTGCCCTACTTTTCTCCTACCCCCCACCGATAGTAAAATCTGCCATGATCTGTGCCGTCCACTGGTTGTTATGTTGTCAAGCAAGACTGCATGGGATACCCCTTTAACTGTGCACTGGCTGTCATTCATTGCACAGCGCTTACAACAAGAGTTCCTTTTTTCAACGGCGGATCTGTGGGAGTGGTTGTGCCGCCATGCGGTGTGGCATGGAGGGTCTTATGCGTCATGGCACTTGTGTCATTATCGGCTTGTGATGCGTGGTGTGCGGATTGGTCCAGCGATGCTACTGTGTTGCGCCGCTTGTCTAGCGAGGTACGTGATCAATGAACAAGGCATCCAGCAGGTGAGTCCGACATTCTGCAGGTTAGTTTCAGTGAAGACATCATTTCGAGCCACACTCTGATTGCCTCAGGACACTCTGGGTACATTTGTTGTCACAGCGAAAGGCGCCTATGGCAATGTCGCTGAAGAGCTTTTTGTTCTGACTTTGCTGCTTTGCAGCCTTCTGCTTTGCAGTGTAAAGGTTAGCATCCAACATCTACATCCCACGCCGGGGATGCAAAGCAATGGCTCGGGTTGGGGTGGGAAGCAAAGCAACTTCATGCAAAATCGTGCCACAGGGCAATGCGCGGACTTGCACAGGGGCGGGGCAAAGAGGCCTGACTGACCACCCCATGTGGTTCCAACCAATGGCGGATAGGGAGCTGGCCACATCTAGTGCTTGCTGGCATGTCTGGCACTCTTTGGATGCCTATTTCCTGTCGACCCTTCTGGTTTCCCTCTTTTGTACGACTGCTTTGTGACTCGGATGGACCGCAATGGGCCCTTGCCCTCCTTGATATGGCATACCCCATGATGGCTGCAGCGCCTGGCTGGATTGCTACAGTGAGCCTGAACCAACAAAAACTTAGCGGCATGGCGGTCCAAATCTTTCAGGCTCGTCTGATTGGCTGGAGGTCTGTCTCCTTGAACTGTGCAATCTCTCCCACTCGGGCTAGACGGAGAAAAGCAAGGCAATGGGGCGGCTGAGGAAACGCAGAAAGAAACGGGGAAGAAACAGAGGGAATTAGGGGGTGCAGTGAGGGGAACATGGATGAGAGAGGGAGGGGCTCGGAGACAGCAACAGAAGACGGGTGGTGGATGGGCAGCGGTCTGTGTGGTGGTCCCAGTGTAGGCGCCATGCTCTGCGTCTGAACACTCGGCATTTCACAGAGATAGTGAGGCTCCTGAGATAGAGGTCCCGTCGCTTAAAGTCGCTGCAGATGTTCCGCCTGCAAACGTGCCGTCGTACCTCGCCAACGGAGTGCTGAGCAATGGGAGTGGGAATTTACCTCCGTTGGTGGAGAACCTCAGCTTTAACAGGTATTTGGGACTCATGCGCACTGGCACATGCTCCAGAAGTGGGATGCAACCTCCGCACGGCTGCTCTTTCTACAAAGTGTTTACTTTTCATGAGCCCAGTCTCCTGCAATCTTGGGTCCTGTTTGTCCCCAGCCCCCCTTGCATTCCATGAGTTGTAGAAAGGATGGATGTGTGCTCAGCCCCTCATATGTTCTTATCCAGCAGGCGGATTGGATTGGAGTGCCGTCGGCATTCCTAGTGTGAGATTAGCTAGTGGCCCTCATGCACAGAGTGCAGGTACAGTGTCTGGCAGGTGCGGCAGGATGCTGCTGCAGAATCAATGCAGAGTGACAGGAGTTGCATCATGGAAGCATGAAACCCGATGGTCTGCACTGGGGTCCAGGAATCGTTGGGCAGCTGCCTGTCAAGGATGTAGGACGGTTTGTCATGGAAGGGCCACAGTGCTTGACAGGCACGGGCAACGCCATATCGGGAAATGGAAGCGTTTTACAACCAAAATTGAAGTATGTTGCAAACAAGTGGAAGCGTTTTGCAACAGAATAGAGCAGCGACAGCGACAGAGAACAACGACGGCATGACGTTGGAACCACATGGATAGTATCCATGGCATTGCGACTGCTGACTATCACAGTTAGCCCCCTTCTCTTGCTGGAAGCAAACATGGGATGGTGTTGGGGATACCAAAGAATGAAGGGACCTTGTAAATTTGACGGCACTGCCGCTGCCATGCTCATTATTCCCCATAACCCCCCCCCCCCAAAGTAAGACCAGGGGTCTTACTTTCGGTCCAGCTGGTCCTTGGTCCCAAGGGGCGTCGTCATTTCGGGGGGGAGGGGGGGCGGTCGACAACAGAGTTTGCAAAGGCACGTGCATGGGAACAAACCTGACTGCAATGGGCATGACCACACACCTCACAGGGACACACCCACCGTTGATTTATGCACAGCCGTCAGGCCTGACTTCCGACTGGCACCTCAAATACACTGTGACCATGCAAACACCAACGACACACGCCCACAAACATATATCCAGCATCATCGTTAGTGCTGTTTTGAACGTGCATCCCTTCTTGCACACGTGGCATGGATGCCTTCTCAGTCTCACGTCTTGGGCTCAGCTGGCGGTACTCTCAGGGTACACCAGAAGCACTGTTTTGCGCGCGCTGCACTCCGCAGTACCACGCGTCATTAGCAGGACACCATGGGACGTTGACAGCACACTGAATTGGTGCTGCCACGCCACATATATTTTACCGTGCACACGGGATACATTATTTTTCAGGCTACACAGATGGCTGCAAAGCCAAGCCGTTTGGTCCGGGCAAGCATTTGCTTCATGGCACATGCCACACGCTGGCCAATGCAGCGACTTTTGCGCTGACCGGTGCTACGATTTTCCCGTCCTCTCTTCCCTTACCCCTTTGCTGGATCCGTCGACATCAATCCGTTTGGGGCCTCGGCCCCGGGGGGAGGGGTCTACGGCGTTTCCAATTGTATGTGAACTCAGTGACAGGTTGACAGATTGATCCGGTGAGGCCTGCATGGCGTTGGTTACATACGTACCGCCGCATCTTCACTGAATTTTGCTTTTTCAGTGGTCCATCCACTGGCATCTTTGCGTCCTTGTTGACAGAAAGGTACCTATGGTCTTGTAGGCCACTGACGAGCCACATTTCTTTCTGCGCTTTGTGCTGATCGCGTCTTGTGCTCACGCACCATAGCCCAGCATTCCTTCGGGGGCGGGCTTACTTTTGGGTCACTCCCAGGGTTTTGCTTAATGTCCGTCCTACCCCACGGGGGGGGGGGATGGGGGGGTGGGTCTGGCAGAATTTCAGGGTGGGTGGGTGTCCAACCACCCCCCCCCCCCCCGGGGTGGGGTGGGACTTTGTGGGGGCCCTTGGGTCTATCGAGCCACTTCTTTCTTTCTCCTGTTGCAGGTTCCATGTAACATGTTTATCCATGGTGTGTTTACATGGCATTGCTTCAGCCTCGTCCTCCAGCTCTGATCTGGTTTCATCCTCTCAGTCGAGCAGTGATGATGACAATTAGACTGACATGATGGTTGTTCACCTCTGTGAAAAACTTGGTCTTCTGTATTGCATGTCTCAGTTGGGTACGTGGGTGGGTGGGTGTCAGACCCCCCCCCCCCCCGGGGGGGGGGATGGGACATTTGTCGGTCTGTGGGTATGCCAAAATTCTGGGTGGGTGGGTCCCTGAATTAACCCCCCCCGCCCCCCCCCCCCCCCGTGGTTAAGCAAAACACTGGTCACTCCACTTTGCTGCTACTTTACCTTTCCCGGCACACAAAATGTCTGAGCCCATGCTTCAGATGACCTGCAATTGGAGGAAAATGACAGCATTGATGAGGTAGAGTCATCTAATCACTCAGATCTTGAAGTTGTTGAGGCTCCTGTGAATGGTGAAGAGCCTGAGGAACAACCCAACGCGAGAGAGGTGTCGTTGGATGTCGACAGTGGTGGCAAACTTTTAAAGCAATGGGCCATTTGCCTGCCACTCTTTCTGATATCAAACTGCCAGTCTTCCCAAGTTATATTTTTGTGCCAATCAAGAGGCACCTATCCGGTTTCCCTCTTTCAAAGCAAAGCAGGAACCTATCACCTCATGGTTCCAATCTCAGTAAATACTTTATGGATGATCGTGGATTGTTTGCGACCCAAATGTGTTGCATGTGCCATCAGGGGGTTCACTTTTGGGACTGTTGGTCCTGGGTCCCAAGGGGGGTCGTACTTTTGGGGAGGGTCTTACTTTCGGGTGGGGGGGTTTATTAACATCGCTGCGCATGTATGTCCCACACACATCTGCCTCTTGCCCTGCATTTTTTGCGTTTCACAGGGATATGCTTGCTGCAGAGAACCGTGGTGGCCCGCTCTCTCTCCGCAGCAATGCATCCTTTGCGAGCAGCCTGGGTAAGGAACATATTGATCACGCAGGCGAATTGGTGGATTCCTGGGAAACAATGGGCAAAGGGCCCCAATCTCCGATTCTATCTCCAATGGTGTGTTCATCCCCGTTCAGCACAGCATGACTGTCGTTTCGCACCGTCGGTACTTACATGCGCCGGCATGATGTGGCGCCGGCGGGAGCGCCTGCGGGCGGTCTGGGAAGCGCTTGCACATCCCTGCGCCCTGTCCCACACAGAAGTGCGTCTCAAAGTGGGACATCAATGTCCCCAGGAATGTGTTGCCAAACTTAGACTATGTGGTGCTGCATGTACTGGCGGTGTCGCTTGGGTTTTGCGTGTTAGGGGTTTGTGGTCCCGCAGTATGTTTCCATTCCACACACCCCCATGGGGTGAGCCCCCTCCTGGGACCCCCCCCCCCACCTCCAGACCATCGTGCGAAAACCGCAATTTACAATAGAGACAATCTGGTGGGGCCATTTTTGGTACACAAATTGTTGGGTCCCTTTCCCCCCCTCCCCCCACTCCCCCCCCCTTCTAACACTTCCCTGGTGAGACCTACCAGCACACGGCTGCCAAAGAGGTGCTAAGCTGTCGGAGCATCGCATTGGCTCTGCGTGTTCGGGGCAGGAGGAGCCACAGGACGCTCGCTCATATTGGCGTAGCTCTGACCATGTGTTTCAAACTTCCCGCCGCTTTTTCTCTGCACCCAGAGGCAGGGAGATCAGGGGCTGATGACCATCTGGGGTAGTCAGCATATACAGGTCATGCCCCTCGCATCCAACGCAGGCGGCGCTCTGGCGCACCAGCGACCAATGATAACTGGTGCCCGGCCTCTGCCCTCACTCGGGCATAGTGGTTCGAGGATACCAGGGGCAGTAGGGCTTTCAATTGGGGGGGGGGGGGGTCAATAGAGCCCCCAAAACTGGGGGTCTGGGGGGTCTGGGAAAAGGGCTCAATTGACAGGACCATTAATCAGTTTTTTTAAACTCTGGCGCCGAAATTTTTTTGAGCATTAATAATGGTCAATATCTGGCAAATGATGATTTTTCTGAACCCCCTCGACGCGCTGATTCCAAAAATCCCATTTTCATTTTTTGCCGATTTGGGTCACCTCCGAGGCCCAGGGGTCCGTCTCGGTAGGATTTTGGGGGTCCCGCCAATTGAGCCCCTTTTGGGGTGTGGGGGGGTCTAGCCAGGGGGCTCTATCGACCCCCCCCCCCTTTTTCCAATTGAAAGCCCGCCTGCCCCAGCCTGCAGAGGCCCTGGCCACCCCGGTCACGTTGTGATGTTCCGTACTGCCCTGCGTACAGGCCACTGCCCGGCCTCCGAGTCCCAAGGATTTGAGCACCCCGGCTCCAACGGGCCCTGCAGCGACGACAGCTACCGTGCCACCGCTTGAACGGATGAAAAGGGCTGTTGCTCGGCACCGCAAAGTCATGGCGGCCCAGAAGGGGTTGATCGAGATCACAGGTCCCATGGCCCAGGCCCTGATACTGCCCCCCCCCCCCCCCCCCGGACTATTGCCCCCCGTCCGAAGGGACCATTTCCGCCGCATTGATTTTTTTTTGAAGGACGAATTTTGCCTCTTCGTTCCTTTTCAAGAACTGTTCTGCCCCGGGGTCCAGGGGCTTGCTTCAATTTCCCTTCCGACAGAGGGGGGCAGACACCCTTGCCCCCCTCCCCCCTATGGGTCAGTTGAAACGCAGGGTTCTGGACACGTCTCTCAGCGACTCCAAAATTTCTTTCTTGGGTGCCCCCCCCCCCCCCCCATCGAGGAGGGTTGCTTGTTAATCAATACCTACCCAATGGTATTCCTGTTGCTGATATCCATACCCACACCCATCGGCGGATTGGGTCATCCAACAATTCTGTTGTTTTGTGCGCCCAGGGTACATTCCGAGGGGGGGGCAAAAACAGTCAAACGACCCCAGCAACAACCAGCACATCCTCAATACGCAAATTATTGGGCGCCACTGACGCGCAAACGGCACATCCCGCCACATCCAGCACAGCCCCAACACACCAACCACTGGGCTCCGCGAACGCGGAAACGACACCAGCAAGAGCACCGGCCGCAGCGGCCGACAGAACGCAGCGACCCGACGCAACATGCGAAGGGAAGAACGGGTGACTGTCCAGGGCCCCGTAAAGGAGCAACAACCCGACGGAATGTCACACGGGGGGGGGGCAGGACCCCCCTCTCCTAGACCCCCCCCCCCCCCGGGGCTCAAGCAAACCCCCGCCCTGGGCCCGCCAACCGCTTGTGGGATCACAGGCAAGTCCTCTCGGTACAACCTCTTCACTGCCCGAGGGTTCCTTTTCGTTCTGTAGTCCCCACAGGGAACGAAGGGTCCGCGCAAAGGCAGTGCACAGGCGCGAGAGGGTGCGGCGTGGGTCATTTTCATACCTCTGCATCTCCCCACCCCCGTCGCAATGATTCGTGAGCGAAGATGCCAGAGCAGACGCCAGGTGACGGTTCCGGAGCTGCGGGTGGGTCCATGCCGGCGGGGCCGTGCATGCAGTCTGGAGGTGCTGAGCATTGAATTGAAGAGACGCGTTTCCGAGGAAGATTCGCTCTGCACGCATCTTTCAAAAGGCAACACGTTGCGGCGCACAGAGGTCAGAGAGAAACTGGACCCGCATCACCACTGTTACCGTCGTCAGCAGGACGGGTCGCTGAGTGTTGAAGCATACCCAGCCACACTGGGCCTGTGGCCTGGCACTCCGCAGTTGTGCCCCTCCCCCAGGGATGTGTCAGAACGGCCGTGCACTGTAGGAGGAGGGTGGGTCCCTGGACCCCCGCCCCCCCTCCTCCCCTTCCAATGTTTGAGGCTGACAGTCAAAGTTTTGCTTCGGCGCCAAGAGGATTTGAGCGTACAAAATTCTTGGCCCGCCTTCGTCGGAGACCATAGGGGGACCTGGGAGGAGGGGGGTCCCAGCTAACCCCCCCCCCCCTTCAGACCTCCCCCTGCCCCCCCCTCCCCCCCTTCTAATACATCCCTGCCCTTCCCCCCGCCGCGCCCAAGCTGTATTGCCTGGACCGATTGCCCAATCCCCAGAACAATCCTCCATGAACACCAACCAACCAACGAACTGCCAAGGTCGCAGTGGGCCCATTCAATAGACCGCCCCACCTTTCAATATACGTCGAGGGATGCTGAACGTGACGGGGTATTTACCATGACCCCCTATTCAGCTTGCCAGGTCCGCATTGATTGGTTTGTGGCATTTTATTTGACTTCGTTTGTGGGGTCGAACGGTGTCGCCAACATGGAGCCCAACATTCACATTCAGCAGCACCAGCCTGCAAACACAATTGCCAGCTCTGACCCGAGTTCAAGGCCCACCAGAACAGGCACCTCTTCGGAAATTCCATCACCTCCACGAACATTAAGTCCATCATCCACACCAAACCCACACCAAAATGCACACAGAGCCGCTAACAATGGCCTAACATAAAGTTAAAAAGAAGACGAAAATGATGCATCCAGGTGTATGCCTAATATGTTCTACCATGACAACAACAGCCACTACCACATCGGGGTTACACGAAAGAAAACGAGTTTACTTGGCGTAAGAAAAGGTTCGGGTTCATTTTTCCCCCCTTCAAGTGGTGAAATTCCAAAACTGCACCATGTTTACGATCACTCTGCGCACGGTGACCGCGTCGGGCAAGGCTTGCGTAAGGGGGAGGTGGGGTGGTGGTGCAATGTCACCTCTTATTCCAGGGTAGAGCTAGTCCAAAAAACCTGTTGACCCTTCCACCCCAAATCTAGCTTGATTCCAGCCCTGCAACAGCCCTGTCGCTGAGCTCCAGCGCCAGCTCCAGCAGCTGGCTGTTGGCATGCGTGTCGGTGTGTAGATAGGAAGTCTTATGAGGTCTTGTTTTCCCCGGCCCAGCACCTGGTCCCAATGCCTCATCAGGTACGCATGACTGAGTGCATTTTTGGCACACCATTAGGACAGCCGGGTTGTTTCGTCGTTTTTGTTAGGAACAGCCGGGTCGTTTCATCTATGCAATTGAAATCAGAACAGTTGTATCATTTTGAAAAGAGTCCAGGGGCCATTCTGAAGGTAGCATGCATCCACCACTGCTGTCTGTTATGTAGGCAAGGGCGCAGGCTCACTACGTTCTGTCAACAAAGAAGGCAACCAGTTGTTGAATGAGAAAGTATGTTGGCTGTCAGCATCCATGCTTCTGCCTGTGCCCATCCATGTCCTCAGTTTTGGTGGTCGCTATTTTTTGTCCATTCCTCTTGGTAGTGTTCCATTTGGTTGGGAAGCTGTGAATCAGTGTGCTAGGGGTTATGCAAGCCCAAAATCTTGAACTCATGGTTTATCCCGGAAACTGTAGGAGTGCAGTTTGAGCAGTGTTGTTGCTTTGGCGCACACAGACACACACACACACGAGCAGTGTTGTTGCTTGGCAGACACACAGACACACAGACATACAGACACACACACAAACACGCACAAACACATGCAGACACACTCACACACAGACACATCCGATTCGCACTCCGCCCCCGCACACCCTGCCCCCGCAACCCTCCAGCATCAGGACCAGTTGGATTTCTTCAACGTAGTCAAGAAGTTCATGGCTCAATCGCCGCTGGCTCGCCCAGACAACTTGTGTGGCAAACAGGTATGTGTGCACGCAACGAAGCCAAGTCTGCCCTCTTGAACATGCTCCATAAAGGAGCAGACGCGCCATGTCCGCAACTGCACCCATTTGTCCTCACCCTCACCCACTGTGTTTGGGTCCCTGCATCCACGTGAGTCTGCTGCTTGCATTGATACGCTTGGGGTCCGTAGCAGGGGTGGATATAATAGTGACGACATTACCGGGGTGGGGGTGGGGGGGGGGGGGGCGTTGAGCCGGGAGGCAGTGATGACGGAATGATGATTACGATTTGCACCTTTTTCGCTTTACAGGTATGTGTGTTCGCAGAGTTGGATGAATCTGCAGCTGCGCTACCACCTGGGTTTTGCACCCCTTTCCTTGCTGTGTCATCACATTTTTTGTCAAACTGCCGACAAAACTGCCGTTCAGTCACACGGGTGAATCGTAATCGTAATCGTCATCGGGGGGGGGGGGGGGGCTGGGGGGGGGGGACCACCCCCCCCCCACTATATCCACCCCTGGTCCGTAGAATGACAGTTTAAAGCGACCACAAAGAGTGGCAAGGTGCAGAGACAGTGGCACCAGGAAAAGGATAAAGTGATGGTAAGGGGTGCAGGAGCATGTTGATCCCGGGCAGAAAGTGTGGCCTCGGGGACCCAAAGTGCGCGTACCAGACGCGGCCGGAGGACAATTCCTTTTGGTTGTCCCTCCGCAGAGCTGCGGGCGGGGGGTGGGGAGAGGGTGCAGGTCCCGGCCAAATCTTAGCCCCAGGCCCCTAGCAATGGGGGGTGGACTCCTGCAACGTTGAACTATTTCAGTGAAAGGCGCGCGTGACATGTCGGCGATGATCTGTTCCCATTCACCTTTGCTTTTTTGCTCCTACCTTTTCCCCCCGAGGCACACGGGCTGTCTCAAGCCTCTGCTTTCCACAGCCGGGGGGAGGGGGAGGGGACGTTTGACCCCCCCCCCCCCCAAGAAGGGGGCTGCGGTGAGTGTGATGTCCAGATACTCCACTGACTGCCTTGCGTAGGGCCCCCGGCGCCCCCGGTCAGGACCATGAATTAACACGGTCGTGGGTGTGCGTGTGGGCATGGGCATCGGGGGTGGAAACTTCACTGTGCCGGTCTCGGATCTCGGACTGGGTCTGTGGTGGTTTATGTGGCTCCGCGTCCAGCGCGGGGCTGCCTACGGTACAGCGACGGATGGGGCCTGTTGGGCTACGGGCCTGTCAGGCGCTGGACATTCCCCCATCCCCCCATTCATCCCGCCCCCCCCCCCCCCCCGACAAACAAAAATGATTGGGAAAGCCCATCCGGCGCCTTACCCTTGTGGATGCCGTGGTCCCGCACACTTTGGCTGCGACAGCGCGTGGGGGGGCTGCCGGTGCGTGCGAAGCTACCGTCTTGTGTTGCCTTCGAGAGATGCCCGACGCAGGCGTGGGACGCCCATTCGTGCGCTGAGGGCGGCAAGTGGTCGTCGCTGCCGACGCGGCTTTTCGTCCAATTTCCTGTTTTATCATCGTTCCCCAAGAATGCCCCCTTTCAAACAAAGCAGAACAAAAACGAAACAGGGGGGGAGGGGGTTGTGTGGATGGCACAGATCCGTGTGTGCATGCAGGCCTTTGTGTGCGGTCTGAGTGGGTATGAGGTTATGGTGCACCTCTCAAAAGGGAAACGTTACATTGAACGCGCAGGTGTACGACCCCCGCCCACACTTTTTGGAAACACCACCTGAGAGGGGGCAGTGGTTCAGCCTTGTGTTGCAGTCTTTTGTGACAGAAAGTTACCTGTGGACTGGCGCGCCAAGTTTCTGCCCTGTTTGTGCTGATCGCGTTATGTGCGCACATGCACTGGCCCAGGCTTCCTCGGGGGGGGGGGGGGGTGGACGGCCGCCACAACGCGTGGAGGAGCAGGGCACCCGGGCCTCACGCACACGGAAACGCAGCGAGGCAGATTATGGACGGCCTGAGGACGGAGGTGTGTGGGCAGCAAAACCAGTCAAACGAACCCCGCAACAACCAGCACAACCCCCAATGCGCCAACTACTGGGCGCCACTGACGCGCAAACGGCCCATCCCGCCACATCCAGCACAGCCCCAACACACCAACTACTGGGCTCCGCGAACGCGGAAACGACACCAGCAGGAGCACCGGCCACAGCGGCCGACAGAACGCAGCGACCCGACATGCGAAGGGAAGAACGGGTGACTGTCCAGGGCCCCGTAAAGAAACAACAACCCGACGGAATGTCACACAGGGGGGTGGTGCAGAACCCATTCCCCCGTCCAGGCTTCCAAAGCGGGCCGGGGGCCCTCCTGCGGTGCTCCGCCATTCTTACAAGACTCTTCTGCAATGCGCAGCACCGACGGCCCTCTTGTTGTGTCATTCAGAAGAGCGGTTTGTTCGGAGCAACGCCGCTGACGTACGCGCCGGATGGCGAGTCGCCTGCGAGGCGGTATGTGGCGCTGCCTTGTGACGCCGAAACCCCTTTTTCAGGCCCCCAAGGAGTGGGGCTGGTTGAGGCAGTGTGAGTGCTGGGGAAGTATTGCGAAGTGTTGCGGGACGTGTGGGCGGTGTGCAGCCATTTTGTTGAGACAGCGTGTTTGGCGGCTTCAGGGACCTTGTGGTTACCCCCCCCCCCCCTGGGGGGGGTGGACGGCCGGTACAACGCGTGGAGGAGCAGGGCACCTGGGCCTCACGCACACGGAAACACAGCGAGGCAGATTATGGACGGCCTGTGGACAGAGGCGCGTGGACAGCAAAAGCAGTCAAATGACCCCGCCAACAACCAGCACAACCCGGTACACCAACTACTGGGCGCCGCTGACGCGCAAACGGCACATCCCGCCACATCCAGCACAGCCCCGGCACACCAACCACTGGGCTCCGCGAACGCGGAAAGGACACCAGCAGGAGCACCGGCCGCAGCGGCCGACAGAAAGCAGCGCCCCGACGCAACATGCAAAGGGAAGAACAGGTGACTGCCCAGGGCCCCGTAAAGAAACAACAACCAGATGGAATGTCACACAGGGGGCTTGGGATTGGGGATGTTGTGACAGTATATGTTGCCCAGGGGTTCTGACCAGGGATGCCAATAGCCAATAAGAATCGCGCCAGGCTAGGGGTACCAGCACCCAGTGGGCCACCACTGGGGTCCCTGAGGCGCCCAGGAGTGGTGGGCCAGGAAAGGGAAGGAACCTCAGACAAAACCGGGGTGGGCAAAACCAAGGACGACGGCGCGGCCACCGTGCAGCGTAAATCACCCGGGACACCACGCAGGCGCACACGCCACCCGCATCAACCACAACGGAGCGCGCGCCACCCGCGACCAGCAAGGAGCGCGCCATGCGCACGCGCAACCCATGGAGTAGTGGTGCGCAGGGTGTGGATGGCCGGTACAACGCGCAGAGGAGTGGGGCACCTGGGCCTCACGCACACGGAAAGGCGGTGAGGCAGGTGGTGGGCGACCGCGGAGCGGAGGTGCGCGGGCAGGGAAAACCGTCAAAAGACCCCCGCAACAACCAGCACAACCGCGGTACGCCAACTACTGGGCACTGCTAACGCACAAACGGCACCCGCCGCAACCAGCACAGCCCCCGCACACCAACCACTGGGCTCCGCGAACGCGGAAACGACACCAGCAGGAGCACCGGCCGCAGCGGCCGACAAAACGCAGCGACCCGACACAACATGCCAAGGGAAGAACGGGTGACTGTCCAGGGCCCCGTAAAGAAACAGCAACCCGACGGAATGTCACACGGGGGGTGGAGTGGGGGGGTTGGCTATCCGTGGACATGTCCCAGGGTAAATGGCCACGGTTGGCTGTCACCGTGTGGACATCGATGCGGTGGACGAGTGCATGTCCCCATAGTTGTGGACCTGTGGAGACACCTATCCGTGGATGGGACAAGGGGGGGAGGGGGGGCGGCGGCGGCCGAGGGGGACCCCCCCTCCCTATTATTTGCATCACTGGTTCTGACGGGCATTCAGATGCATGAGCCTGACCGGGATGCCTCCTCTTCGACCTCTTCGACCATGCTTCTCCGCCGTCGCAAGACCACCAGCCCTTGAAGGGCGTGTGCCGCGCAGGTGGGCAGCCGCAGACTGCCCGGCCAAGGGTGGCGATGCCAGCATGTCTGTTCTGAAGGAGTGTGGCAGATGGTGTCCTGGGCCCTCGCCCCCTGTCAGCTCCCATTCCCGGGGTTCGCGTGCGTGCGTGCGTGCTTGTGTGTGTGTGTGTGTGTGTGTGTGTGTGTGTGTGTGTGTGTGGGTGTGTGTGTGTGTGTGTGTGTGTGTGTGTGTGTGTGTGTGTGTGTGTGTGTGTGTGTGTGTGTGTGTGTGTGTGTGTGTGTGTGTGACCCCTAAATTCATTGAAACCACTTCACCGTGTTTGCAGCACCTCTACTCTGTCCGCACTGCAGCGATGTTTGGATCTGTTGCGCCCGATGCGTCTTTTCCTCCCTCTCTGCACTACAGAAGGCCAGAAGAAGTGTGTGTGTGTGTGTTTGTGTGTGTGCCAAGGTATCAATTCCAATCATGCTCAAACTGCGAGGTTCAACAACCCTACGTCCCACCGCGACTGCGTGTGTGTGTGTGTGTGTGTGTGTGTGTGTCTGACACTCATGGCCTGACGAGATTCGTTCCCCGACCAGCGCTGCGCTTTTGTACCGTGCCTGTTCGCTCGCTTTGTTAGTGTGTGTGTGTGTGTGTGTGTGTGTGTGTGTGTGTGGTAAGAGGATGA
The DNA here is from genome assembly GCA_964036045.1 of Eutreptiella sp. 'Long Island Sound 2002'. NCBI lineage: Eukaryota > Euglenozoa > Euglenophyceae > Eutreptiales > Eutreptiaceae > Eutreptiella > Eutreptiella sp. 'Long Island Sound 2002'. Next base: position 26,538,452 of record OZ038397.1, on the reverse strand, counting down.
AGAACTGGGGAAACATGAGCCTGTCCGAGGACGGCTACGTTTTCTGGACCAGAGGCACAATGTGGTTCAGCCTGGCACAGTTCAGAGACAATGTTCTTCTGGCTACCAACCTATCCCCCGGCACGCGCACCACACTTGTACAGGAGGTCTGTGACCTGCTGGCAAGCATCTGGAACCTCGAAGTGCTGTGCGACTGCGTGGACGGGGGGGCTCAGTCATGTGACGGGGACTGCTTGAGCCAGAGCCGGCGCGCACTGGGGGTTCACATGACGGTGGGAGGGGGCCACTGTTGCGCAGTCACGCACCCCTCTGCACTCACAGACACCTGGGACCTGAGGTACGGGGCACCCCTCATCAGTCCAACACGCGCGCCCAGGGAGTATTTGCCGCGTATACTTATCAGCAGCCTCACCGGTGCCCTCCCCTGGTAGCAAACATGGGCTGCCCAAATTCTGTCGGCACTGGCCTGGGCCCAGCTAGCAATGCTCTCCGGCTACAGGCGCATGACGCCGATGCGGGCGCTGCACAAAGCAGTGCGCCGTGTGTATGCCGCCTCCCCGTGGTGGTCGGAAAACACTATGCGCGCCGTGTACAGCGTTGGTCACGACCTCCCATGCTCCCGTGCAACCGCCACAGCCAAACTGGTGCACTGGCTTGCAAACAAAGCTGTCTGGGAAGGGGACAGATACACGGATAGGGAAATCCTAGAGGATCTTCGGCCAGAAGGATACACGCCAGCCTGGTGCATGGACATCGCTCTCCTGCGGAAAATGGCCACTGTGCACTGAACCCGATGCTGTACACCCCTCCCTGGGTTGCCTCACCACCACCCCAAACCCCTGTCTGCTGGGCCCCTGGATGTCAAGTCTGCCCGGTACACATCAGGGTACATTCGCACATGTCCCCGATGACACGCAGGGGGTTGGGGGAGCACAACATGCCTGTCCGAATTTTTCCGAATATAATTTTTGCACCCAAACTGGTAAGAGGCATGGACGGTCTAGTGGTATGCGCCATGGCTGGCGCTCGTCGTGGTCGGGGGTTCGAACCCGGGTTCGTCCGTCCGTCCACGGGCCCGTCGGTGAGGCCCCCGCCACCGCCCCCTTCAGCATCCCGCTCCACCACCGGTACCGCCGGTGCGACGGGTGGCGTGTCTCCTCCATTTTTTCTCAACCCCCCCCCCCCTCCCCCTCCCACCCCGGGGGTCAGACACACACACAAAAAACGAAGCACCAAGCACAGCACACCTGCAGCAGCGCGCTCCGTCACTGCTACCGCCGTCCGCCGGGTGGCGCATGTCCTCCTCATACTCCTCTTCCGCTTGCCCGCGGAAGAGGACTCGAACCGGGGTCTTCAGGGCGGCGGTCTGTTGCGCGACCGCTCCACCATGCTGCGCAAAACCCAGCGAAAGTCTGGTCCCCCTATCCCTCCATCCTTCCTGCCTCCCCCACCATGAATATTTCCCTTGCATGTCTGAGATAACACACAAAAAACGAGGCACCAGTCACGACACACCTGCAGCAGCGCGCCCCGTCACTGCTACCGGCGTCCGCCGGGTGGCGCATTTCCTCCTCGTAGTCCTCCTCTGCTTGCCGGCGGAGGAGGACTCGAACTCGGGTCTTCAAGGTACCAGCCGGCTGCACGGCCGCTGTACCACGCTGCGCAAACCCCGCCCTCCCTGAATGTTTTCCTGTGTGTGTGTGGCGGGGTGGTGGCACCCAGCACACGATAAATCACTAGTTGAACCTCGTTTCAACTTTTGTTTGCACCTCCTTTCTTAGGCAGTTTTTCTGTCTTTTTAGGGGGACATATGACTCCCCACCATGGGCCTTACGGCAGGCAGCGGTTTGAGCGGCACTGACCTCCGGACCACCAGTTCTGATGGCAGCGGTTCGAGCAGCATCGACCTCCAGACCACCAATTTTGGCAGCAGCGTTTTGAGCAGCGCTGGCCTCCAAGGCACCAATTTTGGCAGCTGCGGTTTGAGCAGCACTGACCTCCAGACCACCATTTCTGGCGGCAGCGGTACGAGCAGCACTGGCCTCCAGACCGCCAATTTTGGCAGCAGCGGTTTGAGCAGCACTGGCCTCCAGACCACCAGTTCTGGCGGCAGCGGTTTGAGCAGCACTGGCCTCCAGGCCACCAATTTTGGCAGCAGCGGTTTGAGCAGCAATGGCCTCCAGGCCACCATTCCTGGCGGCAGCGGTTCGAGCAGCTCTAGCCTCCAGACCACCAATTTTGGCAGCAGCGGTTTGACCAGCACTGACCTCCAGACCACTAGTTATGGCGGCAGCGGTTTGAGCAGCACTGGCCTCCAGACCACCAGTGCTGGCGGCCGCGGTTTGAGCAGCACTGGCCTCCAGGACACAGTTCTGGCGGCAGCGGATTGAGCAGCACTGGCCCCCAGACCACCCGTTCTGGCAGCTGATTGGCCTTGTTCTCCATGTTCGGCAACTAGGTGCAGGACGTCGTGACGGGTGAAGGCTCTGAGGACTGCAGAGGAGGTCGCCCTATTCGCTGCCCAGTGAGCCAAGGCCTTTGTGCTCAGGCGGAGGCAGACCGCCTGTCCCAAGGACCTGCCCGTAAGCTGAATATGGCCCCAGGTCCAGTCTTGCCAGGCCTGTGGACTAATACTGATAGGCTCATGAGTGGAGGCCGCCGGGTGCACTCCTGCTGAAGTGGGCAAAGAGCCCGGCGCGGCCCCTACTTCCACTCCCCTTCAGCCGTTGGTCCCTGCCCATGAGCGCGGCGCCGTGTCTCGGGTAGACGCGGGACAGCTGTGCACGTTGGCGGGACCTGCGGTTGCTGTGGGGGCAGGGGGGAGGTTCTGTGCAGTTTTCTTGTGCTCTGCTTGTGCAAACTGCAGTGGCGGCCCTAAGGCCCATGGGGAGTTTTCTGCGTTGGTTGGTGTTTCGGAGGGGGTTTAGAACTCAGTTTCCACCCCTCCGGTTCTCTGCTATGGCCAGCGGGTTCCTGATGGCACCAGTGCGTGGCTGGGGCCGGGGGGGGGGGGGGGGCAGGGAGGGTTGCGGCGGAGAATGAATACCCAAGTTCTGTGCAGTGTTCTTGTGCTCCGCCTTTTGCAAACACTAGTTGAACCTCGTTTCAACTTTTGTTTGCACCTCCTTTCTTAGGCAGTTTTTCTGTCTTTACCCGCCCACCCACCCACGGCAGCCGCTCCTCTTTTAGGTCCGGCCATCCGCCCACCGGACCCCAGCCAAGTCTAGTTTAGTTGGGGGGGGGGTTGCACGTGCACCCCGCCCTTCACGGGTTAAATGGTTGCGTGTGGTTGGGTCCAGCATGATCACCGCCTCATGTGGCGGCAGTCTGACGTGCTGAGCGGGAGACCGATTCATCCCCGGGTTTTTGCGTTGGGTCAGTCTCGTCTGTTGACCGCTATGTGCTGGGACTGCGTCCGCGTTGCAGGCGGGCAGCCATGGCTCTCTTGGAGGGCGGGGTCAGCTTCTATCGCCGGCATTGGTACCGGCCTTGGTGATACTTTGTACTGCCGTCCCAAATTCTGTGCAGTGTTCTTGTGCTCCGCCTTTTGCAAACTAGGCTATGGCAACGGTAGTGCACGAGCTCCTCCGCGGGCGGTTTTTATGGTCTGTTGGGCGATGCAGAACTGAACTCGGGAAAAGGAAAGGTCCACTGCCCGGAACTGCACTTGCTCATTCTCTACCAACAGACCGAAAGACGTCTAGGACAGCCCTGCTGTTCCTGAGGAGTTTTCTTTCAACCGCTTTTCTTGCTTCGTTCTTGTCTCGCGGTTCCCAACGTGTGTGTGTGTGTGTGTGCACGCCTTCTCGGTCCCGGGAACACCTCGGATCATGTCCCCTCAGTCATCTTCGGGCGGCAACCATTGGCGGTTAGGCGATTGTGTCGGGGGGGCTGCTTGGCGCCAAAAAAAAAAAGGAAAGAGAAAAACAGACGGGGTGACAGAGAAGCGCCCTGCTGACTGTTTGGCAGTCAGGCATGGCACGTTCCACTGCTGCGGGTGCCATGCCGAACACCTGACGCACGCACGCACGCACGCACCCACCCACCCACCCACCCACACACGCACCCACCCACCCACGCACCCACCCACCCTGGTGACCTGGCACCAGTCCAAAAACCCTCACGATGGTAGCTGTAGGACGGATTGCCTGCACGCACTGCCACGCTCGAAGCCAGTCGTGATACGTCGTGATAGTCGTGCCACCACGTGACTCATCTCCAGCCATCGTGGCCCCCTTCTCTGCTCTGATCCACCCGTATGGTGTACTCGATCTCTCCCTCTTCCCTCTCGTATCTCCAAGGGCTGAGTGCCGCACCTCGGGTGCGTCCCTCCCCCTTGCTAGCCACCTCCTGCTCACAGTGGGCGCAGCGTTCTACAATCGGCTCTGGCAAAACGTCCACCTCGCCGTGGCAATCTTCCAGGCCGCTACACGGAGAGCCGTGACGGGGACTGCATTCGACGTATCCGCCGCTCAAGCGTGACGCCTTGTGCAGGGGTATCAATAGTCGTCGACTTCGTCGTCCCGTCGTGGGGCCCCCCTCGCTTATGCGCCACCCGGGTTGCAGCACCGCGCACCAGCGCGGTGCTCCCCTCGCACCCCCGTCCTCGTGAGTCCTGGGACCCCCGTCCGCTGGCCCGCTCCGCCAGGCGGCCCCATGTTGTTGTGCGCTCTCGCCCCATGCTCTTTGTTTCATCGCATCATGGCCACGCTCGTGGCACCCTTTGTTTCTTTCTTATACACCCCGTCCAGTGGGGGCTACCTGTATTGTCCGTGTTTGTCCGTTCGCTAGCACCCCGGATTGTCGCCCCCCCCGGCGCCATGCGGCCACTGGCCACCCGCTCCTTCCTCACCACAGTCGACCATGTCAGACCGCTCAACGCCGTCCCAGGACTCCCCCTCTCCCGCCCCCAACACCAGTCGGGGAGGCGCCATTCGTCGGGGCCCGTTCCCCATGTTTTTGATGGATATTGCCCAGTCTGACGATGCAGATCGCCTCTTACGAGAGCTGGACATGTTGAAGAATGACGCGCTAGAAGCGGCGGATACAGCCCTCCGGGCCACCGACGGAGACCTTTTGACTTTGGATGTCTGGAGGCGTAGCAGTGTCGATGGGTGGAGGCTGCTCCCGGGCCGTGTACAGGCCCTTGAAGACCTGGCTGCGAAGGCGTGACGCGGAGATCGGGACGTGGCTCGGGCTCCACCGCGTGACGAGGGCCGCTGTAAGGGCCTCTGGGTCTTTGGAGACATATTCCAGCAGCGGGCCGCCTTGTACCAGCCCTAGCTGACCTATGTGACGCCCTGCGGTGGACGGCTGCCGACGGCAACATCCACGCTATTACGGCCGTAGCGGGGGCGTGGACGCCGCGAGGGCTCCTGCTCACGGCCACCGTCACGGCCGCCGCAGGCCCGTCGGACACGAAGGTCATCGAGCACGTCCCCCCACAAGATCCACAAGATCCATGGCTGGCGCTCGTCGTGGTCGGGGGTTCGAACCCGGGTTCGTCCGTCCGTCCAGGGGCCCGTCGGTGAGGTTCCCGCCACCGCCCCCTTCAGCATCCCGCTCCACCACCGGTACCGCCGGTGCGACGGGTGGCGTGTCTCCTCCATTTTTTCTCAACCCCCCCCCCCCTCCCCCTCCCACCCCGGGGGGCAGACACACACACACAAAAACGAAGCACCAAGCACAGCACACCTGCAGCAGCGCGCTCCGTCACTGCTACCGCCGTCCGCCGGGTGGCGCATGTCCTCCTCATACTCCTCTTCCGCTTGCCCGCGGAAGAGGACTCGAACCGGGGTCTTCAGGGCGGCGGTCTGTTGCGCGACCGCTCCACCATGCTGCGCAAAACCCAGCGAAAGTCTGGTCCCCCTATCCCTCCATCCTTCCTGCCTCCCCCACCATGAATATTTCCCTTGCATGTCTGAGATAACACACAAAAAACGAGGCACCGGTCACGACACACCTGCAGCAGCGCGCCCCGTCACTGCTACCGGCGTCCGCCGGCTGGCGCATTTCCTCCTCGTAGTCCTCCTCTGCTTGCCGGCGGAGGAGGACTCGAACTCGGGTCTTCAAGGTACCAGCCGGCTGCACGGCCGCTGTACCACGCTGCGCAAACCCCGCCCTCCCTGAATGTTTTCCTGTGTGTGTGTGGCGGGGTGGTGGCACCCGGCACACGATAAATCACTAGTTGAACCTCGTTTCAACTTTTGTTTGCACCTCCTTTCTTAGGCAGTTTTTCTGTCTTTTTAGGGGGACATATGACTCCCCACCATGGGCCTTACGGCAGGCAGCGGTTTGAGCGGCACTGACCTCCGGACCACCAGTTCTGATGGCAGCGGTTCGAGCAGCATCGACCTCCAGACCACCAATTTTGGCAGCAGCGTTTTGAGCAGCGCTGGCCTCCAAGGCACCAATTTTGGCAGCTGCGGTTTGAGCAGCACTGACCTCCAGACCACCATTTCTGGCGGCAGCGGTACGAGCAGCACTGGCCTCCAGACCGCCAATTTTGGCAGCAGCGGTTTGAGCAGCACTGGCCTCCTGACCACCAGTTCTGGCGGCAGCGGTTTGAGCAGCACTGGCCTCCAAGCCACCAATTTTGGCAGCAGCGGTTTGAGCAGCAATGGCCTCCAGGCCACCATTCCTGGCGGCAGCGGTTCGAGCAGCTCTAGCCTCCAGACCACCAATTTTGGCAGCAGCGGTTTGACCAGCACTGACCTCCAGACCACTAGTTATGGCGGCAGCGGTTTGAGCAGCACTGGCCTCCAGACCACCAGTGCTGGCGGCCGCGGTTTGAGCAGCACTGGCCTCCAGGACACAGTTCTGGCGGCAGCGGATTGAGCAGCACTGGCCCCCAGACCACCAGTTCTGGCAGCTGATTGGCCTTGTTCTCCATGTTCGGCAACTAGGTGCAGGACGTCGTGACGGGTGAAGGCTCTGAGGACTGCAGAGGAGGTCGCCCTATTCGCTGCCCAGTGAGCCAAGGCGTTTGTGCTCAGGCGGAGGCAGACCGCCTGTCCCAAGGACCTGCCCGTAAGCTGAATATGGCCCCAGGTCCAGTCTTGCCAGGCCTGTGGACTAATACCGATAGGCTCATGAGTGGAGGCCGCCGGGTGCACTCCTGCTGAAGTGGGCAAAGAGCCCGGCGCGGCCCCTACTTCCACTCCCCTTCAGCCGTTGGTCCCTGCCCATGAGCGCGGCGCCGTGTCTCGGGTAGACGCGGGACAGCTGTGCACGTTGGCGGGACCTGCGGTTGCTGTGGGGGGGGGGGGGGTTCTGTGCAGTTTTCTTGTGCTCTGCTTGTGCAAACTGCAGTGGCGGCCCTAAGGCCCATGGGGAGTTTTCTGCGTTGGTTGGTGTTTCGGAGGGGGTTTAGAACTCAGTTTCCACCCCTTCGGTTCTCTGCTATGGCCAGCGGGTTCCTGATGGCACCAGTGCGTGGCTGGGGCCGGGGGGGGGGGGGGCAGGGAGGGTTGCGGCGGAGAATGAATACCCAAGTTCTGTGCAGTGTTCTTGTGCTCCGCCTTTTGCAAACACTAGTTGAACCTCGTTTCAACTTTTGTTTGCACCTCCTTTCTTAGGCAGTTTTTCTGTCTTTACCCGCCCACCCACCCACGGCAGCCGCTCCTCTTTTAGGTCCGGCCATCCGCCCACCGGACCCCAGCCAAGTCTAGTTTAGTTGGGGGGGGGGTTGCACGTGCACCCCGCCCTTCACGGGTTAAATGGTTGCGTGTGGTTGGGTCCAGCATGATCACCGCCTCATGTGGCGGCAGTCTGACGTGCTGAGCGGGAGACCGATTCATCCCCGGGTTTTTGCGTTGGGTCAGTCTCGTCTGTTGACCGCTATGTGCTGGGACTGCGTCCGCGTTGCAGGCGGGCAGCCATGGCTCTCTTGGAGGGCGGGGTCAGCTTCTATCGCCGGCATTGGTACCGGCCTTGGTGATACTTTGTACTGCCGTCCCAAATTCTGTGCAGTGTTCTTGTGCTCCGCCTTTTGCAAACTAGGCTATGGCAACGGTAGTGCACGAGCTCCTCCGCGGGCGGTTTTTATGGTCTGTTGGGCGATGCAGAACTGAACTCGGGAAAAGGAAAGGTCCACTGCCCGGAACTGCACTTGCTCATTCTCTACCAACAGACCGAAAGACGTCTAGGACAGCCCTGCTGTTCCTGAGGAGTTTTCTTTCAACCGCTTTTCTTGCTTCGTTCTTGTCTCGCGGTTCCCAACGTGTGTGTGTGTGTGTGTGCACGCCTTCTCGGTCCCGGGAACACCTCGGATCATGTCCCCTCAGTCATCTTCGGGCGGCAACCATTGGCGGTTAGGCGGTTGTGTCGGGGGGGGCTGCTTGGCGCCAAAAAAAAAAAGGAAAGAGAAAAACAGACGGGGTGACAGAGAAGCGCCCTGCTGACTGTTTGGCAGTCAGGCATGGCACGTTCCACTGCTGCGGGTGCCATGCCGAACACCTGACGCACGCACGCACGCACGCACCCACCCACCCACCCACCCACGCACGCACCCACCCACCCACGCACCCACCCACCCTGGTGACCTAGCACCAGTCCAAAAACCCTCAGGATGGTAGCTGTAGGACGGATTGCCTGCACGCACTGCCACGCTCGAAGCCAGTCGTGATACGTCGTGATAGTCGTGCCACCACGTGACTCATCTCCAGCCATCGTGGCCCCCTTCTCTGCTCTGATCCACCCGTATGGTGTACTCGATCTCTCCCTCTTCCCTCTCGTATCTCCAAGGGCTGAGTGCCGCACCTCGGGTGCGTCCCTCCCCCTTGCTAGCCACCTCCTGCTCACAGTGGGCGCAGCGTTCTACAATCGGCTCTGGCAAAACGTCCACCTCGCCGTGGCAATCTTCCAGGCCGCTACACGGAGAGCCGTGACGGGGACTGCATTCGACGTATCCGCCGCTCAAGCGTGACGCCTTGTGCAGGGGTATCAATAGTCGTCGACTTCGTCGTCCCGTCGTGGGGCCCCCCTCGCTTATGCGCCACCCGGGTTGCAGCACCGCGCACCAGCGCGGTGCTCCCCTCGCACCCCCGTCCTCGTGAGTCCTGGGACCCCCGTCCGCTGGCCCGCTCCGCCAGGCGGCCCCATGTTGTTGTGCGCTCTCGCCCCATGCTCTTTGTTTCATCGCATCATGGCCACGCTCGTGGCACCCTTTGTCTCTTTCTTATACACCCCGTCCAGTGGGGGCTACCTGTATTGTCCGTGTTCGTCCGCTCGCTAGCACCCCGGATTGTCGCCCCCCCCGGCGCCATGCGGCCACTGGCCACCCGCTCCTTCCTCACCACAGTCGACCATGTCAGACCGCTCAACGCCGTCCCAGGACTCCCCCTCTCCCGCCCCCCACACCAGTCGGGGAGGCGCCATTCGTCGGGGCCCGTTCCCCATGTTTTTGATGGATATTGCCCAGTCTGACGATGCAGATCGCCTCTTACGAGAGCTGGACATGTTGAAGAATGACGCGCTAGAAGCGGCGGATACAGCCCTCCGGGCCACCGACGGAGACCTTTTGACTTTGGATGTCTGGAGGCGTAGCAGTGTCGATGGGTGGAGGCTGCTCCCGGGCCGTGTACAGGCCCTTGAAGACCTGGCTGCGAAGGCGTGACGCGGAGATCGGGACGTGGCTCGGGCTCCACCGCGTGACGAGGGCCGCTGTAAGGGCCTCTGGGTCTTTGGAGACATATTCCAGCAGCGGGCCGCCTCGTACCAGCCCTAGCTGACCTATGTGACGCCCTGCGGTGGACGGCTGCCGACGGCAACATCCACGCTATTACGGCCGTAGCGGGGGCGTGGACGCCGCGAGGGCTCCTGCTCACGGCCACCGTCACGGCCGCCGCAGGCCCGTCGGACACGAAGGTCATCGAGCACGTCCCCCCACAAGATCCACAAACCCATCAGCCAGTTCCTTGCCCCCCACCTCAGGCCGTCATGGGACCGCCTTCGAACCCGCGAAGTGGTTGCGGCCTTTTCGGCGCTGCCCAATGACGTACATGCGGTCCTGCAAGCAGCCCACATCCCGACGGCGGACCTCGTCCCGCTGAAGTTCGGGCTTCTGGCGTGGGCCTCCTCCATCTGCCTCACCGGACAATACACGCGGGCCCCGGTCGCCACACCCCCCCCCCCCCCCTCACCAACAAGGGCATGTGGGCCCCCGCCCAGCTGCGGCCGCTGCTGGAGTCCTCGGTCCCGCCGGTCCGCAGCGAGGAGCTGCTGCATCAGATCGAGCAGGCAGGCGAGCACTCCTCGGCCACTGCCCCCACCTTCGCCCTGCTGCAAGCCGGTATCCCCGATACCGCCGGCCCCCCTCCGCTCACGCCGCCCAGCCACGCACCTTATCTCACCAAAGGCCAGGCAGCGCCGAGCCCCGCCAGCGCTCTATTCGCCACGACGGCGTTCACCCCGGCATCAGCCCTATACCGGTCCCAGGACAAGCCCACCCCGACGGAGGCCGAGCAGTCGCCTGCGTCGCTGTTGCCTGAGCAGACCAGGCTCTCCTTCAGCTTCCCCGAACCTGCCTCCCAAATCCAGTCGGCTGCCGCAGACCCCAAGCTTCCGGAGTCGCCAGCCCCGGCCGCCGAGTCGGCCCCTCCCAGCCCCCCCCGATTGGGGGAGCCCTTTGTCCCGGACCTGGACGTCACAGCTTACTCCACCGATTACACTCAGCTGCGTGACCAGTACGAAACCCGGCAGCAGGAGCTGGCCGAGGCACGGGAAGACCTGGAGTCCCTCAAACGGGACCTGGACATGGTCCGCACCGAGCGGGACAATGCCCAGCAGCAAATCCAGCGTTCCGCCGCGGCACAGCGGCAAGCCGAAGCCGTTCGGCTCCACAGCTTCATCAGGGCCCTGCCCCCCCTCTTATCCATCGCCACCAGACTCCGCGGCCTCCCGTCCACATCGCCAGCGTTCGCCAATGCCGTGCGCAGTGCGGTTCCGGCCTCTTTTGAACTGCCTGCCCCTGGGTCTCAGCAGTTCCTGGTCCTCGTGCCAGTCATCCTTGCCGCGGCGGTCCTCACCTCGCCCCAAGCGCCCGATCTTGAGGAGTTGGCCAGCGTCCTCCGGAGGGCTATGACCGCGCCAAGCCCCGCGCCAGCCCCGGAGACCCCTGTGCGTGCCCCCGGACTGTCGTTCGCTATCCCGGACCCGATCCCTAAGCCCAGGGCGACCACTGCCCTCCGGGCACCGGGCGCTTCTCCCCAACCACCCTCACCCACGGCTTCGCCCCTTGACGCCGCGCTGGCCTCCCTGCTGGAGTGGATCCCAGATATCCCCAAAGGAAATGAGGACGAAGTTGCACACGCATTCCACCTCCAGTTGTTCCGCCAGTACGGCGCGCACGTCAGCACCCTCCCGCATTCCCCGATTCGGGATCAGTGGACCTGGGTCCGCGATCATGCGCCCAACTTGCCTGGCGTCACGGATGTCCTGCGCGCCTTCCTCGCCAGTCCCCCCCCAGTACAGCGGATTACGGGCAGTCCAGCCGCCTCCCCGGCCGAAGCCGCAGCCGCCAACCAGGCAGAGGGCGCGGCAAAAAAGAAGGGCTATACGCCCCAAAAAATTGACCCGCAGACCTTCTCCAAAGCCCTGTGGGTAGGATGGTCCGAGGTCGACAATCCGCCGTCGGGCGAAGTCGATGCAGGACTCCTCGGAGGCATACTGCGGGATAAATTTGGCCCCGGCCTGTCATCCATCTCGGATGAACAACTCAACCATAAAGCCAAATTTACGATTGTCGGAGTCCGGCCTGCCGAGTATGAGCGAGGCATGAAATTAACGAGGCAGCACACGGCTCGCGGCTGGCGGGTGACATGGGCCGAATTGAAGAAACAACCGTACACGCCCTGGATGCCGGATCCGGACAGAGACTATCCAGCCCGCCGGGTTCATCGAGGAGCGCGCGGGCAAAAACACCGCCGCCGGGAGCCCGATGATCCGGTCGACCTCTTTGCGACGTCGGAATCGGAAGGTGAACCAGACCCCAAGTATCAGCGCCGTTCGGACAGGTCCCGCAGGTCCCGCAGCCCCGGCCCTCGCAGTTCGCCGTTGCGACGTCGCAGCGCATACCGCGATGAGGGGATGGAGTCCCGCGCGCATTCCAGCCGCCACGACCACCACACAGCCCCCCTCCAGCCCTACCCGTACTCGGGGGACCCCCACGACCCCCGAGTGGCCCTGGCCCACAACCCCTACGCTCCCCCACCCTGGAGCCCCCCGGCCGACCCCCACCGCTTCCAGCCGTACTTCGATCGGCACCCGAGGGACCGATAGGCCGGGAAATGGCAGGGCGCAATGAAGACATCCCTGACGCCGTGTCTCAGCTCCGCCACTTCCACCTTGACGGCGTCCCCCACGTCCGGGACCTGCACCTGGGCACGTACACTCCATGCTCCCCTCCCAGAGAGTGGGGCCTGGTACCAATGCCAGCCCCGAGCACTGCCCAGTTCGTCCCACCCCCTTACGCCCTCCACATGTGCCTGCACCTACCGGCAGGTGTGCACTACTACCGGGTGTGCAGCGGGACGGACTCCTGGCCCCGCGCCGTCCTGTCACTGGTGGGCGCCGTACATTGCGTGCAGGTGTCTGGTTCTCATCAGCTACAGCTCTGCCGCAAAGGCATGCCCCCGACCTCCTTTATCCTGCCCGAGCACCACCGCGTGATCCTCCCACAGTCCCTGCACAACCGTGTCTCCGTCACGGCCACCGGCCTCACCCGAGCCAGTGTCTTGGCGATAGCAGCCACGTACCACCCCCGGCACCTCCGCAAGTGGGTCCGGGGCCTGCCTCACGCCCTTCCTGCGGCCGTAGCCCGCAAGCTAACCCAGCTCCCTGCCACTGCCGACCCGTGCCCTGAGACCCCCCTTCCCGACGGCGCGTCGCCCCGCCCAGACATAGTGACCCTCAACGTGCAGATGTCCCTCCGGCCCAAGCTCCGTGCCCTGGACGTCCTGATACGCGAATGCCAGTACCCGCTGACCCTGCACGTTCAAGAAGCCGGTCCCCTGGTTGTCCAGCAGGTACACCCCCTGTACCACACCGTCCAAGCCCCATCGAAGGTGGCTGGGGATTGCGCCACCCTCCTCTACAGGGCCCCGGACCTGACCGTGACCGGCCACAACGCCCACCCCTTACGGCGAGCCCTGGTCACTCACTTCACCATGGCGTGCGTCGCCCACTGCCACGCCAACGTGTATTTCCCGGCCGACGGGGATCTCGACACTCTCCACCAAGTCCTGGACTGGGTGTACCCATACCTCCTCCTCACCCCAGCCAGGGTTGTGGTCCTGACAGGGGACCTGAACGCCAACTGCCATTGGGTCCCGCACCTCCCTGTCTCTCCCGCCCCACTCTGCAACCTCGTCCTGCCCACGCTCGCACGCCTTGGGATGCGCCGCTTACGGCCCCTTGCTGAGGCCCCCACGTGGGTGAGCCCGCAAGGCTTCGCGGGTGCCCTTGACGACATCTTCCTCCGTGCCCCTTCGGAAGCTGCCCACACCACGGAGGTGCGCTCCGATTCCAGTTTCCCATCTGACCATCTGCCCGTGACTGCCACCCTCCATGACCTCTCCCCTGCGCCCCAATTAATGTGCCCGTCGAAAAAGGGCCGCTTTCCCATCCCACGCGAACCCCTTGCCAGCCAGCTCCGCATCCTCAACGACACCTTCCGAGCCGAGCTCGCCCCACTGCCCCCGGGCGCTCCGGTCGCATCACCGCGCTATGCCGAGGTGACCTCGGCGCTATACAGCGCAGCCACGGCGGCTTATGGCCCCCCCGTCCCTAGCCAGCCCGTGCCGTCGACAGTGCGAGCCCACGTCATCAATGTGCGGCGATACACCCTCGCCCACCCGGGGTGGGCGTCCCAGTCCTCGCACCTTGTGGAGGCCGCCCGCCTCAAGGAGCAGATCCGGGCGGCCTGGGATGTCATCCTCCTGGAGAAGGATGTAGGCCTGGCGCCCCTGCCCACCGCCCCCGGTCAACCCACCAAGGTGGACTACCGCCGCACTTTGGGGGCGCGGTATGTACCCCCGGCGGACCCAGTCTACGTCGTGGGAGTCCCGGTGCCGCTCCACCAACAAGCCGCCGTCGCGCTGGACCAGCTGCGCCAGAGGCACCTGGCCCCCCTTGAGGCACCCTCGTTCACGCGCGTCCAGGCCATCACGGGATGGACCGGCGCCTCCCTTGGCCCGCCGCCTTGCGCCACCATTGCCAACCTGCGCGCCATCATCCACCGAGCGGCGGCCACAGTACCGTACCACGATTTGCTGGAGTACCGGCTGTTCGGGCAGTTAGAGGACGCCCAGTTCACAGTGGTCGTAGACTTGATCAACGGTATTCTCAGTGGAGCGCCCGTGCCCCAGGCGCACTCGGCAGATTTCATCAACCTTCCGAAGAAGACGCCGCACGGCCCCATCGCGAACGGCAGACCGCTCACCAATCTGGCGACGGTGTGGAAGCTCACGGCTGCCCTCATCAAAGACCACTACCAGCCCCGCCTGGTCCGGAGCGGCGTCCTGCCGCCCTACCAGTTCGGGATGTCCCCGAGCTGCTCCTCTGTGGAGCTCCTCCGCGTCCTCCACGACGTGTGGTGGGACCGCTGGAGGAGGCACCTCGAGGCGTTGGTCCTGTCGGACGACGTTCGCCACGCGTACGGCTCCATCAACCACACCACCGAGTACGCCGTCCTGACCGCGGCAGGGATCTCCCCAGCCGACGCCGCGACCCTTCAACACCATGATCGTGCCCTCGAGGTGCACATGGGGGGGGCTGACGGTCGTTCCCCGTCCTCCACCCGCCTGGGGGCCGGCACGGGGCAAGGGTGCCCCGTGTCCGGCATGAAGTACTGCATATATGGCGAAGTCCGAGGACACGAAGCCTGCCGCCACGTCCCCCCCACTGACACCCCCGCAGGCCCACTGAACCGGGTTCTCCTGATGGATGATACCCAATGGCTACCCGGTGACCGCGGCCACCTCGCTGCCCTCGCCAGAGGCATTGAACGGGCAGGTCGTCTCACTAACCTCCACTCAGACCCGACCAAAACGGTCTTGATCGGCACGGACATGCGCGATGGCTGGGTCCATTTCCTCAGAGACACAGTATACCTAAACGGCCACCCGATACGGTGCGCCACGAGCCAGGCCTACGTCCGCGTCCTTGGCCGCCACGCCCTGCCCCACCTCTTCCACCCCGTCGACTCCCGCCGCTTGTTCTCCGGCACGCGGACTGCGTGCAGGGCGCTCCGCGCCCCCAGACTGCCCGCCCACTACCCCCTCGCCATGTTCGTCGCCAAGTGCCACGGGACGGTCAACTGGTTTACCAGCGTCCGCCCCCCCTCCTACGGGGCCATGCGCGTGCTGGACGCTATGGCCGCCTCGGCCATGCGCGCCACCGCTGGGTGGGCCCTCACCGCCTCAGCCCATTTCCTCCGCGAGATACCCGAAGGGGGGATCGGCATTCTCCCAGCCCCGGTCATCGGATTCGCCAACTTCCTCGGCGTCTACATCTGGCACCTGAACCACCCCAACCCCCTGGTTCGCCGGTCTACACGCCACGGGCTCCTAACTGCCCTCTGGCGGTTCCACCCCTCTCAGCCCTGCCTCACCTCAGAGCTCGGGCTCCGGTGTGCTGCCCACCCCACGGACCACGACTTGTTCGTAGCCCTATGCCACCAATGCGAAATCTCCATCCACCTCCCCCCGGCCGACCAGCTACCAGACCATGCTCCCCATGTGATGGCCCTATCGTCCCCTGGACTCGAAGTCCAGGACACCCATGCATGGATGCTTGCGGGTCACCGCAGTGCGGAGGACACGCGACAGAAGGGGTGGCCCCGCGTATCCCCTCGCCCCACCCCGCCGGTCGGCACAGTCCCCCCAGTCGGACGATGCCACGCGGTGGCTGCGGTCGTCCCCACGTTCTCCTGGCTCCCCGAGAACTATGGGATCCTCCATGACGCGTCGTGGTGCCCTGCAACCCGGCGCTGTGGCGGGGCGGTCGCGGTATTTTGCCCCGTCACCCTCCGGTACCAGGTGTATCCCGTCCCCATCCCCCTGCGGCTGGACAACGCCTACACGGCGGAGCTGTACACCGCGTGGGTGGCCCTCAACGCCAGGGGACCCTCGACCGACCCTGCCTTCATCTTCCGGTCCGGCTCATGGCACTTTGCAGATTGCAAAGGGTACATCACGGCCTAGGAGGGGCGCCGCGAACCAGAGGACTCCCTCCAGGGAGACCTCGCACGTGCATGCCGCGAGATGGCCCGCGGTCACGCCCCCCCCCACCATCTCTATTCGCATATCACCGGCACCTGGCTCGACGCCCTGCTGGACCAGGTGGACGCGGCGGCGGGGCGCGTTGCGGACACCTGCCCCGACGCCGTGGGGTGGCTCAGCCCCCTGCAAGAACCCCGCGTCTGTTTCTCCCACGCGGGCATCCAAATCCACGACGCCCTACCCTACGCGCGCCGTGCCCTGCTCGCCTCCCACCATGCCTACGCCAAGGCTCCCCCACCTCAGCGACACCCCGCCCTCGGCGAGTACGCCGCCGCCGTCAGCCATGGCCTCCTCACGTGGGGGGACCACCTCGCGGCCACCGGCATCCGCCTCTCCCTGTTCCCCCCCAAGAACACGCCCTGTCCCCTCTGTCTCCTACCCGCCCCTGGGGACCACATCCTCTCATACCCGCTAGACCCGCTCCTCCGCGCCCACTACCATCGGTGGCTCGCGGCTCGACTCTCCCAACGGTGCCATGCCTGGCGCCACTGCGCGCCCACTGCCTGGGGTACCCTCGTCCTCTGGGGCGACGAGCCCTTCCTGCTGGCTGTGGATGGCTCCCCGATCCACAGCGCCGTCACCACCTACACTATCGGCCGTCTCGGGGCCATTTCCCCGTCGCACAGGGAAGCCCTACAACACAGGGGTCTACGCCCTGCACGCCTCCGTCGCCTCCTCTGCGACGTCATTCTCACTACCATCCTCCTGCACCAGCGGCATGCGGTGCCCGTCCTGCCCCTTGCCGACCACTTCTCCCCCCGGGCGCAGGTCCCCGTGAACCAGTCCCTCGCCGGCTGCCCGCCGCCGGAGTGGTATCACGTTGCCAACTGGGCCCCAACGCCTGGGTCGTCCAGGTGGCCAGCCTGGGACGTTCTCCTGGGCCTGTGGCTGTCGGGAGACCTCCTCCTGGCCCCCAAGGTGAAGACCGCCATCTCCACACGGAGCACGCGCAGCCCGTACCGAGTCCTGTACGTGTACGTCGAGAACAGCCAAGTACCGCATAGAACCCGGCAGGAAATCGATCAGGAAGCCCATGACGTAGTCATCCTAGACAGTCTCAGCCGGCACGGGCTTGCCCCCCTTTTCCCGGACCGGCGCCGCCTCTGGGCCATCCATTAAGGTGGCAATGGACGGAGCCTGGAGGCCGGCCTCTGTGGAAATG
Source organism: Eutreptiella sp. 'Long Island Sound 2002' (assembly GCA_964036045.1). NCBI lineage: Eukaryota > Euglenozoa > Euglenophyceae > Eutreptiales > Eutreptiaceae > Eutreptiella > Eutreptiella sp. 'Long Island Sound 2002'. The sequence goes on along the minus strand of OZ038397.1, from coordinate 26,521,010 downwards.
TGATCCCCTCGTGGTGTGCCGCACTGCACTCGGCGTTCTCGGCCATTCTCACGGCGGCCTCCCAAGGCCCCCGGACTGTCTACAAGGACATGCAGGTGGCCTTGGATCAGCCCGCCCCGTGGCCTTATCCCCGCCCGTGACCCGTCCTCGACCTCCCGCGCCCGGGTCGTCCCGGTGCAGCGCGCAGTCGTGCCGGACCGCGCTCCTTGTCTGGCGTCGTTTTAAGTCGGGGGTGATGCCCCGGGAGACCCACATCTTCAGCTGACGTTGATCTTGGGACATCACCTCGGGTGTTATCCAGGACAGATCGCGGCGGTCGGTGGCCGGGACCGGAGAGCAGATCGAACCGTAGCGTTGTCGTACATCGACGCTGTGACCCAAACGGCCTGCTGGGAGGAGCGTTCTCAGGTGTGCGACGAGATTCGTCTTTCTCTAGCGGAGGTAAGACGGAGGACTCCCACGGCAGTGTCTACGTAACAGACCCCCGAGGGACGACGCCAAGGCTCACTGTACGTGGGACCGCGGCCGGTGCTCCTCCTCCTCCTCCTCCTCCCCCACCCACCCACGCACGCACGCACGCACGCACGCACGCACGCACGCACGCACGCACGCACGCACACACACACACACACACACACACACACACACACACACACACACACACACACACACACACACACACACATGCACACATGCACACACACACACACACACACACACACACACACACACACACACACACACACACACACACACAGACACACACACACACACACACACACACACACACACATGCACACACGCCATCCCCTGTTTTGCAATTTCCCACTCCCGCTGCTCACAGGATCATCACGCTGCCCCCCACTTTCTTGCCAGCACAAGCACAAGCACTTATGCCCGGGACCGTGAAGTTTCACTGCTGATGATGACAGATCTTCCACTCACCCCAACAATGTTGCCCCCTACCCCCTACTCCCCCTTGGCCCCAATCAATTGGGTCCTAAGCCAATAGGCGCCGCCAAAGGCAAACGACCTGATACCGAGGCCTTGTGCCAAACCCCCCCCCTAACCCCCCCCCCTACCCCCCCCCGTTGGTAAGCAAATGACTGGTCCCCAACCCAATGTCTGGCGCCCTCGGCAATGGATAGATCCAGCACCTGCCTGCACCGCCCTGGCCTCCAGTGCCTCTTACCCATTGGCCTCCGTTGCTTCGTATCAGGGGCAGCTACGCATCGTCCATGGGGATGATTGGCGCCAAGAACCTGCCGCCGCTGGCCCCTCCCGCCTCCATGGCCCCGATCCCCCGGCCGAAGGGAGTCGCTTTGACCCCACACAAACGGCTACTGACAGGTGCCGTCCTCCACGTGCTTGGGCACCAGGCGATCGGGGGGAGGGGGGGGGTCGTCGCACGCGCTCACCGCCGTGGGCAGCAGCGGGGCAGACATGTGCTGGAGGATCGGCATGAGCCGAACACCCGCGAACGTGCGCTGGTGGCGTCTGTGGTATACAAAAGGGGCACCCATGCGGCACGGCCGCGCGGAGCAGACCAAAGAGCACAAGGGGGTGGGGTTGGGGGTGTGTTGGGGGGGGCGGCGCACAATGGGCACAGCGCAGCGGCAGATCAGGGGCAAGGCCAAGGCCGCCCCAGGGGCCCACAGGGGGGGCACGAACGGGGGACTCAAGTGGGGCACCGGGGGTTCGTGGAGGGCACACGACTGATCAACGGCGTGGCACACCGGGTTTTCTGTTGTGCCCCCCCCCCCCCCCCCGCCCACCACCACAGGCGTAGCTCCCAGGTAGGCCTCGGCGAAGGAAGGCCTGGTAGAGCGTGAGGGCCTGCCACAGCTCCGTCGCACTGCTCCGTTGCACTGCATTGCCAGGGTGGCCTGCAGTGGACAGTTGAGCTTGGGCCGGTAGTGTGGGGGATGGTCCCTAAAGATGGACCGGACACTGCCGTGCACTCTTGTGGGGCGTGTTGGTGGGCGGGGCTGCTCACTACCGCCAGCAAGGAAGATACTCCGCCGTGGACAGAGTGCGAACACTCTGGGCAAAGATATTTCTGCAACGCACTCGCCATGAATGGCGCAGAGCGCAGAAGATATTACTGCAACGCACTACGGGCAAGTCACACATTGGTGAGCCAGCACCCATGGCCTTGTGTGACATTCACGTTGCGGGTTGTGGTGAGCACCTCCCAGCCTGGGGTCTTCGTAATGACCGCATACCGGGCACTGATCAGGCCGTCGGGGGAGGACGCCATGGGCAGAAGTTGCATTCTGGATCCCCCCCCCCCCCAGGCAGGTGGATGCCTGCAGCAGTGCGGATGTCCGCGGTAGTACGGATGCCTGCTTGTCATAGCAGAAGGTTCAAAGGCGAGAGGCCAATAGGCGCCGCCACAGGCTAACAGAGCCAACCACCAAGGCCTTGTGCCAACCCCCCCCCCCCCCCGCCCCCTCCAAACGGGGCTCCACTGGCCGGAGGACCTTCAAGGCCCCCAGGATGGCCCGGTGGTGATCCAGTCCCCAAACGCCTGAAGAAGTGAAAATGGAACTTTTTGGGATCAATGTGACGAGGGGCCCCGGGAAGTTCGTCGCGGCCCTGCGATCCGGTGACAAGTTTGACGATTTCTACCGCCAGACCTTTTCGCTACCGCTGTCGGGGCCAGATTTGAGAATGACACATTGGGACGTGGCCACTTGAGCCCCCCCCCCCCCCCGCGCGCACAAGTCAGTGCCGGAGTCGGCAAACCCCCGCATGGACTCGGAGTGTGTATCGGGATGCACGCGGTCAACGGTACGGGCAACAGCCCGTCTGGCCGTCCAGGGGACGGCCAAACCCCCGGAGTTGTCAAACAGGAAAAGTCATCCGGGGGCCACGTTGACACAAGCGAAACACGTTCGGACCCACAGAGCGTCAGAATGAGCGGTGGCGAGAGGCGGATAGGCGCCGCCAAAGGCAAACAATCAGATACCGAGGCATTGTGCCAATCCCCCGCCTTGTTCAAGGGCAAGAGGCCAATAGGCGCCGCCACAGGCTAACAGAGCCAACCACCAAGGCCTTGTGCCAACCCCCCCCCCCCTCTTCAAGGGCAAGAGGCCAATAGGCGGAGCCACAGGCTAACAGAGCCAACCACCAAGGCCTTGCGCCGACCCCCCCCCCCCTTGTTCAAGGGCAAGAGGCCACTAGGCGCCGCCACAGGCTAACATAGCCAACCACCAAGGCCTTGTGCCAACCCCCCCCCCCTTTGTTCAAGGGCAAGAGGCCCATAGGCGCCGCCACAGGCTAACAGAGCCAACCACCAAGGCCTTGTGCCAACCCCCCCCCCCCTGCTCAAGGGCAAGAGGCCCATAGGCGCCGCCACAGGCTAACAGAGCCAACCACCAAGGCCTTGTGCCAACCCCCCCCCCCTGTTCAAGGGCAAGAGGCCAATAGGCGCCGCCACAGGCTAACAGAGCCAACCACCAAGGCCTTGCACTAACCCCCCCTCCCCCTGTTCAAGGGCAAGAGGCCAATAGGCACAGCCACAGGCTAACAGAGCCAACCACCAAGGCCTTGTGCTAACCCCCCCTCCCCCTGTTCAAGGGCAAGAGGCCAATAGGCACAGCCACAGGCTAACAGAGCCAACCACCAAGGCCTTGTGCTAACCCCCCCTCCCCCTGTTCAAGGGCAAGAGACCAATAGGCGCCGCCACAGGCTAACAGAGCCAACCACCAAGGCCTTGTGCCAACCGCCCCCCCCCTGTTCAAGGGCAAGAGGCCAATGGGCGCCACCACAAGCTAACAGAGCCAACCACCAAGGCCTTGTGCCAACCCCCCCCCCCCCCTTGTTCAAGGGCAAGAGGCCAATACGCGCCGCCACAGGCTAACAGAGCCAACCACCAAGGCCTTGTGCCAACCCCCCCCCCCCCATGTTCAAGGGCAAGAGGCCAATAGGCGCCGCCACAGGCTAACAGAGCCAACCATCAAGGCCTTGTGCCAACCCCCCCCTTCCCGTGTACAAGGGCAAGAGGCCAATAGGCGCCGCCACAGGCTAACAGAGCCAACCACCAAGGCCTTGTGCCAACGCCCCCCTCCTCTGCTCAAGGGCAAGAGGCCAATAGGCGCAGCCACAGGCTATCGCAGCCAACCACCAAGGCCTTGCGCCACCCCCCCCCCCCCTGTTCAAGGGCAAGAGGCCAATAGGTGCAGCCACAGGCTAACAGAGCCAACCACCAAGGCCTTGTGCCAACGCCCCCCTCCTCTGCTCAAGGGCAAGAGGCCACTAGGCGCCGCCACAGGCTAACAGAGCCAACCACCAAGGCGTTGTGCCAACCACCCCCCCCCTGTTCAAGGGCAAGAGGCCACTAGGCGCCGCCACATGCTAACAGAGCCAACCACCAAGGCCTTATGCCAACCGCCCCCCCCCTGTTCAAGGGCAAGAGGCCAATGGGCGCCACCACAAGCTAACAGAGCCAACCACCAAGGCCTTGTGCCAACCCCCCCCCCCCCTTGTTCAAGGGCAAGAGGCCAATACGCGCCGCCACAGGCTAACAGAGCCAACCACCAAGGCCTTGTGCCAACCCCCCCCCCCCCATGTTCAAGGGCAAGAGGCCAATAGACGCCGCCACAGGCTAACAGAGCCAACCATCAAGGCCTTGTGCCAACCCCCCCCTTCCCGTGTACAAGGGCAAGAGGCCAATAGGCGCCGCCACAGGCTAACAGAGCCAACCACCAAGGCCTTGTGCCAACGCCCCCCTCCTCTGCTCAAGGGCAAGAGGCCAATAGGCGCAGCCACAGGCTATCGCAGCCAACCACCAAGGCCTTGCGCCACCCCCCCCCCCCCTGTTCAAGGGCAAGAGGCCAATAGGTGCAGCCACAGGCTAACAGAGCCAACCACCAAGGCCTTGTGCCACCCGCAAGAGGCCACCAGGCGCCGCCACAGGCTAACAGAGCCAACCACCAAGGCCTTGTGCCACCCCCTCCACCCCTGTTCAAGGGCAAGAGGCCACTAGGCGCCGCCAGAGGCTAACACAGCCAACCACCAAGGCCTTGTGCCAACCCCCCCCCCTGTTCAAGGGCAAGAGGCCAATAGGCGCCGCCACAGGCTAACAGAGCCAACCACCAAGGCTTTGTGCCAACCCCCCCTCCCCTGCTCAAGGGCAAGAGGCCAATAGGCGCAGCCACAGGCTAACAGAGCCAACCACAAAGGCCTTGTGCCACCCCCCCCCCCCCTGTTCAAGGGCAAGAGGCCAATAGGCGCCGCCACAGGCTAACAGAGCCAACCACCAAGGCCTTGTGCCAACCCTGCCCTGCCCCCTGTTCAAGGGCAAGAGGCCAATAGGCGCCGCCACAGGCTATCACAGCCAACCACCAAGGCCTTGTGCCAACCCCCCCCCCCCCTGTTCAAGGGCAAGAGGCCAATAGGCGCCGCCACAGGCTAACAGAGCCAACCACCAAGGCCTTGTGCCAACCCCCCCCCCCCTGTTCAAGGGCAAGAGGCCACTAGGCGCAGCCTTAGGCTAACAGAGCCAACCACCAAGGCCTTGTGCCAACCCCCCCCCCCCTGTTCAAGGGCAAGAGGCCAATAGGCGCAGCCATAGGCTAACAGAGCCAACCACCATGGCCTTGTTTCAAGGGCAAAAGGCCAATAGGCGCCGCCACAGGCTAACAGAGCCAACCACCAAGGCCGTGTGCCACCCCCCCCCCCCCTGTTCAAGGGCAAGAGGCCAATAGGCGCCGCCACAGGCTAACAGAGCCAACCACCAAGGCCTTGTGCCAACCCCCTCCCCCTGTTCAAGGGCAAGAGGCCAATAGGCACCGCCATAGGCTATCACAGCCAACCACCAAGGCCTTGTGCCAACCCCCTCCCCCCCCTGTTCAAGGGCAAGAGGCCAATAGGCGCCGCCACAGGCTAACAGAGCCAACCACCAAGGCCTTGTGCCACCCCCCCCCCCCCCTGTGTTCAAGGGCAAGAGGCCAATAGGCGGCGCCACAGGTTAACAGAGCCAACCACCAAGGCCTTGTGCCAACCCCCCCCTTCCCGTGTACAAGGGCAAGAGGCCACTAGGCGCAGCCATAAGCTAACAGAGCCAACCACCAAGGCCTTGTGCCAAGCCCCCCCCCCCCCTGTTCAAGGGCAAGAGGCCAATAGGCGGCGCCAAAGGCTAACAGAGCCAACCACCAAGGCCTTGTGCCAACCCCTCCACTCCCCTGTTCAAGGGCAACAGGCCAATAGGCGCCGCCACAGGCTAACACAGCCAACCACCAAGGCCTTGTGCCACCCCCCCCCCCCCTTGTTCAAGGGCAAGAGGCCAATAGCCGCCGCCACAGGCTAACAGAGCCAACCACCAAGGCTTTGTGGCAACCCCCCCCCCCCAATTCAAGGGCAAGAGGCCACTAGGCGCCGCCACAGGCTAACAGAGCCAACCACCAAGGCCTTGTGCCAACCCCCTCCCCCCCCTGTTCAAGGGCAAGAGGCCAATAGGCGCCGCCACAGGCTAACAGAGCCAACCACCAAGGCTTTGTGGTACCCCGACCCCCCTTGTTCAAAGGCAAGAGGCCAATAGGCGCCGCCATAGGCTATCACAGCCAACCACCAAGGCCTTGTGCCAACCCCCCCCCTCCCCTGTTCAAGGGCAAGAGGCCACTAGGCGCCGCCACAGGCTAACAGAGCCAACCACCAAGGCCTTGTGCCAACCCCCCCCCGGCCTGTTCAAGGGCAAGAGGCCAATAGGCGCCGCCATAGGCTATCACAGCCAACCACCAAGGCCTTGTGCCAACCCCCCCCCTCCCGTGTTCAAGGGCAAGAGGCCAATAGGCGCCGCCACAGGCTAACAGAGCCAACCACCAAGGCCTTGTTGCAACCCCCCCTCCCCTGCTCAAGGGCAAGAGGCCACTAGGCGCCGCCACAGGCTAACATAGCCAACCACCAAGGCCTTGCGCCAACCCCCCCCCCCTTGTTCAAGGGCAAGAGGCCAATAGACGCCGCCACGGGCTAAGAGAGCCAACCATCAAGGCCTTGTGCCAACCCCCCCCTTCCCGTGTTCAAGGGCAAGAGGCCAATAGGCGCCGCCACAGGCTAACAGAGCCAACCACCAAGGCCTTGTGCCAACCCCCCCCCACCCCGTGTTCAAGGGCAAGAGGCCAATAGGCGCAGCCACAGGCTAACAGAGCCAACCACCAAGGCCTTGTGCCAACCCCCCCCCTCCTGTTCAAGGGCAAGAGGCCAATAGGCGCCGCCATAGGCTATCACAGCCAACCACCAAGGCCTTGTGCCAACCCCCCCCCTCCCGTGTTCAAGGGCAAGAGGCCACTCGGCGCCGCAACCGGCTAACAGAGCCAACCACCAAGGCCTTGTTGCAACCCCCCCTCCCCTGCTCAAGGGCAAGAGGCCAATAGGCGCAGCCACAGGCTAACATAGCCAACCACCAAGGCCTTGCGCCAACCCCCCCCTTCCCGTGTTCAAGGGCAAGAGGCCAATAGACGCCGCCACAGGCTAACAGAGCCAACCACCAAGGCCTTGTGCCAAACCCCCCCCCCCTGTTCAAGGGCAAGAGGCCAATAGACGCCGCCACAGGCTAACAGAGCCAACCATCAAGGCCTTGTGCCATCCTCCCCCCCCCTTGTTCAAATGCAAGAGGCCAATAGGCGCCGCCACAGGCTAACAGAGCCAACCACCAAGGCCTTGTGCCAACCCCCCCCCCCCTATTCAAGGGCAAGAGGCCACTAGGCGCCGCCACAAGCTAATAGAGCCAACCACCAAGGCCTTGTGCCAACCCCCCCCCCCCTGTTCAAGGGCAAGAGGCCAATAGGCGCAGCCACAGGCTAACAGAGCCAACCACCAAGGCCTTGCACCAACCCGCCCTCCCCTTGTTCAAGGGCAAGAGGCCAATAGGCGCCGCCACAGGCTAACAGAGCCAACCACCAAGGCCTTGTGCCAAGCCCCCGCCCCTGTTCAAGGGCAAGAGGCCAATAGGCGCCGCCACAGGCTAACAGAGCCAACCACCAAGGCCATGTGCCAACCCCCCCCCCCCCCTGTTCAAGGGCAAGAGGCCAATAGGCGCCGCCACACGCTAACAGAGCCAACCACCAAGGCCTTGTGCCAACCCCCCCCTCGCCTGTTCAAGGCCAAGAGGCCAATAGGCGCCGCCACAGGCTAACAGAGCCAACCACCAAGGCCTTGTGCCAACCCCCCCCGCCCCGTGTTCAAGGGCAAGAGGCCAATAGGCGCCGCCACAGGCTAACAGAGCCAACCACCAAGGCCTTGCGCCAACCCCCCCCCCCCCGGCCTGTTCAAGGGCAAGAGGCCAATAGGCGCAGCCACAGGCTAACAGAGCCAACCACCAAGGCCTTGTGCCAACCCCCCCCCCCCTTGTTCAAGGGCAAGAGGCCAATAGGCGCCGCCACAGGCTAACAGAGCCAACCACCAGGGCCTTGTGCCAACCCCCCCCCCCCCCCTGTTCAAGGGCAAGAGGCCAATAGGCGCCGCCACAGTCTAACAGAGCCAACCACCAAGGCCGTGTGCCAACCCCCCCCCCCCCTGTTCAAGGGCAAGAGGCCAATAGGCGCCGCCACAGGCTAACAGAGCCAACCACCAAGGCCTTGTGCCACCCGCAAGAGGCCACTAGGCGCCGCCACAAGCTAACAGAGCCAACCACCAAGGCCTTGTGCCAACCCCCCCCCCCCCCCTGTTCAAGGGCAAGAGGCCAATAGGCGGTGACACAGCCTATCACAGCCAACCACCAAGGCCTTGTGCCAACCCCCCCCCCCCCCTGTTCAAGGGCAAGAGGCCAATAGGCGCCGCCACAGGCTAACAGAGCCAACCACCAAGGCCTTGTGCCAAACCCCCCCCCCCCTGTTCAAGGGCAAGAGGCCACTAGGCGCTGCCACAGGCTAACAGAGCCAACCACCAAGGCCTTGTGCCCGCCCCCCCCCTCCCCCCTGTTCAAGGGCAAGAGGCCAATAGGCGCAGCCACAGGCTAACAGAGCCAACCACCAAGGCCTTGTGCCAATCCCCCCCCCCCCCCCTGTTCAAGGGCAAGAGGCCAATAGGCGCCGCCACAGGCTAACAGAGCCAACCACCAAGGCCTTGTGCCCACCCCCCTTCCCCCGCCTGTTCAAGGCCAAGAGGCCAATAGGCGCCGCTACAGGCTAACAGAGCCAACCACTAAGGCCTTGTGCCAACCCCCCCCCCGGCCTGTTCAAGGGCAAGAGGCCAATAGGCGCCGCCACAGGCTAACAGAGCCAACCACCAAGGCCTTGCGCCAACCCCCCCCCCGGCCTGTTCACGGGCAAGAGGCCAATAGGCGCAGCCACAGGCTAACAGAGCCAACCACCAAGGCCTTGTGCCAACCCCCCCCCCCCCTTGTTCAAGGGCAAGAGGCCAATAGGCGCCGCCACAGGCTAACAGAGCCAACCACCAGGGCCTTGTGCCAACCCCCCCCCCCCTGTTCAAGGGCAAGAGGCCAATAGGCGCCGCCACAGCCTAACAGAGCCAACCACCAAGGCCTTGTGCCAACCCCCCCCCCCCTGTTCAAGGGCAAGAGGCCAATAGGCGCCGCCACAGGCTAACAGAGCCAACCACCAAGGCCTTGTGCCACCCGCAAGAGGCCACTAGGCGCCGCCACAGGCTACCAGAGCCAACCACCAAGGCCTTGTGCCAACCCCCCCCCCCCTGTTCAAGGGCAAGAGGCCAATAGGCGCCGCCACAGGCTATCACAGCCAACCACCAAGGCCTTGTGCCAAACCCCCCCCCCCTGTTCAAGGGCAAGAGGCCAATAGGCGCCGCCACAGGCTAACAGAGCCAACCACCAAGGCCTTGTGCCAACCCCCCCTCCCCTGCTCAAGGGCAAGAGGCCAATAGGCGCCGCCAAAGGCTAACAGAGCCAACCACCAAGGCCTTGTGCCAACCCCCCCCCCCCCCTATTCAAGGGCAAGAGGCCACTAGGCGCCGCCACAGGCTAACAGAGCCAACCACCAAGGCCTTGTGCCAAGCCCCCCCCCCCTGTTCAAGGGCAAGAGGCCACTAGGCGCCGCCACAGGCTAACAGAGCCAACCACCAAGGCCTTGTGCCAACCCCCCCTCCCCCCTGTTCAAGGGCAAGAGGCCACTGGGCGCCGCCACAGGCTAACAGAGCCAACCACCAAGGCCTTGTGCCAATCCCCCCCCCCCCCTGTTCAAGGGCAAGAGGCCAATAGGCGCCGCCACAGGCTAACAGAGCCAACCACCAAGGCCTTGTGCCCACCCCCCCCCTCCCCTGTTCAAGGGCAAGAGGCCAATAGGCGCAGCCACAGGCTAACAGAGCCAACCACCAAGGCCTTGTGCCCACCCCCCCCCCCCGCCTGTTCAAGGCCAAGAGGCCAATAGGCGCCGACACACGCTATCACAGCCAACCACCAAGGCCTTGCGCCAACCCCCCCCCGGCCTGTTCAAGGGCAAGAGGCCAATAGGCGCAGCCACAGGCTAACAGAGCCAACTACCAAGGCCTTGTGCCAATCCCCCCCCCCCCTTGTTCAAGGGCAAGAGGCCAATAGGCGCCGCCACAGGCTAACAGAGCCAACCACCAGGGCCTTGTGCCAATCCCCCCCCCCCCTGTTCAAGGGCAAGAGGCCAATAGGCGCCGCCACAGGCTAACAGAGCCAACCACCAAGGCCTTGTGCCCACCCCCCCCCCCGCCTGTTCAAGGCCAAGAGGCCAATAGGCGCCGCCACAGGCTAACAGAGCCAACCACTAAGGCCTTGTGCCAACCCCCCCCCCGGCCTGTTCAAGGGCAAGAGGCCAATAGGCGCCGCCACAGGCTAACAGAGCCAACCACCAAGGCCTTGCGCCAACCCCCCCCCCCCGGCCTGTTCAAGCGCAAGAGGCCAATAGGCGCAGCCACAGGCTAACAGAGCCAACCACCAAGGCCTTGTGCCAACCCCCCCCCCCCCCCTTGTTCAAGGGCAAGAGGCCAATAGGCGCCGCCACAGGCTAACAGAGCCAACCACCAGGGCCTTGTGCCAACCCCCCCCCCCCTGTTCAAGGGCAAGAGGCCAATAGGCGCCGCCACAGTCCGACAGAGCCAACCACCAAGGCCTTGTGCCAACCCCCACCCCCCCTGTTCAAGGGCAAGAGGCCAATAGGCGCCGCCACAGGCTAACAGAGCCAACCACCAAGGCCTTGTGCCACCCGCAAGAGGCCACTAGGCGCCGCCACAGGCTAACAGAGCCAACCACCAAGGCCTTGTGCCAACCCCCCCCCCCTTGTTCAAGGGCAAGAGGCCAATAGGCGCCGCCACAGGCTATCACAGCCAACCACCAAGGCCTTGTGCCAACCCCCCCCCCCCTGTTCAAGGGCAAGAGGCCAATAGGCGCCGCCACAGGCTAACAGAGCCAACCACCAAGGCCTTGTGCCAACCCCCCCTCCCCTGCTCAAGGGCAAGAGGCCAATAGGCGCCGCCACAGGCTAACAGAGCCAACCACCAAGGCCTTGTGCCAACCCCCCCCCCCCCTGTTCAAGGGCAAGAGGCCAATAGGCGCAGCCACAGGCTAACAGAGCCAACCACCAAGGCCTTGTGCCAACCCCCCCCCCCCTTGTTCAAGGGCAAGAGGCGAATAGGCGCCGCCACAGGCTAACAGAGCCAACCACCAAGGCCTTGTGCCAACCCCCCCCCCCCTTGTTCAAGGGCAAGAGGCCAATAGGCGCCGCCACAGGCTAACAGAGCCAACCACCAAGGCCTTGTGCCAACCCCTGCCCCCCCCTGTTCAAGGGCAAGAGGCCACTAGGCGCCGCCACAGGCTAACAGAGCCAACCACCAAGGCCTTGTGCCACCCCCCCCCCCTGTTCAAGGGCAAGAGGCCAATAGGCGCCGCTACAGGCTAACAGAGCCAACCACCAAGGCCTTGTGCCAACCCCCCCCCCCCTGTTCAAGGGCAAGAGGCCAATAGGCGCCGCTACAGGCTAACACAGCCAACCACCAAGGCCTTGTGCCACCCGCAAGAGGCCACTAGGCGCCGCCACAGGCTAACAGAGCCAACCACCAAGGCCTTGTGCCAACCCCCCCCCCCCCCTGTTCAAGGGCAAGAGGCCAATAGGCGCCGCCACAGGCTAACAGAGCCAACCACCAAGGCCTTGTGCCAACCCCCCCCCCCCTGTTCAAGGGCAAGAGGCCAATAGGCGCCGCCACAGGCTATCACAGCCAACCACCAAGGCCTTGTGCCAAACCCCCCCCCCCCCTGTTCAAGGGCAAGAGGCCAATAGGTGCCGCCACAGGCTAACAGAGCCAACCACCAAGGCCTTGTGCCAACCCCCCCTCCCCTGCTCAAGGGCAAGAGGACAATAGGCGCCGCCACAGGCTAACAGAGCCAACCACCAAGGCCTTGTGCCAACCCCCCCCCCCCACCTATTCAAGGGCAAGAGGCCACTAGGCGCTGCCACAGACTAACAGAGCCAACCTCCAAGGCCTTGTGCCAACCCCCCCCCCCTGTTCCAGGGCAAGAGGCCACTAGGCGCCGCCACAGGCTATCGCAGCCAACCACCAAGGCCTTGCGCCAGCCCCCCCCCTCCCCTGTTCAATGGCAAGAGGCCCATAGGCGCCGCCACAGGCTAACAGAGCCAACCACCAAGGGCTTGTTCCAATCCCCCCCCCAACCCTGTTAAAGGGCAAGAAGCCAATAGGCGCCGCCACAGGCTAACAGAGCCAACCACCAAGGCCTTGTGCCACCCCCCCCCCCTTGTTCAAGGGCAAGAGGCCAATAGGCGCCGCCACAGGCTAACAGAGCCAACCACCAAGGCCTTGTGCCAACCCCCCCCCCCTGTTCAAGGGCAACACACTGAACCCTGCCTGTGACCATGGGCCTGTGACACGGGGGCCAATGCGAGCCCAGTATCCGTTGCCTCATGGCCCTGTTCAAGGGCAAGAGGCCAATAGGCGCAGCCACAGGCTAACAGAGCCAACCACGAAGGCTTTGTGCCAACCCCCCCCCCCCCCTATTCAAGGGCAAGAGGCCAATAGGCGCCGCCACAGGCTATCACAGCCAACCACCAAGGCCTTGTGCCAACCCCCCCCCCCTGTTCAAGGGCAAGAGGCCAATAGGTGCCGCCACAGGCTAACAGAGCCAACCACCAAGGCCTTGTTTTACCCCCCCCTCCCCCTTGTTCAAGGGCAACAAGCCCACAGGCGCCGCCACAGGCTAACAGAGCCAACCACCAAGGCCTTGTGCCAACCCCCCTCGACAGTTGGGCTCTCGCTGAACTGTTGTTTTCCTTGGAGAGCTTAAGGGACCTTTGCTGTATGGTGACAGGTTTTTCTAACCTATGAGTTTGTATGTTCAGCATGTCATTGGGCTGCGGCCCTCGAATCGAGTCGCCCCTGGGCCACACCCGGGGTTCAGAAATTATCGCCTGGAGTGGGTACCCCTTGACACGCACGGGGTGCTTCGGATCGAGGTGAACAAGATGCGGGGCTTGTGCCTCACCGGCGGAGCGGCTATCGGCCGCGGTCGCGTGTCAACCGGGAGTGCGACGGATGGTGACGGGGATCGTGGGGTGCTGGAGCGCGTGAGTCAGGGCGAGTACGAAGGACACGAAGGACATGCAGCGGGCTGGGATGTGGGGGCTAGGATGGGTGGAATGGCAGAGGGGGGGCGGGATGCAGTCAAGGCTTGGGAAGGGACGGGGACCATGGACGAGCAAGGAGAGAGTATGGGATGTGACTGCGGCACGGGGAGGGGGGAGGGCGAGGAAGGGGCCTGTGGTCCGGACACCCAAGGCGGGGAGGGGGACCGAAGGGCAGGGGCCCAGGCGCGGAAACTACCTTGACGGCGCCCTAAACAACCACACCGGTGGACATTCCGCCGTAGCCGAGGGGGGTGGATGCGCGAGGCCTCACCTGGATTGGCCCCCGACCGGCTGCGGGGGGCCGCGACCACTGGTCAGGGTATGGTTAGAGGGACCGGGGGGTTGGAGCCAGCGACAGGTGGAGGGTATGGACGGACTGAAGCAAGCGGTGGGCAGAGTATGGGGGGCACCTGAGGGGGATTGGTGGATGCTGCGGGAGGGCAGGGTTTTGCAAGACATGCAGGAGGACCTATTTGAGGACGACCACATCCAGGTGCGTTTTAGGGGGGTGGGGGGGGGGGGAGGGTAAGGAGGGACAGGATAAGGAACAGGGGGGGCCGCTAGGGGGGATAATGGTGCGCTGGCGTTGGAGAAGATGATGGAGATGATGCGGCTGCAGGGGGAGCAGCTGCAGCTGCTGGCCGCCAGCACCAGCGGCCTCCGGAAGGAGGTGGAGGAGCTCAAGAGCTCCAAGGGGAAGGAGAAGGAGGAGGAGAGGGAGGAGCCCATCCCGCCGATAACGGCGGCGAATGTGGCGAGGATGGAGGCCGCCCCGCATCTGCCCCGGTGGATGTCGGGGCAATGCAAACTCCTGCGGGAGTTGCTGGGGGGGTTGGGGCAGGAGTGGGCGGACGAGGGAATGGAGGGGGTGGAAGGGGGGGAGGGGGGGGGAGGGGGGGGGATGCCGACATTACTTTGTCGGACCCAGAGGATGGGGGGACGACCTGGGACAAGTTTGCTTGGGGCATCTGGGTGGGCATGGTGCGCAACCGGAGGGAGTATGGCGCCAAGTGGGGGGGTCGAAGAAGGGGGGGGGGCGGGCAGGGGGCGTCGTCCTAGGGTGGGGGTGAGGGGGGGGGGGGTGGCTGCTATTACGCAGCCGGGGTTTTATCGGGGGGTGGGGGTGGCACTGCTAGCAGGGGCGAGCTGGTGCTTCCAAGACATAGGGACGCAACCC